>JAKWJA010002497.1:38354138-38500641 GCA_027704765.1 Solanum habrochaites | reverse complement strand
GCCTAGATTAAATATGTTCGATACACGTAGAATGGACCCATACCCGCAATCGGGACAACCATCAGCTCAGGAGAGTAACGTGACCCTCCGCCCTTCCCCCGAAAAAGGCACGAATGAGAAGGGAGTAAAAGAGGAGGTAATAGGCATGAAAGTAAAGTGATTGAATGGTAGGAAAGGTGTGAAAGGGAGGGGGCAAAGGTAAGACATCACCTGGTACTGATCAAGAGCCGGAGAGGGAGAGTGGATAAGATAGGGAGGAGAGGCGTAAAGAAGTAGATCCCGACGAACAGCAAAAGACCAGGAGAGTGGGAGAAGCAAAGAAGAAACGAACTGAGATAAGGAGGAGAGGGATTGTAGCAAAGGGGAAGCGGGCCTCGGGAAAGAAAGAATAATTGGGAGAAATGGGAGCAGCAGCGAACGGCAGTGAAGGCAATACGCGATTGCAAAAGTAAAGATAACGTGATGTAAAACAAAACCGTAATTAACAAAATAGACGGAGATGAATGTAAAGAATGAAGAGTGCGATAGAATTCAATGAGCCAGACGACAGATATTCAGTGGGAGGAAATTGCAGTTAGCCATCCATAGGAAGGGGGGGGGGAAAAAGTATTTTGCCAGAAGTGTACCTACCACCCTCGTCCTCCAGTCGTATAATTAATCTCTATAAGTGTATTTACATTTAATCATACGTCATGGAAGCTGACTTGTATATGAGCACATCATATATGATACAATGCTGTCTTCAATCTCATCATTAGTCGTAATTGTTTAAACTCAATCGTCATTTTATAGAGAACTGGCTCTTCATACTTTACACTATCAGGGTGATACATTTTAGTAACATTTACTTAGGCTCATTTCAGTTGCTCTAATATTTTAGCATTAGCCTCATATCAGTTGTCACTGACTTTTCCATGTACATTAGCACAGTTTTCTTTCATAATTCGCCACCACACCCTTTTAACGTTTAATGTTTCATTCATCAATGCCAATGCACGTGGTGGCCATTTAGTGTGTGTGCACACTCTTCTTAAACCCTTCTAGGGTTTTCAACACTTTCATGTTCATTTTAATTTTGTTTTTTCAATTTTTGTCATATGGCCAATGCACTTGGCCATTTAGTGTATCTTCACTCGTACGTAACGCTTCTAGGTTCATCCCATCCATTACATACATGTTAGGGATCCACTTATTTTTATCGTATGCTAACTTATGGGTCTATACAACACAAGCTGTGAGGCTTCATTCATAGTTTGTTAAATGGACTCATATCTCTCGAATAGTATCTAGTACCAGACTTATGTATCTTGGACGTATGACAAGAAATCTCGTTTCTATCAAGTAGTTGGCATTAATTTTTGAACATTCAATTCATGTATGATTTATGTATCCGTACGGAAATTATAAACCAGGGAACCCATGTGTTAAACTAATTGGGACATACTTCCATGTTCCCTGTGACCTATTTTTAATCTGACATGAAATTGGGACGCACTATAATTGCGCTCCTAACATCATCATTCTATCTTTCTTTTTCTCCTTGATTTTTCGTTGTTTTTTGCTGAGGGTTGTGTGATGACCCTCAAAACCCTTTTATTTTGCATTTAAAATTTGTTAGTTTCAATTCGCCTAACAAGAGGTGTGGGATCAAACCCCACAACCTCTTTTTATTTTTTTATTATTTTGCTGGACATTGGAGGTTGTGGGTTTCGAACCCCCACAACCTCCTATTTTATTTTTAATTTCACTAGGAGGCTGTGAGGTTTTGGGCTCGAACCCCTACAGCCTCCTTATTTTATTTTAATGTGAAAGTGTCTTACTAGTTGTTTGGGCATGAGGTGTGGGATCGTCCCCCACAACCTCACTTTATTTTCTAATCTTATTTTGCCTTATATAGCTTGCCATCCTTGAGGTCGTGGGTACGATACCAGTTCCTCCCTTTTATGTACTTAATGTTTTTAAAACATAGAAACATAAGCATTCTTGCGTCCTATCCACCCTTTTCGAATCCCCCCCCCCACCCCATTTTCTTTCTTTCTTCGAGATTAAGGTTCCACACGGTAGGTCACGATTTCGAATACTGGTGGCCTCGGCCCTTTAATTTATTTTAACTTTTGTTCCCATTTTCCCTCTATCATTTTAGCCTAAACTAAACTTATAATTTGTGCGATGTACACTTAATCATTTTTCCTAACTTTATTTTCATCATTATTTTAAACTTTCAAACTTGGGAAGATTCATGGATCGTTAACATGGGGTGTATTTCATGGATTCGTCTGGCTAAATTATTGGAGCTCAAATCAGCCCCACATCCCTTTTTATGAACATCACGATATACATAGCTTTATGTACGTAAAATGACAACCAAAACAATATTAAACTTGATCGCTTAACTTGACCTCATTCACAGTAACCTTCACAGTGACATTTTTGTACATACACACACTTGCACAAACTTTCGAGTACATGGTTGCATTTCATACGATTTCAAGTATACAACGTAATCATAGTCATCACGAAAACATCACATAAACCTAAATCTATCTGCAATCATAGCCAACCTAAGATTCATTGGGAGATAGGGACAGGGGCATGCAAAAGAGGAAACAATCCTAGTTTTCGAATGAGTAATACGAACCTTAAGGGGTCTCTTGGGAAAGGGACCAAGAGAGAAGAAAACCCGTACCTTTTTGACGTTCAGACTATTTAATTTATTTCCCAAAACCTCAACCAAGAACATTTGTAAGCCTCGTCAATATAAACTCTACTTGATTGACAACCTACCTTAGCCTAATGTGCGATTAACGTTTGTTTTCTTGTGATTTCATGTGAGTTCTTCAAGGGTGAAAACTTTTTTTATTTTTCTGCTTTTGTATATTATTTTGGTAGAGAAAAAATGTGAGAAAGAATAAGAGAGATTGAGCGTGACTGTGGAGATATAAACGTGAGAGAGTGGGAGTTGTAGGAGGCTTAGGAGTTAATTTTTAGGACTTAGTCAATAAGGTTTTATTTATTTAATGAAAATATTATTTTTATTTTATTTTAAATCAGATAATGAATAATATATTAATTAATTACATTAATTCAATAGCTTAAAAAACAACTTTAATTTATTGCTTCCACCTAGGTTCGAAACAGTGTGGAGCAAGACTTCACTTCAAGAGCTCAATTTTGGACCTTTCTACCCGAAATACCCAGCCACCTTATTAATTAAATAATTAATTATATATTTTGGTTAATTACTATTACTACCCTTAGCATGGAAAAAGACCATTTTACCCTAGATCCTCTAAACCTATGATTTTTCCTTTTTAAGTCTGATAAAGACTCCTTCAAGTAAATCTTCGTATTTGAGATCCTTACATGGTTGGACCCAACCTTTCAAAGCTCAAACAACTCCCAAGTTAGCTTGCTTGGCTGTAGCAAGAGTTTCGAGGTCTGGTTCTACGCGCTTCAATCGGTGTGAACCCTCGTCTAATCACAATCATTCTAGACACATTAAGCATTACTTAGAATATATGTTTTTAGGTTAGGTACATTATACCCCCCCCCCTTAGAAACATTCGTCCCCGAATGACACAACTCTTTACTAGCAACAAGCCATTCATCAATTGATTATATTCATACAGAAGAAAGTCAATACTTTTCATTGGTGAATATCTGATTCATGTATTAGTATGATGGTGCACATCCTTGAAACCTGCTAGTAGTTTCACATTGATAGACTAAGGAACACTTTCATAAAATAGTATCATCAAAGCATACAACATAAGTAAACATATAAATCATACAAATTAGCAACAAACATGATGTCCCAAACATATTAACCTCATACTAGTGAAAAAATAGCATATACATTCAAATATATGAAAGACTAATTAGGGATACTCACCCAGGGCTTCATCAGAAGTGCCTTCCCTGGCACCCCTATACTTTAGTGCGAAGAATTGTTGCCTCCTTGGAACCTCTTCACTTGGACCATCAGGCTAATCTCTCTCCTTCCCTTGTTCTTGACTTCTCATATTCGGACAATCCTTCACTATGTGACCCGGTTTTCCAGATCTGTAACAAGTGTTAGTACCCATCATACACTCTTCTCCATGCAGTTTGCCACACTTCATGCAAGGTGGCCTCTCCTGAAGTGAATCTACTCTTTCCCTTAACTCTGGGCTCAAAATCCTTATCATAGCGACCCTTGGATGAACTTTACTCCTCTTGGTGTGAGAGTATCTTCATAAACCATGGCTTATCCGTGATTTAAGTACTACACTTCTAGAAAAATTCTCCTCAGCTTGCCTTGACATGTTCCCTACTCTAGAGTCCTTCTTCTTCCTGCTTTCATCCACATGCTGGAAATGGACCATAAGCCTAGAAAGGTCCATGCTGTCAAGCAGCACAACTGCCCTACACTCATCCTCGAGATCCTCATAAATCACTGTCTAGAATCTACTAATCTCATCTCTACATTTAGATAGATGAGAAGTGGCATACCTGGATAATTTCACAAACATTAGGGAATACTCACTGAATGTCATAGATTCTTTTTTAAGGTTGATAAATTTCTCAATATTGTCCTCCCTCATTTCCCTGGGAAAGAATCTCTCCACGAAGGCATCTTAAACAGCTTCAAAGTGACCGTAACTCCGCCCAAAACTCGGCTATCATGCCACATCTTGCACCAAGTCTGTGCAACATCCTTGAGATGATAGGAAGCCATCTCTGCTTTCTCAGTAGCTATGGCCACCATATCCACCAAAATCTTATGCACCTCATCCAAAAACTCTTGGGCGTCCTCTGAAGTCTTAAACCTGTGAAAAAAGGAGGGTTCATCCTCGTGAAATTTCTAGGTCTGTCAGCCATGCTACGCGCTGGTGGGTTGTCCCTCTCAACATTCTGCAACTTTACCTAGGCAGTCATGGCCTGGGCCTCTATAGTGATGGCCTATGCCATCAGGGCCAGAGATGCCCGCACCTCCGCATCAGTCAACCCAGCTGGGTTAACAGGCATAACTACTCCTTCAGCTGAAGACTGTGGTAGAACCTGATTGTTTCCAGCAGCTGCTCCTTCTCTCCTCTGAGCAACGTTCCTCCTAGTATTCATTCTCTGAAAACAGTAACGACTAATGTTAGACACACTAATAACACGAAGAAATCAAACATTAGGAAAGCAGGATAAAATCAGATGAAGGGAAATTTTCCTATGAATCATGCAGTATCTAATCCAGGACAGTGATGTACTTCACTACCATCACTTAGAAACTTCTCAATGTGGTTGATGTGAACTGATTATTCTCGAAGTTTAACCTAGTGCTCTGATACCATTTTTTTCACGACCGGAGTCTAGACATTAGACAAGTTGTTGACCTCTCAGAGGTCGAAAACAATCCTACATAAGTCATTCTTAACTCATCTAGATAAATTTTTGCAGAAATTTTGAATATTTTTGTTTCCTTACATGCTTATAAACTTCTTTACATATATATTGTTTCACCACACCATCAACCAATTCCTAACATTAAATCATAAAATGAAATAAATAGTTTCTTTAGTAAATGTATATTACCAAAACGACATCAATACAAAGGTTTTTAAATGAAAAGGGAAATGAAACACAGTGGAACATGATCCACTAGTTCAGCCTACTCTAAGCTAGATCAGAAAGTACATAGCCTCGAGAGCCATAGTGACTAACAAAGTCCGGAGAAAACTCCAATGTCCCGAATATATGCAAACTAAACCTGTGAACTACATCCACCGTACTTGCCCCTAAAAAATTAGAGTGTGTATGGAATTAGTAAACACTTGTTCTAAGTTGGGTATATGAAAGCATACACAAAGTACACATGCATAGAAAGATAGATCTTTCTTAACACAGATTTGGAAAGTTAAGAAGTCAGTGGACTTGCCAAAATTGAGATAAGAGAAGTTAAGTATCTTTCCAAATTTGGATTAAGAAAATCAGTGAGCGCCCTAAATTTAGATCAGGAAAGTCATGCCATGAGAGTAACATGCATCATCATACTTATCATATTGCACACAACACATAGCTCATATAATATATCATATAACACATAACATCTTTTATAACACCTATTCATATGCCATGATTCCTTGGAATCATGGACTTGACATTATGACTTTCAAAAATAAGGTCTCAATATATGGGACCTCAACTAGGGAGTCTTCATTAGCAAACACAGAGTCTGATTCATCCATTCATACGTACTTCATTTCATTTCGATCATAGGCTAGTGTGAACACAAGATATACCTAGGATGTAGTTTAAAACTTTCATCGAATTTTTGTGAAATGATAAAAGAATAACCTAGTGTAAATACTTGAGTCTATATGACCTCTTGATTATCCTATCCGAACAGCTTTGTTATCTTTCATTTCATTATGTGCATCATTTGAGGCTGACCTTATCTATCCATTGAGAACTTTAACTTTAACCGACATTGATCATCTGAGCATCATGAAATCCAGTGTATCCCCCACGCCAAAAAGAGGTGGAATTACCGGCCATAGTGACCAAAAACATGCTAGAGTACATGGCAATTTAACCACGCCAGATCCCTATATTGGCATTATAGGTTGAAGACTAGGATATAAAAGGAGACACATACCCGAAATGCCGTAAAGGTCACTCTGAGAGTTCCGTGATCCTCCCACCCCTCCGAAAGTAAGGCATCACCCTCAAACCGCTTATAGCTACTCTAATCAAGTGCTCAGTATAAAGTTTCAATTACATTCAACTCATACATCATGCCTGCTGGATTCTAATAGACATCATTACTCATAGATTTTATTATCTCATCATTAGCAATTAATTGTGTTAATCTTAATACTGTTTCATTAGATTTTTCATAAGATTGGGTCACTTCATTAGTTTAACTCTCTCATATGTGATGCATAGTTTTTAGTAACATTTACTTAGGCTCATTTCATATTTGCTCTATGTTTAACATTAGATTCAATCAATGTTGTCACCACATTCATTACATTAGCACATTTTCCTCTTCATCATGACTCAACCCATTTATACTGAATGTTAATTTCATCATATGCAATGCACTTTGGCCATTTAGTGTTGTTGCACCCTCTTACTTACCCTTCTAGGGTTAATCATTTCATTAAATACATATTAGGGGCACTTATTTTTACCATATGCTAGACTATGCGTCTATACATACAGCCCTGAGGGTCATTCATAGTTTTTAAGTGACTCATAGCTTCTAATGAGTATGTAGTACACGACATATGTGTCGTCTCTGTAATGTGAAGATGTCAATTTCGATCGAGAAGTTAGTGCAGTATTCTTGGAACATTAATTCATGTATGATTTATGTATCAATCGAAATTTGGACAAGGAAGCCATGTTCGAACACCTTGGACAAACTTACATTTTTTTTCCTTGACTTATTTTTAGACTTCATACAATTAGGCACCCTAGATCGAGCATAATCATCAACATTCCTATCTTTATATTTTCTCATTATGTTTTTATTCATAATTTTGCCGAATGGTTTTGGATCGAACCCCACAACCCCTTTTTATTTTTCATTTTAAAATTGTGTCTGTCGCAATTCGCCTAGACCAAGAGGTTGTGTGATCAAACCCCTCACACCCCTCTTTTTATTTTATTCATTATTTCGATGGATATTGGAGGTGTATGGGTTAACCCCAACCTCCTTATTTTATTTTTTAATTATTTCGTTAGGCCCTGCGATATTTTCGGTTCGCAAACCCCACAGACTCCTTATTGTTTTTTCATTAAAATTGGCTTAGGCTAATGTGTTTGGCAGTGGGTTGTGGGATCCGAGCCCCCAACAGCCTCACTTTATTTTTAATTATTTAGACTTTTTTCTTTCCAGCTAGGTCCGGGGTTTGATTTCCTTCCCTAACGCCTCCCATCTTATTTTATTTAAGTTTTTTTCAATCCTCTTCTTACTCTTTCGCCTAACCACCATTTCGAATCTCCCATCCCCATTTCTCTTTCTTCTTGCGTGATTAAGGTTCCACAGGGGTGAGGTCATGATTCGAATCCTGGTGGCCTCACCCCTTTAAATTAATTTGAGTTTTTCCAGATTTCCCTCCTATATTTTAGCCTAAACTAAATTTATATTTTTGGATGTACACTTAATCATTTTCTTAACTTATTTTCATCAATATTTCAACTTGAAAACTTGGGAAGATTAATTGATCATTTAACACTTTTTGGGGTGTCTTTCATGGTTTCGTTTAGGAAAATTATTGGCGTTCAAATCAGCCACACCTCCATTTTTATGAACATCACGATTACCATAGGTTTATGTACGTACAATGAAAATTAAAAAAAATAAAACTTGAAGCTTTAACTTTATCTCATTCACCATAACCTTCACAATGACATTTTTGCACATACACAAACTTGTAAAAACATTCGAGTACATGGTTGGATTTCATACAATTTCAATTAAACGACGTAATCATAGTCACAACTAAAAAATCACATACACCTTAATCTACCAGCAGTCATACCCAACCTACGATTCATAGGGAGATAGTGACAGGGGCATGAAAAAGGGGAAACAATCCTAGTATTTTTAATGACTAATACGAACCTTAAGAAGTCTCTTGGGAAATCCCCTCCAAGAGAGAAGAAAACTCATACCTTTTTGACTTTCAAACCTTTAACTTTCTTCCCTAAAACATCAACCATGTACACGTCTTAGCCTCCTCAATATCAACTCCACTCGAATTACAAACTCCCATAGCCTAGTGTGCGATTACCGTTTGTTTTCTTGTGATTATATGTGAGTTCTTCAAAGGTGAAGAACTTGGTTTATTTTTATTATTTTGTATAGTATTTTTTCAGAGGAAAAAACGTGAGAAAAAATAAGAAATATTGAGCGTGAGAGTGTTGAGATAAACGTGAGAGAGTGGGAGTTGTAGGTGGCTTAGGAGTCTAGTTTTACAACTTAGTCAATAAGGTTTTGTTTATTTAATAAAAATCTTATTTTTAATTTTTTTAAATAACCTAATGAATAATAATTATTAATTAATTAAATTAATTCAATAACTTGATTAAAAAATCACTTTAATTCATTTTTTCCTCCTCGGTTCGAAACAAGATGGAGAAAGACATCACTTCAAGAGCCCTATTTCGGCCCTCTCTCCCCGAAATACCCATCCCCATTATTAGTTAAATATTTAATTATATTTTTAGGGTAATTAAGATACTACCCTTAGCTTGGAAAAAGACCATTTTACCCCTAGACCCTCCAATGCTAAGATTTTCCCTTTTTAAGTCCGGTAAAGACTCCTCCAAGTAAATCATCATATTCGAGAGCCCTACATGGTTGGACACAACCTTTACAAGATCAACTAACTCCCCAAGTTTGTTTTCTCGGTTTAGCAAGGATTTCGAGGTCTGGTTCTACACACATCAATCTGTGTGAACCCTGGTCTAGTCATAGGTATTGTAGACATATTAAGCATTACTTAGAATCTAACATTTTAGGGTTTGTTTTACGGTACATACACCCGCGACATAATCCTGGTTCATGTGTTTTTCATAGTGTTTTTCTATGTTTTTGTCTTCTGAGTTTTTACAATTAGTACCACCCCCCTCCCCCGCCCCCCCCGCCTCCCCGTCCCCCTCCCCCCCCCGCCCCCCCCCCCCGCGCCGCCCCCCCTCCCGGAATATTCTTCCCGACTTACGTCCTAAAAAAATGGGATATAAGGGAGAGAGAAAAAAATGGTTCCACCCTTAGGGTATATTATATCATATATATATATATATATTTATATATATATAGTATATATATATATATATATTATATATATATATATAGATATATTATATATCATATAATGATATGGTTGCGATAATTTATGGTGACCCCATCTAAAACTTGGATGGGAATAAGAGAATAGTCATAGATAGTGTGAAAAAACGAAGGTATTACTATTATTTATTATTAAATAGAAGCAAAAAATTTATCATCTTGATAATGGCTAAACATCCATTTATTCATTTACTACAAATGTTTTGAATGCCCTTTTTTTTTTTGCTGTTGCATTGCAAATTAATAATACCTTTAACAGCTTCACAATCACACAAGTGTATTCAAACATGTTCTCAGTATACTTACCTGTTATCTATCCTGAATAGTCAAATATACAATTGGTGCATATATACTATACAATAGAAAATAAGTATGTTCCGGATGTCAATTTTTCTTATGGTTTGATAGGAATGAGAATTGATTAGGATGTTTCCTATGCATCGGACCTAAATCTATGAACCTATAAGAATGTAGTAAGTTGTGTGTTTATAGTTGTATTCGAGGGGGAGGGGGGGTCGACACCATTGCAAAGTATGGCTTTGATATTGAAGTTGCATTGCATTCTCTTCTCTAGTTTGGGACAAGGCAGAGGTTCCTTATATATTTTTGCAGATTGATAACTACAGTAATGGACAATTTTGATGTTTATGGTACAGTAAGAATATCATCAAGGTTTGTCCTATGATAGTGATCCCATGACAAAGCACAATTTATTGGCCTTCAATAATGGGCACAGAGACAATCACCATCGGACATGGATTACGAATACTAAAACTAACTTAATCAAAAAAAAGTAATGAGGATAGAGATAGTTGTTTTACGCTAACTCGGCATTTGAGGAAGAATTAAAGAATGTAACGACGAAAATGTCAATCTCAATTTGTTGAACGAAATGACGAATGAAGGTATGAAAAAACAATTAAAAAAAGTTAAATTTTGTGTATTAATTTTACAAACAACATGAACGCCTAAATTAAAGTTTAAAATTACTATAATAGCCTCACGTAAGTTGAGTTTTTTTTTGATGAGTTGTGACTTTTCTTAAGGGTTGTGATTTTTGTATGAGTTTGTGACTTTTCCAAGAGTTGTGACTTTTTAATAATATGTAACATTCCTAATGGTTTGACCCCTCGGTAGGGTCATAACTTTTAAAATAAGAAAAAAAATACTTGTTGATATTAAAAAAAATTTGACTATATATAGAGGGGTTAGCTCTCATTTTTCAAACACAAATTTTTATAATCTTCTACTCCTCTTTCTCTTGCATTTAAAAAAAAATGTGTGGCATTTATTGTCGTTGATTACGCTTGACGTGTAGCAGAATACGAGGTACCATTATTCTAATTAAGTAAACTGTTCTATCCTAAAAGTTATAGTTCTTAACCTCGAGTGCAAAAGGAAAACAATTATGCTTAAGGAAAATAAGTAAGATACTATAATAATTATTTTTTGCTCAATGTATAATTAGCATGTAATGTTCCAATATATGAAGTTAACGAATTAGTATAAACACATTTAATTTGTTACCAACTTCTCTTGTGATTTAGATATATGTGTAACCAACAAATTTTCAAGTCGAGTAAAATAAATATTCCAAACAGGAAAATAGAAGTAAAAAAAGTTAGTATTTGATTTCAAAACATAATGTGTGTTACAGTCTCCATGATAATCCTTTCATTCATCAATATAATTTGAAATATGTAGGACTTGAATTTTTTTTAGAGTCAAGGGCTTGAATATCTTGATAATGAATCTTGAACTTGAGTGTGAATTATTCTTCATGAACACTTGTATAGTTATGATGACTAAGTAGCATGAACAACTAGCGTAATCTTGAATTTTGAACTTTGAACTTGATTGCTTGAAATTGTAACTTTTAGAGAATCTGTAGCTTTTGATCCACAAGCTCTATTATTGCTTCTTGTTCTTAAAGAAACCTCCCTTTATAAATGAGGACACCTATTTATAGTAGTAGAGAGTGATCTACTGGTGTGATTTACCGACCAAACATATTGCTCCGTAGAAAGCATGATCTTTATTGTCAGAACATGTCACACTACACATTCATTATTCTAGTAGCTCATTGATTTGCTTGGATTGGCCACATAACCTTGACTCGTGGCATAGATTTTATGTTGGTTATTTAATTTAACTTGGATTGCCATCATGACCTTGACATGTGACATGGTTTTAGTGGCTTATTAATTTGGACTTTGATTCCAGCATAACCTTGACATGGTACATGATTTTAGTGGCTTAATTTATTTTTGCCTTGGATTGATACATAACATTGACCCTTGCATGACTTTATTGCTTATTTAACTTTACTTGATTTTCCACATACCTCCACTATTTTTTTAATTTTTAACATAATAATCCAAATTTAATTTACGTATTCAAATTTCAATGAATTTAATGTCGTACAATGTGCTTTTGAATATCTTTTCAAAATTATTAAAATTCTCACGATTTTTTTTTTTTGTTACTCAAGACAAAAGTATGATTTTATTTATCAATATTGCTTATGTGATTTAGATTGTTAGGAAGTTTGCTTCAAAATAATTATTGTCATATAAACATTTCCCTTTTGTTTTACTAACTTTTTCCTTCTTAATATTTATGTTTTTCTGCAAAAGAAAAGTTTATATGTCTTGTAATAATGCTAGTTGAAGTTTGTATATTTTTTTTTTATTGTAGTCTATATTCATTTTTTTTTAACAATTTCTCTTGTGATGTAGATATGTGCTTATGAAATTCTTTATCCAAAATTATTAGACTTATCAAGAGTTAGAGAAGTGTTAAGACTTGTTTTTTTGTTGCCCAAGAAAAATGAATGACTTTATTTATAATGTTAAATATATGATTTAGATTGTTAGAAATTTTACTTTAAAATAGTTATTACTATATATGCATTGCCCTTTTGTTTTATTGATTTACTATTTCTTAATATTTTAATGTTTTCGACGAAGAAAAGGTCATATCGAAAATGCAAGAGGGGTTGAATTTTTTTCCTTACGAGTAGTTGACTTGAAGTTTTATTTAGTAAACTTCTGAACAAAGCAAAGTAATCAAATGTAGAAAAGAAAACTTTACATAGGATATTTTTAATAATAGTTGGGATCCATTGAGGATCTCGTGTCCAATCCCTTTGGGTTGCATGGATATTCTCATCAAGCTTGTTTTAACATTTTCGTGTGAGTACATAGATGAGCATAAACAGTCTAAAGTTATGTGTTTGTTTCACTCTTTTTTATATATATATATAAATTTTCACCAAGAATATTTTATCTCATATCTTTTTTGGTTTACAAAATAGAATAAGGTAGAACATTCTTGATAAAGATGATTAAACAAAAAAAAGAAAATTGATTATGATTCAAACTTAAACCAGTGTTTTTTAATCTTGAAAAGAAGGTATGAAGCCTATTTTCCAGAATCATCAGACAAGATTGACTTGTAATTCTCAATTCCTGTCGTTTTCCTCGTTGGTGTTAATGTAGCCCATTTGATTTTTTCGGTTCGCCTGGGGTGTTTGTATGCAAATAGTTGTTCACTAATTCTTCCTATTTCTTTCGAGATATTTAAATTTCTTTGATTAGCTCATGTGCGACATGTGATTTATTAAACTTCCATGATTAATCTTCCTTTTCTGATCCATGATTTTGGGAATCTTCATTTAGATCGTTGATTGATATTCAACAATCTGGATGGTTGGTTTGTTAATCATTCACCTGTATAATAGAGATCCATGATTGATTATTTTTCTTTTTGATGATACCCTTTTCCTGCAAAGATATAAGTTGATCATCATTCAAATTTTTCTCTTACAATATCCCCCTTTTTGATGATGACAACACATAGTAGATTTACTTCCCTGATATAATCGAATTCTATAGCTAGTAGTTGATTTTCTCCCCCTGAATGTGATAAAAGGTAGTTGACCAATAGAGTTGTGCTTTCAACTAGCTCCCCTGAAACTATGCAAAAGATTTTCTATGCGATGTTGATAATGCAAAAACTTATCTCAATAGAGACACACAAATAGGGAAAATCACAATTTAACCATCGGCATCACAAACACTAATAGCATAGTAGATAAAAATTTATCCCCCTTTGGCATTAGCAAAAAGGAAAGAATAAGAAATTTCACAAACACTTAATCAACATCAAAATTTTAAGCAAAACCATAGGCGCAAAACAAAAGCATTTCCAAATAGAATCATAGAGAAAATCGATGAGGACGTACAGAATAGTTGAAGGTGTTGAAAATAGCCATCGATATCTCTTTAGCTTCGTAGGAAAGCGAGGTGGAGATGGATTTAAATCCATCTTGAACTTTTGTAGCAATCTTGATGGCTTCCTTCATGATTTAATACAACTTGAGACGAATACGAGCAACATCAACACTTGTTTCCTATATGACATCCTTCACACTATCGATTTTGAAATGGGCTGACAACAGGATATCCTTCAAAGAGTCTACTTGCTCACTCATAGCAAAAAGCTTTGTCATGATATCAGGAACATGAGCAATAGTGATGGCCATAATATCCAACTTTTTGTGCATATTAACAAGATTTTCCAAGGTCGTATTGAGTTTAATAGTTGACACATATGTGGAGAAGGAGTCATTATATTTGACAGGGGTAACACCCACGTCGTCCGAATCAGTCTTGAGTCCCCAGGAGCAGCCGAAATGATTAAAACCCATGCTAACTAAAGCATGGGAGTTGTACCTCTGTTCAATTAAAACATGAGCGAAGTCTTCTTGGAACATGAAGTGTGACTCAAACATGTGAGTGATAAGCATGACATATGGAAGATCAAAAGGATCTAATATGAGACACGTCATAGAATAAATGATAAAGAAAGATAAATGGATTTTAGCTCCAGAAACCAAACAGTACGCAAACAGAGTATCACGCTGAATAAACATAAAATGAGAACCAGCCCTCGGAAAGAGGGTGGTAGAAACAATATGAACAATCACCTGTGTCTCGAAAGGGAGATGCTTAGGTCCTAGCTTGGAAGATATGGTATTATAGGGTTCAAGAAAAAATTTAAGTTTTGCTTGGTCAAAGGCACATCAAAGTCTAAGGACTAATAGTTCTTTAGATTGGACATAATCCCAGTGAATGAGATGCCAAACATAGAATAGAATTTTTTGCAACAAAGAAAAATGTTCTTACCCAACACTAAAGACTTAATTTCGCCTGTCTTAGTGAAACAAATATTAACTAAAAACAGCAAAATGAGGGATGTTTGTTCAACCCTAAAACTCAAACAAAAATTTTATATTGAAGTCAAGGGAAGAAACAAGATCAAGATCAACAAACCTTCCATGCACAAGGCTTTTGTCCTTCAAGGAGTTGAAAAGAGATTCGTGAATAGAGTTCCAAAAGTCAACCTTCTAATCAAGGGAACTATCAAAATCAAATTTGTAATTCTTTATGGAAGACCCACAATAAAAGGATTCATCAGGGAGTTTACCTAGGGACGAAGAGATGGAGGCTTTGAAAAGATCATTAGAGTCGGAGTTGACGAAAATGGAAAAGGTAACCTTTCCTTTGCCTCTGTTGCATGTTTTCTGGCGAGTGGATGGAGAATACTTTGTCATTGTAGAGCAAGAGAAACAGAAGAAGAATGTGAGGAAGAAAAGAGTCAAGAAGAACATATATAAAAAGAAGGAGAGGGGAAGAGGAAAAGACATGACAAGGCTTAAACGAAGAATTGAATAGATTGATTAATAACAGGTACATGCAGACACTGTGAATAAGAGGCTAATATAGAAGGAAATAAAAGTTTAAAAGGAAAACACAATATACGAGGTGGAAGAAAATATACGGAAAATAGTAAACAGTTAATGCACACAATAATGCTTACAGAGTAAAGAATTCTAAATGATATATAAATCTTTTCGAAGAGAAAAAAATCGTTCCTCTCAGAGAGGTTTTGTAAAAATAGCAGCTAACTGAAAATCTGTGCTAATAAATGAAATTTCAGTATCACCGTTTAAATCATGATCTCGAATAAAATGATGTTTGATGTCCATATGCTTAGCTCAAAAACTATGCACAATTTTTTTCGACAAACAAATGACACTAAAATTATCAAACATAATTTTGACTTGTTTGAAAGTCAAATCATAATTACTTAATTGATGAACCATCAATAAAATTTGAGCACAACATTCACCAATGGAAATACTATCAGCCTCAGTAATCAAAAGAGATACAAAGCCCTGGTTTTTGTTTATTTAATGATTTCCGCATAATTTAACTTCTACCAGTAGTACTTTTCTGTCGTCTTTTTCACCTACATAATAAATGTAATAAAATCCTTCAAGAAGTTTTTTTGTTTTTGATACCATAAACTAATGGATGTTGTTATAACTAAATAACAAATAATTAACTTTACTACCGCTAAAAGAGATTATTTGGGGGCTGATTGAAACCAAGAACATTTGCACACACTGAAGATGATATCCGATCAACTAGAAATGAGATAGAGTAAGAATCTAAAGATACCTCTATACTTAGTTTCGTAAACAATTTACCTTTGTCATCTCAGTCAACAGGACATGACTAACAGCCTAGTAATTCAGACAACATGACTACTCTCGCCGAATGGTTCGCCACAACATTTAACCTGAAAGCTACAACTACTAGTTGTAGGTGTTATTTTTAAAGAGTTTGAATTCAACTCCATCAAGACGGGATCAAGGTGTTTCTTAGACTTCAGATCAACAACTAAGGAGGATTCACAGATATGTTGGACCATCAAACCACCTTTTGGAGAATCTACTAGTCGAACTCCCAATAGGGCCAACCTATCCATATCACACACTACCTTTTTTTTCTCATCTTCAAGATGGCTACACTACCAATGGAGATGAGACTCAAAGCATCCGCAACTAAATTGGCTTTGACAAGATAGTAAAGGACATTCATATCATAGTCTTACAAATATCTAACTATGTTTGTTTCCGGAGGTTCAGGTTTTTTTGAGTAAACACATATTGGAGACAATTGTTATCGGTGAACATATCTAACTGCACCCCATAAAGATAATCTCTCCAAAATTTCAAAGAAAACACTACGGCCATTAATTCAAGATCATTGGTCAGATAGTTCATTTCATGTACCTTGAGTTACCTTGAGGCATAAGCTATAACCTTACCATATAGCATGAGGAAACAACCAAAACCTACTTGAGAAGCGTCACACTACACTACAAACCCTTTGATACACTCCGCTAAAGTCAACACCAGAGTGGAGGTAAGGTTATCTTTCAACTCTTAATAGGAGGCCTTTTCAAAAGCTTCCAACCACTCAAACTTAACTTTCTTTGGGGTTTAGGGCGTCAACGGAGAAGCAATAGAGGAGAAACCTTTAATAAATCTTCTATAATACCTGGATAAATCGAAAATCTTTGAAAATCCATGGGCCTCAGGGGTCAAGGCCCATTCTTAACCACCTCTATTTTTGTTGGATCGGCCTCTATGCCCACACTTGAAACAATATGTCCAAGAAAAGCAACAATTGTTACCCAAACCTTACAATTGCAAAACTTAGCAAAAAGATTTGTGATCCTGGAGGAGTTGTAAAACTATCCTCAAATTACTCATATGATCTTCCTCACTCTTTCATTATACCAAATTATCATCGATAAAGACAAGCACGAGAGGTTCAAGATAGTTTCTTAACAGCCGATTCATAAGTTCTATAAAGTCCACCGGGGCATTAGTCAAACCAAAATACATGACTAAAAACTCATAGTTACCATATCTTGTTCGGAAAGCTGCTTTATGATTGTGGACTCCTCTCACTCTAGGTTGGTCATAGCCCAACCTTCAATCAATCTTAGAAAAGTAACTTACCCCTTGGAGTTGGTCAAACAAATAATAAATTCTAGGGAGAGGATACTTATTCATTACATTGACCTTGTTCAATTGCGTAGTCAATACACATCCTAAGAACCTATCTTTCATTCCACAAATAAAAATAGGGAACTCCATGGAGATATGTTTGGTCAAATATAACCATTGTATTGAATATATTTGAGTTCGGCTTTCAATTCTTTCAACTCGTCCAAATCCATATGGTATGCAGGAATCAATATGGGTTGAGTATCCTGCAATAAATCAATACCAAAATCTATTTCCTATTCACAAAGAAATTCCAAGCAAGTCTTTGGAGAAGAAATTCACAAAATCTTTCACTAGGGGGATCGACTCAAAAAGAGGAGAATCGTACCCAACGACCTTGACCCTCACAATATGTAGAGACATCCCTTAGAAATCATATAATAATCTTTTATACATGAAATTATTTAACCTCTAGGTATTTAACTTCCCACTTTCCACTCTAAGAAGGGTTCATTAGGAAACATAACATCGTAGTCCAACATATCAAGTTCTATCAAATCAACCAATGTTACTCTACTGTATAATGAAATAGAACAATTTGTATAGACTCTCTTAGAAACAATGGATTCACCCATCGTATAGAAACTTAAAAGGGTTCTTATAAGACATCTTGGAGTATATTACATTTCATATCCACTAAAGGAGTCACAAAAGAAATGGTGTCATCGAGATCAAACAATGCATAAACATTAATTGAAAATACTTGCATCATACAGGTAATAACATTGGGAGAGCTCTCTTGATCACCTTAGGATTGGAGAGCATAGAAGAGGTTCCTCTTAGGAGCGATGTACAGAGTTAGGGACCAGAGTTAGAGATCCACTTATTTTGCTGATTGAATATTTTTCTCTTAAATCTTTGTCATGGGAAAATCTGTCATCCATTTGTGGCCACTCTTCTACAATATAGGAAAAAATCTTTCCAAACTAGTCACTTCAGTCTCATGCCTCTTGAGATCACGAGGCAAAATTTGAATTTACCACTTGAGAAACCACGACTTTTCCGCCTTGTGCGTTCTTTTGGGTTTAAAGTACGTTAAACTTTTGTTGCTTGAACATTGTGAAGAAAGGAACTTGGTTGTAAAACCTCCTTCTTTAAGTCTTATCGTAGCTTGGATCTAAAGTCTTACACTTGAAGCATCCTGTGTAGTGTCTTGCCCTCTTTTTGCATCCCTATTTGATCTTATATTGCATAGTTTCGGTCTTATACTTGGTGAGCTATGCACTATTCGAAGAAAATGGCGCTACATTATTATTAAGCATGACTCCACGACACTGTTTACCACAAGATCATTGGACATAACCCGTCACAAACGACTCATTCTATTTAGTAATTAGACACCAAAGGAATAAAGAATACTTAGACAACTAATGTATTCAAAGAGAATTCTTGGACTCTATACATTCATGACGAAGGTTGAACGAATTCTTGTCAACCTTTTGCCGTTATTTTCTCCCTTGGGAATATTACATCCTTCCTAAAATTCCCAAACAAAGGGCCAGACCGTTGATATGGGCACGCTCGGGAAAGCCCCCTATCTTACTTCCATTGAGAGTGTACCATATTTGAGCCACATCCTTGAGTTGATATGTGGATGCTGACATTATCATTCGAAGTTACCCCAATGTTAACAAGATATTATATACATAATCAAGAGAGTATGAGGATCCTCATTGACCTTAGACCCAAGAACGTTGGAGGAATTCATTAGACTCCGGAAGTCACCTCACAATGCAATCCATGTTGGTACTTAGAATTTTTATTTCCAGAAGTCTCAACTTTCCCGATTAGCTGTGTGGTACATCATAGGCCTTGAGCTTGTGTAGTTAACGACTTAGGATGGGTAGCCATGACTGGATCAAGTTTAGGAAATCCTCCCTATCCTCCCATCCATCAATAGTGGTAATGATTTACGAGAAAAAACTTTTTTTCCCCTGAAGAATTTAGTCTTAGGAGGAGCTTGGTTACCTTGGGGAGAATACCCGCATTCGCCACTCCTCTTTAACCATGTTCTGTACGGTTGACCTCCTAGTAGGTCAGAAGCCTATATCCGACAAGGAGAAAGAAGTATATTAAAACGCATGTACAAATAAAGGCAAGACTCTTAGGCAAAACATAAAAGCTGATGTTGCCAAGGTAGAAGTAATTTATAAAGCATCTATAGCCTCTCTCATTCAAAGTGTAGCGTCTTCAGAACCCTACACAATGAACAAGAAACTAAACGTATGTGGTTCGTCTATATCAATTCCTAATTATTATTCAATAGCCTATGCTTCGACACAAGTTTGTCACACCCGATGGTCACCCCTAGTGCCTTAAGCAGTGCATTACTCAACCTTGAGAGGGTCTACCAAGCCTTAGAATTATCATGTCAGTTAATAAAACATAAAAAAACATATGAAAATCTTTAGAACTTTACAATCTTTCTCAAACTCTTCATCCTTTTGAAAAAAGGGGGAAGCGTCTTACACTTATCTTATTAACAATCATTGGTTCAAACATAAGAATCTAACATAGGGACCTTGCCCTTACAATCGAAAGTACCCATATACGAATTATAATGTAGTCTAATACAAAAAGAAGAAAGAAAACAGATTGGTTCATGTGTGTCGCACAGAGTGCTTGAGAACAAACCGTTGATCTTCGAGAATGGTTTATGCAAGCCTTTTGCACACTTCTTCTTCAATAAGACCTTACTAGGCCCGCAAACTACACTTGGTTATAAAAATAAGAGAAATATGGGTTAGTAGATCCACTTGCTACCTAAAGGAAGTATAAAAGTAATATAGCAATTTTAGAAACCATTATACATTCATAAAGGGACCGTTGAGTGTTCACACAAACATTTGGGCTTATTTACAAGTTAAAATTCCTAAGCAATTCTAATAATACGAATCAATCCAAACCTATAATATAAAAAGGACATTTTAAGATGATAAGCAACATTAGAATAAAAACTCATTTAATAAACATACACTCTTGATTTCATAATCCTTATATCAAATATCTTAAACACTACCCCTTTGAAGACACTAGTGGCAGATTTCATATGAGGCCTCCATACCTCAACACATTATCACAGAAAAACGCCATCCTGGAGGACACAGAACATTATCCACGATATCCTTGTCGTGTTCTTTTGTTAACAATCGAGGGTGAGGGTGAACTTCTCCATTAACCCACATACCCTGTATTTGATGCATGGAATCTGGTTTCAACCCCTACGACAGGTGAGGGGATGGGTGGTCTTACATTACTAATGGGGCCATAACATTCATGATTGTTATATAACCAATTGCTAAACGTATGTGGGGGTTTTCACTTAATGGGATATGAATATTGCTACTATTAAATGCCTCGTGTCGTGTTTGTTTAGTAACTTAATGGTGTATTATATTTTCCATCTATGAGAACCAGAGAGTAACCTTCCTTCTTTAAAAAATGAACCTTATCTCATGAATATCCTCTTAGGTGCTAAGCACGCTCTGAATCCCCCTTTTAGTGGTAACCTTCGTAGTTTTATTTAAGAGTAGTTGTTGTAATATAATATCTTAAGGATCATAATCTCTCTCATAATCATTAACTCTACGGTTACAAGATAGAAGTCCTTTTCTTCACAACAACATCAAATGAGAATACCTTCTTCAGAACATACTCATTTTAGGGTGCATGAGAATTACCTTAATCAACATATACAACAAACCGTCATTATCTCAAACGCTTCATGATCATATAAGTAACATAACATTTGGTAAAACCCAAGTCATACGGGGATGACGTGCGATCAAGGAATTAAGGGGGTTAAATCGATTAGGAAAAATAATTCTACTCCACCAAAAATTACCAAGTAATTATGTTCATCACAATTGACAAAAATCAGTTTCAATACAATTACTCTCCTACCTGAAAGCCCTCTTACTTATAGCTTTAACACAAAGAGATTTACCCTATCTTTCCTTTCATTCATTCACCATGTATATCAAATATAATAATACAATTATATGATTATAAAAGAACACATTCTTCAACTTGCATTAGTTATTTCACTATCAACACAACTAGGGTTATAATTTCTAAAATATTGGAGGACATGGGTCTGGGTTAATTTCATTCAAAAACCATAAAATAAGTAAAATCACTCCATTAAAAAATCACATATAGTCATCATATACAATTTTAGATGCAGAATGAAAGAGATTGGTTATAGAAATATCCATATGTTTATTGAAACCTAAAAATTGTGGATTGTTTGTAAAATCCAACTTGAAACACCTTGGACCTTGGAGCCACCATACCTATGGTGAAATATTTCACCATGAAATTGGTATTGTAAACGTTGGACATGAACCCTGTCTAGAGCACAACGATGAATTCTTTTCTAATGGTAACCAGTTCGTAGAGAGATAGTTTAGAAGAAGTGAGAGCTTTGTATTTCAATTTTGGACAGTTGGAGATTAGTGATGTTTGGATTTTGGGAATAGGTGTGTTGTAAAAATGACTGGTAAATCAATATATACTAGCCCTAAAATTTCCAAAAAACAGCTCTCACTTAGAGTGGGGACTGTGAAAGACAAAAGTCCAAATCGACCTGTTAATAGTGGGAATCCTATCCAGCCTCCAAGAGCCCTCTTCACGAGACGGTTAAGAACACCAAAGTTGTGGAGAGTTTGGCTCTGAGGGTGAGGCAGAGGGGTAAGCGGAGGGTGTAAGGTAAGTAGTTAGTCTCTGAAAATGTGCGCATTCAACCTCACACAACTGAAGGTAACTTTACGATCAAGCCCCCTCGTCATCAATATGCACCATGACCATTGACTAGCTCATGGTGTGGGAGTAACCCCCCAACATACCCACCTTTATTCAAACCAGTAGGATACTCGCTACGACCACCTTCCTTACTCATGGAGTGGGACACGAGTCATGGCTCCCCCTAGTGAAGTTTGGGGCAACGGTCGGCTAGTTATACTGGAATCATTCTATTTTGCAAAAGAGATCTCTAATTTTGGGATACACAGAACCTTGGACATTGGTTGTTGAGCATGAGCTGTGGTCTGCCAGTGGAGTTTGAGGCCAGTAGTATCCTCTCTCTTTTGGACAGAATTTGGCGTGCCCCGATATGCTGGCCACTCCTCCATTTGGTATTGCCGCAATTAATAACTTTGGTTTAGATATCATCTATATATGTACAATCTTATGATGTCTCTAGTCCCTCCCACACGTCACCTCAAATTCAACTAGACACTATATCAAACCGCTTACCACAAGTTTAAAATCAGTATTTTCCAGGAACATCCATGGTCATTTGCTTAAACCTTTATCGACACTGAAATTTCAGAAGCTGAGTTAGTGGTATAGTAATGTAGGGTACACGAAATTTAAAATTTAACACTTTTAGAGTTATTTACCATCATGTAGGAGTCCACCTAAGTCATTAGATTATCAGGTTGTAACACCCGTGGGGTAATTTTTTTTTTGGGTGCGGGGGGAGGGTTGGTAGGGAGCAACAAAAACCGGAAGAAATAAAGTTTGAAGTGTTGCATAGTGAGGAGATTAAATTTATATCCAACCAAGGAGATGGGTATAGTTAACTTATTATATACATGATAAAAATCATGGTTGGGACAGAAATGAAGAGTGGGAGATACAGATCGGTAATGGGGGACCGCAATCCGAATTTGAAAGATGGGGAGAAAGATCAATATGTGCCTCCCAGTGGATTGTGTTAAAGACAAATATACGAAGTGGAAGATTAAGAGTTTGGGAGGACATTCACTTGATACGCTGTGCTAAAGCTTCTTCGTTAAATGAGAGTGAATTGGTCGGTCAAGTAAATAACCCAAACTAGTGAGGTTGGGGGATCGTTCCACGAGGAAAAACAATGAGTCTAGACGGGTAGAATTCAACGGGGCTTTTGGATTACTGTATTTTTTGGTTTAATGGCTTCCTGGAAAGTAAAAAGCCAATATAGGGGGGGGTTTCTATTTCTAAACGAATGAAAATCAACAGAACACACGACATTGAAAGAGACACTTTTAAACAGCTTTGAAATGTTGGATCTTTAATCATGGTTAGATCGATAAGTAGGTTTTACGTTTTCCCCACAGTTCATAACTCGATAATTCTAACTATAACATTCTTTCGTAGTATCTATTATGGTAAAACGTGAATCACACAGTTACAGTATCATTCTACAATTCTGCGCCTGCAGGGGTGGGTGTGTGAGCATCTGAGGAAGAAGGCTTCACTCCGGGACCTTGATCCAGCTACGGGTGTGGTTGCTTTCTTAACCCTTAAATTACTCTCATATTAAGCATCGTATTCGGATTTGACTAAGTATTACCTCGTACCAACAATACTAGTCCTATTTAGATAGTATCATAAATCTATTAATAATTCTTTCCCATTATCTACCTCCTGGGGTCAGGGCAAGTGACATTAATCGAGTTCTAACGTTGGCCATCCGTTAAAAATAATTTCTAGCGAAAGAATTATTAATACATGCAAGTCACTATTCTAGAAAGCGTGGTGTGTTAGTTAGGTGTGGTTATCTGTCATTATTGACTATGGTTCCCACAACCCTAGTTATGGAGTTTTAGTTACTGATAGTAATATCAAATATTCCAAATATATTAAATAAGAAAATGTACTTACTTCAATGAGAAAAGAGGGAAAGATGGGTAAAATCCGAAAGTTTTATTTGATTGAATCGCCCATAAATTTCACTTGCAAGAACCTCAAAGTAATCAACAATCTCACAAATAAGTCTAATGATAATCAAAAGGTGTCTTACAATACGAAATCTAGTAATGATCAAAGTCTAACAATCTAAGGGCGTCTAAACAATCTTAAGATTCTAACCCCAATAAACGTCTGTTTAAATATATTTATAAAAAAACATAACAAACTCTGAATGGTAAATGAAGGACTCTATTTGTGGAAAATCTTGCCAAACGCAGGCCCATGGTCCCAAAAGCGGACCGCCCCACGATCGGATCGTATGAGTCACGACGGGAACTTCATGTGAGCTCCTGTAGTCCATACTTGTAGACAATTTCCACACTGCTGTGCTCTTCTTTATTACCCGCCGACGACAAGTTATGACGGGACCGTCATAGGCAACAAACGGTCCGTCGAGGGTCTTTGTTCCAAAATCTTCAAACTATGGAATATGACGCGTACTGAGGATAACTTCTCTTGTAATCATAATTGACGAACCTGAGCGGACCGTCATAGACACGACGGACCGTCACAAGCTCGTAACCCCATCCTATGTTGGGTCAGGAAGTTAGCCGGCACTATCTTCCTTCAGCACCAGCCCTGCAACTATCGGCTGAGTCCAACTACGGACCGTCACATAGCACGACGAACCGCCTCATAATGCTCCGTAGGTGGTTCTTCTTGCATTTCTTTCGTCTAAATCTCCGCATGTCGATGTGTCTTTTGGGAACAAGATTTCCGCACAAAACAAAGAGAAAACTTATATTATTTAGCACAAAAAGCTTTTGACACACTAAACTTAAGGATAAAAAGTATGATAATACCGTGAAACAACGGTATATCAACACCCTCAAATGAAATGTCGTTGTTTTCCTCAAGCTGATGCAACCTGCACCTCAAGTGACAATATGTATCTTTGTACTGAATATGGATCCATGTTATCCTTTGCACCTCATTTGGCTATCAAGCAGGATTAATCTCATTAAATCTTAATGCATTACTATTAGGCTTGAATTATATGGATCACAAACATGACACAGAAGGATCTCACCATGCACTAACACTATCCTACTTTTAATTCTCACTTGAGTGCTAACCAATTCCGGGTGGTTTATTGCAAAAATAGGGTACTCACTTAAAATCAGACATTCCCTAATTTTTATACAAAATGATCTCAATTTGAGTAACGGATTACTTTTCCACACTCGCTCTCAGAACAAAGTCACCACTATTTCCGACATTCCATAAGCTTTCCCTAGTTTCATACTACCTTAAGTTCTCTATACAAACACTAGGATCAGATAGGACTTTCTTGGTGTTGTAAATAGGTCGAGGGTCGCAGGTGGGAGGGTATATTAGGTATCTTTAGTGACTTTTTTCCCTCCTTGAACATATGGCACCTAAACCTTCCAGGTTTCTGATCATGTTTGTCTGCACAGCATGTTTTCTGTTCAGATTCTTGTTCACCTTGCTATTTTTCGCTTTCTTCTTCATTTGTCAAGTTGGCTCCTATCTTCTTTTCTGCTTGTATTTCATGTATATTTTCTTTTGGGTAAGTTTTATTTCAACTTAATTCTTGATGTTCACGTATTGTTTTCTCTCTCTCTTTGTTATTTCAACCCCATTTCCCAGATGAATACTCCCATAATAGCTCCCACTCAAAAACTCATGGGCTTTGCCAATGATGTCAAGGGTACACAGTACCCAAAGTGGGTTCAGGGTACCACCATTCATAACGAAGGTTGTTACTGCATTACACTTGCCACCCGTCAAGCTTAGGTTGCTTTTGGCAAGTGAGGTGCACATGTCCAAGGATCCTAACCCCCCACCGGCTAAAGGAGAGGGCTGCAGCGGGGGTGTCGTGGGGTCGCAGTCACTAAGCGGCCTGTACCTCGCGTGAAACCTACCAATCCGGGGACCGGCCAACACATTGTTCCCGAGAAAATAGTAAGTTGGGGTGAAAAAGATAAGGTCGTATTTTAATGCCTCAAATTCATTGGATCAAAGAAGGGATCTAAATTTCATTTGTGTTCACTTCTATTAGGTTTAAAGATAGGCTATATTGAATAAGGGAATCATGATCCCTTCTATATATATTACAGCTTTACTTTTGCAGGACTAACCAGGCAAGTTTAGTCAGTACCAATGGGTGGGACTTATTTCGATAATTTTCCTCACATCATTGAATATCTATCTCACTATACCAGATTATCATACACCTAGTCGAATTTAAGACTTTGGGTAATGTCATGGTGTAAAATCATGGTCATCTTACGCCACAAATTAGCAGTCTAGTTCCTAGCTCTGACGTCAGTTGTTACCTATGTTATGTCAGGATGTGGATATCATTTTAGTCCTATCATTGCTCAGAATTAAAACGAATGTATCAAAAATATATAAACAGACAAGATTCAACAGAAAAAAGCAGAGTAATCCCGGGTCTGAATTAGGGCAAAAAACACGACACACACCCCAGCACAGGAAAACCACAAGAAGGGATAGTTGAATTGGGACAGTTTACTCGCGGCTGTCATTCCGAAGCAGCTCCCTTTCATTTTACCCCACCCACCCAAATAAAAAACATGCAATTGTCCCCAATGTATAAATAATTTAAAATACTAGTAGAGATGGTAGGTGAAGAAAACTGGTGGCGCCCCAAGAGCGCCATTCGATCAGGGCAAGCTGGTTGGTCCGGTTCCACGGGAACCCACGGCCTATGCAATCTAGGACAACCCTCATGTTTCTCTCAACATTAAAAACCGCACATCAGTAAGTGCCTCCTGCTGGATCTACACAGTGAACGGTAGCTCCAGGGAGCGAGAAGCCCCAAGCCGCTAACTCATGATGGCTCTAATCATGCGTTGCGCCTACATACGTCAGCTAAGGGGGATGGCTCTCCTCCAGTATTACATCTCTGGTGCTCCGTCTTCCGTGCTCACGTATCGTACTATGCTCGACCCCTACGCCTTGTGGCATGCTCTGAGGGGAAATGGTTGGAATCTCTTAATGTTGGCGATAGGGTCCGCTAGCCACTATGTCCTGCAGCGCCTAGCGCCAGAAAGAAGACACGGGTGGCATGTAAAAAGAATTGGATAATAATAAGCCTCTAAGATCGTGTGTCGATATATGCACGAATGAACTGTCAACTGCATAGCCTGAAGGATGTTGACCACATCCCTGCGGGGCTCTTGGTCGTGCTTTTAGCAGCCTCTTTTTAAAAATCAAAGGCCAATCCCAAGCTGCTGGTTAACTTCAGAAATCTTGGGGTGTTTGTCTGTCTTTCTGCTACCTACTGGCCGCTCTGTATACTGTACCATTTTCCGTCTAGGTGCTCTTCTACTCAGTAAATCACTACTTTCAGTTGGCATTTGAGTCGGGAGGATGGCTATGATGCAGAAGTGTAGCCATTTGCCGCCCTGAATTTTGTGGGATCGACTAAAAAGTGCGGACGCGAGGGGTACGGTAGGGTTTGAGGGGCAGGGAGGTGGAGCCGAGGGGGATGAGGTGAGAGGAGAGGAGCTCAAGGGCCAGTGCTACTACAAGGGAAGACTCGACCGTGGTGGTAGGTAATGTTAGTGGACACCGCCTTGGGTATCCGCTGCGGCCTAGGCTATCGTGGTATCAGGCGAGGAGATCGATAGCAGGAGGGTGGGGGGGTGGAAGTCTAGACTCGGCCGTGCGCGTGAGAAGACAACTCATTGGCCTAGTCTCTGATGAGGCCGACCGGTCGAGCAGTGCCCTGTGGGGCTTGAGCGATCTACGTGCCATATAGGGCACACCTGCGGACCTGCAGAGGGAGAGCCAAAGATCATGCAGGGAAAGGGTTAGTAAGAGTAGTAGGAACCTTTAATGCCCTCTCGTGTATGACTGCATGTGTAAGAAGACAGGCGGTGAAGTGTCACCTCAAACCAGCATGATCGCCGCCATCAACATTGCTCGATCTCCATTGTAACGATATTACCAGCAAGCGGTCATGAAGGCGTCTTGTGGGGGAAAGGTCAGTAAAAGACCAAAAGTAGGGGTGACAGTCGAGACGGTACAACAGCACAGTGTAGACGACCAAGAAACAACGTTTTTGCGTGACAGGTTTGTGAAAAAGTGAGGTTGGCCTTCTTGTAGTCACCCTTTGGCTAAGTTACCCAGTCGGCCAACCCTCTCCATCAACTGAGAGGGTGGCAGGTCCATGTCGCACACCTCTTGTGGTGTCCCATCGTGTGCTTCGCGCAGGAGGAACTGGCCATCTTTAACAATCTGCAAGCGGTAGTCGAGAGCTCGGCAGTGCAGTGAGTATAAGGTGGATGAGAGGGTCCGCAGTAGCATTAACACACCTCGCCATCTAAGTAAACCGGAACGGGATGCAGGTAGGGAAATAGTCAACCTGTTTACGCCCCGTACTCGGACCTGCTCCGTGGGAGGCCTAGTTTATGCGGGGGTTGGCTCAGCCAACCGCACTATCTATCTACGACGGATAGTCGCTACGTAGGATGCGTGAATACACTCTCGGACCATGTCTTCACGTAACGTCCCAAAGGACGTGCTTTTCCACTCCAAGCGATGCCGGTGAAAGATGTGGAATCTCAGGAAACCAATTCCTGTAAGGACCCGCGCTACAAGGTGGTGGAGGTGTTTCGAGTCATCACTTCTTTACAGTCAGGAACTTGGAATCGGAGAGTAAGTAAGTATAGAGTAAGATAGTCAGACTATGAAATGCGCCGTCGCCACACCCAGCGGCGGGTTTGGGGGTCTGGTAGTTGGCTGTGGTGGGGACCTGAGTCTGGTGAGCCCTGAGGTAGAGATTTCGGGAGAGGGTACGGTAAGTCCTCATAAGAACTGAGGGTAGAAGAGGTTCGTGTGCAGCCGGGGGTGGGGTGTGGTGAAAGTGGGACCTCAGCCAGACCGTCAAGGCATTCTCGCGACCACGGACATCCCTAAGGAGACAGAAGCTCCTTCTTCATTTGTTGCTGACCTAGAGGGGTTGTGCCGAGTCAGTGTGCGCTCCTCATCACACTGGGAGCAGTGGACTACACCGTGAAAGCCACACTGTTTTGGGTGTGGCTATGGCGCAACGTTGTCAGTCAGCGGGTGGAGAAGGGGTGGAAGTACATGGGGGGCACATACTCGGTGGTCATGCTATAATCCGAGCACATGAACATGCGGGCAGATGGGGCCAAAAACACACTTTGATCTGGCCCCGCGTGCGTAGATTCGGTTTCTGCTTGTTGCTGCATAGTTTGATAGTACATTGTGTAAAGGATCACTACTAGTATGAATTGAAGTGGCAAGGACGCAAGACAAGCACAAGAAGCCACAAAGGAGTCAGCTTAAAAGAATATGTCATACTATGGTCAAAGGGACACAGGCCAGGCCTGGTGAACGGCTCGTAGCCGACAGTATGATAGTGACCGTCATTGGGCGTTCCTCATGTATTTACTTACACTAACGTTATATATGGAGAACCACTAGAAGACGAGTCTACGCGAGACTAGCCTGGACGCGTTGGATGTAAGTGATGTGTGCAGGAGGACTGTAACAAGGTCCGCGGTTGTTCGAGTCACTAGAAAAAAAAAACATGTGGAGACCATTCGGAGAGAGGTCTCTGACCATCCTTTTCATTAACGGTCATGCAGGACGGAACCGTCGTGGTTTACGACTGGTTCCGTCACAGGGTCGTTTATTAAGGACACTTGGAAAAATGGAGAGAGACAGCCCTTGAGAAAGGAAATGGGGGGGAGGTTCTTGACAACAGGACAGAGCCTTGTTGTCAGGATTGGACCATCGTTACAATACGATGGTCCGTCACATATGTCCGTGGGAACAGGCGTGCTTAGAGCTTTTGGAACGGGACCCTACGACGGACTCGATGGTACCGACGGCCGTATCACAGGGGTCCCCGTTCTGTATATATGGTTGTATGACAGTAAAACTAGGCGGGGGTGACCGGCCATTGCAGTTGGTGCCCTGATGGAACCGTCAACTCAAACTTTTAGTAGTGGGAACAACCTACAATTCGGCCCCTGAACCGCCATACTTATCCTAGGAAGGAACTAGCCATTGGCAAAAAGCACTCACTGTACAAGCTCTAGGTTGTTAACACACAACAATTGGTCGAACATGTTTTTAACTATGTTAGACAGACTCTTTATAAAAAAGAAAACGACAAACCATAGACCAAAATTCAATAAGAAATAATAAGTCGCAGGATAATAAAGATGCAAGATAAATGAGTAGGAAATTATAGACCACAACCTTAGAATTGGAGAAAGAAAACCAAGATTCGATAATACTCGTGACCAGGAGGAATAGCAATCCACAGCAGAACTCCGACTAGTAGATTATAACTTTTAGGACTTTGGAGAATTTTGGGGGAACAATGATCGAGGGCGAGAACTGTTGAAATTGAAAAGAGAGGGAAAGGAATGGGAGGTAAAATGAAGGAATGGGGTGAGTGAAACTGATGTGAATGAAACTGAGGGTGGTCTGGGATTAACGTTGATTTTTAAAAAGACTCCAGTCGGGTCGGGTCGGGTACGACTCATTAATGACGCAAAGACTCCCCGATGATGGTCCGTCTCAGTTGTGACGATCCGTCATTGGGTCTGTCGTGTGTGCCCTAGTTTGAAAATAATAAAAAAACGTACCTGGTACGACGGAGGCATACAACGGTCCGTCGCAGGCGCAACGGTCCATCGATGCATCCGTCAGTGGCTGCTGCAGATTTATTTTCTACAGAATTTCCTGGTGATGTGCCTGCAAATTTAAAAACCCATTAGTAGAAAAATGCTACCATTACTAAAAACACTATAAGTATTGGGTTGCCTTCCAACAAGTGCCTGATTTAATGTCGCGGCACGACTTGTGATACTTGATTACTCAGCCTTCATCAAGATGGTTTGCCTCTATTACTTTATTCCCCGATGCTTTATGCCCAAAATAGAGTTTTATTTGTTCTCTATTAACCTCAAACCGCACTTCCTCCTTGGATTTTAACTCAACTGCTCCATGAGGGAATACTTTGGTAATCAAGTAACGGCCAGTCCATTTGGACTTCAGCTTTCCCGGAAGAGAAGGCACCCCAGAACTGTCTACAAGCACCAAATACCCAACCATAAACTCTTATTGTGCACTTTTTTCTTCATTCTCTTTCTTCATCTTTTTTTTGTGGGATATGGCTGATACTGATTGGAGCTCACCACTCTGCCCGATGGTCCTACAAACATTGAATGTCGCTTCTTCATTGTTCAACCGAAATTTCATCTGCCCCTTCTTCATATCAACTAAGGCTCTACCTGTAGCAAGGAATGGCCTCCTAAGAATAATAGGTACTTAAAAACCGACCTCACAATAAAGAATAACAAAATCAGCCGGATAGATGAATGACTCCACTTTTACTAGCACATCATGGAGTATCCCTATAGGCCGTTTCACTGTCTGATCAGCCATCAGTAGCCACATCGCAGTGGGTTTTGGATCCCCCAAACCCAACTTCTTGTAAATTGAGAGGGGCATGAGATTTATGCTTGCCCCAGATCACATAATGCTTTCGCAAAATTTAATGGCCCAGCTGTACAAGGAATCGTAAATGCACCCGAATCTTCTTTCTTTTGTACGAGAGATCTTGTAGCAATAGCACTACAACGTTGCAGTCTATCATCATCCTCAAAAGTGACCGATCTTTTCTTGGTGAATAGATCTTTCATAAATTTGGCATAACCGAACATTTTTTCTAGAGCTTCTACCAAAGGGACATTGATAGAAAGCTGCTTCAACATTGTTATGAAACGCCGATATTTACCATCCTCGGTCTTTTTCACTAATCTCTGAGGGAAAGGTAGTGGTGTCCTAGGCATGGGAATTACCTTCATAGGTACTTCTGCATCTTTTCCATTACTTTCCTCTGCTTCACGACTACCCTTTACTATATTATCATTATCCTTTCTCACATTTTCCTTAGTAGACGGCATAGGTGGGTCAATGAATTGCTTACCACCCCGAGTAGTGATTGTCATACAGTGCGCATCATTCTTTAGATTTTGGATAGTGTTGCCAGGAAGAGTGCCCGGTTTCCGTGTGTTCATTGTTGCAGATAATAGGGCCATTTGCAACTCGATCTGCTTAATCAAAATTGCATGTGTATCAAATTTTTGCCCAATACTAGCTAAATCACACCTCAACTCTTTTAATGTGCTGCTCATCACTAAGCCGTCGAACCTCTCATTACATTTTTGGTTTTTGTGCAAGATATCCTCAACTCGCCGCCATACTACGGGTCCACATCTCTAGGAGTAAGCTGGGTCACACTTTGAGGACGAACAATGGGTCCGATTTTTTTGAGGAGGATCATATAGTAACTTCACTATGTGTTGGGTCGCGGGTTGGTAGTTTCCAGGTCGTCTACATAAAGGCCCTCACGATTGTAGTTACCATTAGTTTTTTGACCTTGGTTTCCTGACCTTGGCGCCAATTATCCTTATTTTAGCCTTGGCCGCTCCTATCTGAACCCCCCGCTGCTCATTTACCGCATATGAATGCTCTTCATAGTCCCCTCATCATGTTGTGGCGGTGGTTCGACAAGTAGTTGACTCCATCTTATCTTTTCTGTCACCCTAGTGACCTGTTTAAGTACCAACCCAAGCTCAGTTCTCATCTCAGTCATCCATTTCTTCAATTCTTTCATGCACTCTCATCTGTGGCTGGGTTTGTGAGTGGACTGCAATCTGCTAAGTTGTTTTTCCCCTGTATAGACTTCCTAGTACTCTCCAAGCTCTTTGTTATTCCGGGAGATTTTCTCTAATTTTTTTTCCAACAGCGCTCCATTCAGGACACTCCCCATAAGATCTACCTACCTCTAATAGTGTCCAAACACCGCGTTATTATTATCACATCATGTCCCCGATATAATATCCCTTTCAGGGACTCTCAATCCTATATAGTGGATTGGACACTTCCTCATGAATGAGTTAAACCTATCCCAAGAACTACTACTACTGACTCTCCTGGTAGTGCCACAAGTTATTCACCCTGTCTTTGTGGTTGTTTTAAGTTCTTTGGAGACCGGATAGTAGCGTCCCTAAGAAGACATCCCTTATTTGGGGTTCCAAATTAAGATTGAGTTGTATGGTAATCAGTAACCACATATAACCTCCCTCCCGTCAGTGAGAGGGAAACACTCTGAGACCTATTACACTCTTAAATCCTTAATCACCTCCCTACTAACTTTTTTACACACTACACACTCGCCCTACCTTATCTATTGGGCATTTGATCCTCAGAAGATAGCCCTGAACAAACCTCCTGGAGTGAGCATTTGCATCAGGCTACTGGTTACCACAAAGGTGTGGCCTGTGGGTCGAGGAGCAAGACAAGTGTCCCTCCGAGTCTACTATCATAGCCTCTGTATTATGCCTGGGGCCGTGGAACGGGATTTTGTCCCCTCTGTTGGTGTTCACGACCGGAGCATCAGGTAACATCTGACCATGAACATCAACGAGCTAGGATGTTCTGGTTTCATTCATCAACATTTATTCCCAGTTTCGATCATATTCGTTAGTGTACGCTCTATTCGTGATCGTAGGAAAACAAACACAAGGTTTCTCTCCTCTCGTGTATTTTGGAACATACAAGGAGGATAGTTTTTTTCTAAAAAATATCAAACAATACAATCAGAAAATATCAACTAAACTATAGTAATAAGTTCAGTTAATCTAAAACTATGATCCCCCCCTGCAGTGGCATCCAAAATTTTGATATACGCTCAAACTTACCTCTCAATTGAAGGTAAAGCGTTCGTGTAAAGTAAATAACCAACCTAGTGAGGTTGGCATCGTTCCACGAGGAAATTGTCTAGGACCTTACCTCAAACCTTTATTACTATTGTTTTTGTTAATGACTTCCTTTGGAAAGTAAAAACAATAATATATGGGTTTCAATTTCTAAAGTAAATGAAAATAACAGCGCAATTGAAAAGGACACTAACCACCGATTTTAATATTGGATTTAATTAAAAACTTTATCAAAGTAACTTAGGGGTTACGTGTCCCCACATTTTTATACTGAATAATTCTAACTATAACCATTCTTTCCTAGTATCTATTATGTAAATTGATAAGTTTATGTATTTCCTAACTCCTTGGTCCAGCATCTAGAAAATCTCACTCCGCACATTTGTCCGCTATGGGTGTTGCTTTCTAAACGCTTAATCTTTACTTGTGTTCATATTCCAAGCCCGTAACGATATTTTGACCAAGTTATTACCTCGTACCACATCAATACTAGCCTATTAGATAGTACCACTAATCTATGTTAATAATTCTTTTCCTATTATCTACCTCCTTGGTCCGGCAAGTAGCTTAGCGAGTTCTAAAAAACGTTTGGTCATTTCCGTTAAAAAGACTTCTACTCGAAAGAATTATTAATACATGCAGACACTATTCCTAGGAATCGTTATTTTAGTTTTAGTTTTTATTCATTATTTGCTATGTGTTCCCACATCCTAGATATGGTTTTAGTTTACTCATAGTCATCATCACAATCTAAAAATATATTAAATAAGAATTCATGTACTTTCTTCAATGACAAAGAGTAAATTCCGAAAGTTTACTTGATTAATCATCCAAAAATCACTTGCAAGAACCTCAAAGTAATCAACAATCTCACAAAAATTCTAATGATAATCAAAAGGTGTCTTACAACACGGAGTCTAATAATGATCAAAAGTCTAACAATCTAAGAGTCTAACAATCTAAGAGTCTAACAATCTAAGAGTCTAACCCCAAAAACGAGGTTTTTCGAACTATTTATCAAAAATAAAAACCTAATTAAACAAGGACTCTATTTGCTGGAAATCTGCCAAAATACGGCTGGGTCGACAGAATGCACGACGGATTGTCATGGTCACAACGGACCGTCATGGACTGCGTCGTCCCATAATTGTGCAATTTCTTCTGCTGCGAAAAGGCATGAAAAAAAATGTCCACTCTTAGTAACACCATTACCTCCCATGCAGTGTCGATCAAACAATTAGAAAACCAGATAGGTCATATTCTGTCTCAGCTTAACCAAAGACAAAACAAAACTTTGCCTATTGATACTATGGCTAACCCCAAAAGTGAGATCTAAAATTGAGTTGCGCCGTGCCAAACAATAACTAAGGCACTATTTCGGAGGCAACCAAAAATCCTTTTTAAATTTAATTTTGTTTCTGAGTAAAATAATGTTGTGATGTTGGTATAGGTTGATGTGGGGGAAGTATTTGAAAGAGTGTATGAAGGAAAATAATAGGTTTAGTAGGCGAACCGCCAATAGGATTAGGGAACAGGATTTCTTCCACCGTTTGATTCACGGAGACCTCAACTTGAATCCTGTAAACATAGTCTTCTATAGAGCATTAGTGGTGAACCATCGTTTAGGTTTGCGATAACAATGAAGAACTCTGTAGGGATTCCTTCATGAGTAGAAGATCCTCTTACATTCAGTGAATGGAAAAGTTCACAAAAAATCGCCGAACGCGTACAAAATGGATGGTCACTGCAGGTAAAAGGTTTAAAACACCATTTTTCAATTACTCTCGCTAACTTTTTACTCTACACAAACTCACACCTGAACTCCAGATTATATTTCTTGTTTTTTAGAGTATTCAAGCAGTTGAATTGTGCTCGGATTTTGACTGCAATAATGCCTAACATTTTGTACCTCGTATTCACATCAAAATTAGTAACTCAAACCCCCGTATATTTCATTCACTATTCGACTCATTCACATAATATAAATCATTTGTTGAGTCTAACTTAGTTATTGAAGACATAATTCTCTATTTCCTTTCAACTCTTGTAAATTTCCTAGAATCTCGTGTAGACTACGTTTACTGTATTTATTGCTTTGGGAGTGTGAAAATACTGTTAATCCTTTCTGAATAGTTTGTATAGGTTTAGAATGGTAGTCCCAGAAGCTTTCGTGGCTGAACTTCAAGGATGGGTGTTTTAAATAGGCATATAGAGATTTTGGGCGTGCTGATTAGAGTTCGCCGAACGGTTCAGCGTTTTTCCTAATGTCCCCATACAACCTTTAAATTATTGTCAAATGTGTAGTTGAATTTTTAACATTTGGTAATCAACCTTATGTCTTTGAATGCATTCATCGAATTGCCAAAATATTTCTTCTTTGCCCTTTTTGTCTGCATACTCATACCCTCAGTGCATTACTTTCAACCAATCACCTAGATGGATGAACACTTCATTAACTAGTTTGGCGAACTAACTCTACACTAAAAATTTACCTTATGGACCCTACGTAAATACTCTCTAACTTTATCTTCAAGTCTTTGCCGAAATGGCTAGACCAAATGTAGAGGGGAGAGGCATGTCATCTCGACAGGTAAGAGCATGGGAGTTTAAAAGGGACAAAATATAGGAGAGGTAGACAAGGAGAGGAGAGAAAAGAAGAAAAAAAGTTCCTGTAGGAGGGTTCCTATTGACCCTACTATCCCTTCGTGGAAATGTGGAGTCTACACTGCTATACACTCTCTTATGGCAGCGCAGAACTTGGACTGGATGATTGCAGATAATATCGATGCAGAGGCTAAGGCAACTAATAAAAAGGAGATCCAGAATGATAATATCGTGGGGACCATTGTAAAGTTCTAGGCGACTACATCAGGCACTGATGCCACGACATATGGAGCATCTGTCATTTTTCTTTCTTTCTCTATGAGATATTTCTAATAATTGCATTTAAGGATGAACAAATTTCTTTAATGTGAGGTGAGGCTCACCTCTGTTTGCTTACTATAAAGGTTTGTGTTAATTTTGATTCTGTCTTATATATATAGTTGGGTTATTGTTCTAAATAATGTTTTATACTGCTTGTGAGATTGTTTGATCTTATGGCTCCATTGTTTTATTTTAATTAAAAAATGTCCCTTCCAAAAAAAATTATTTTTCGAAATGTTTGCCACCACTTATGTGGAAAGTGGTCGTGAAAGTTTATGTTTCGGTTCTGATCAATGCCGATAACTTGAATAGTGATTTCAATTGAATAAACATGAATTTACGGATACGACGAGACAAAATAAAGTTGCATAGACAATATGTGAACTTTTAACTTTAACGTAATTATCAATGACTTATGTGATAAGCTTTCTATGAACCATAAATGAATACACATAGAATTTCCCCCATTAGTCCAGTCAATTATGTAATTATTTCTGTTGGAATTATCTTAAGAACTTTTGAAGAGTGTGAGTAAATTTGACATATACCTCTCGTGTGACCCAACTTCTGACTCTTTGAACCTCTCTTCAACACCCTTGAACTTAACCTTTATTAGGAAGAAATATGTTAGAATATAGACATTTATTCATCTACTACCTATAATCATCGTGACTTTTGGTTTAGTGAATAGCCAAGTTAAGACAAAAGCTTAAGTTGGGGTATGATGAAAAGAAAAGGGAAGTCGCGAAGTGTAAGAAAAGTTTCCCTTAACCCATGGTATTGCAAAGGAATTAAAACCCTTCATACAAAAAAATAGAAATAGAGAAAAATAAAGAGAAAAGAAAATAAATAAAAAGAATGTTGTAGAATAAAAGTACAAAAGAAATTTGGGTTTCCAAGCAATCCATGGATGTGAATAATAGGATGACTTAGAAGTACTATAAGAAAAATTAATAAAATAATATAAATAAAAGGATGTGTTGTGGGCACCACAATTGATGATGATCTTTAGTAACTAAGCCCAAATAACCATGCCGTAACATTCAGTCCCTTTAAATGCCTTCAAAAACCTTTCTGATTTAGCGAAAACATAAACATTCTTGACTGGAAAATAAGGTCAAACATATGGGTGAAAACATGTGAGCTTTGTGTCTAATTCCTAAGCGTTAGATTGATTATACACCTGTGGGTGAGAATGGAATCATCATGGCATTCCAGTGATTACATTTGATGAACTTGCACTTGAAGAAAGTAATGCGATCTTGAGAATCTTTGATAATGGTGTGTCACAACTTGAATCATTGAGTACACAATTGATCCTTGAATAAGTAGTTTTAGTCTAGTTCTGTATGTTCATGATTGAGTCTTGTGTTGTACAGTTTTAGACATCGTATTTCAACTGTTGAACATATGTTTTACTTGAGAATAATCAAAAGTTTAAGATGGGGGTGTTGATAAATCAACAAATTAGACTAATTTAGGTCTACATTTTAATAGAAATAGTATCCTCTAATGCTTGTTTTATCTCAATATCTTATTAAAACTATCAAATTTCATGTATTTGAAGTTTTTTTAAGGAAAGCATTGACACTTTGGAGAGAAAGTAACAAGAAGGGTGAAAAGAACAAAAGAACTGAATTCTGAGCATTGACAAGTAAACTTGGCGCATTGCCTAAGTGATATATTTCACCCTTTACTCCAGTACGTTGAGATCTGAAGGAAGAGGATCAAATCGTCGGAAAATGGAGCAGTTGGAGCACCACTAAACCATTCTATGAAGCAGTACTATACTGCCGAAGGTACAAGACTTAAAGATGTTTTGGGCAAGAAAAAAAAGGCGATGGACTAGAAGAGGTAAATGAATTTAGGAATTCACACCCTCTCACTTTAATCAAGCTGAATTACATCCACTGGGTGAGTTCCCGAGTCATTAGTCGAGCTCGACAACCTCGCCGACCGACCCATCGCAACACAAAATCTGAAAACTATAAATACTAGGTTTAGTTGTTTATTAGAGAGTTTGAACATTATTCTAGTCGTTAGACATTAAACTTTAGTTTTTCATATTTTCTCTCAAGTTTGAAGACGGGTTTTGGAAGAATTTAATATCGAAGGATCTAATACTCCCCAAATTGGATGTAATTATTCTCAATTGTTTTTGGTTAAATCAAGACTTATCTTCTTATACCCATTTGATTTCAACATCATTGAATATATGTTCTTTTATTTCTTCATGTCTGGCAAAAAAACCCATTCTGGTGGTCTGATTTACCAACTGTGAGTTAACATTATTATTGGGTCTTGCTTGATAATAGCTTAGATGTAGTTTAATGGTGATTTGGTCTAGTCATTATCGTTTAATCTAATGGATTTGTAGTTTAAATACAAGTTCAACAATGTTTTTTCAGTTTTCGAGAGATAAAGGTCGCAAAAACAAGATAACTAGATTGATGGCCAAGGAGTGCTTCGATATAAGGTTCAGCCGAAGAGGGTGAGCCATAGTCCCATCTCCTAACACTCAGCTTGAGGGAGAGAGTGGGATAAGGCATAGGCTAGTCTTCATGCGACAAATGGGTGTCCTAGAGGAACCCATATGAAATGGGGTAAGTTGCTAGCGAGAGAACATATTTACAATTAAAGCTTAGCCTAGTTACAAATTATTTGCAAATTTTATGTCGAAGGCATGCACCCAATAATCTATATTAACTTCTATTGCGGTCATATCCCTAGAATTCCCCCTCATACTTGACTTTTCTTTAATTTTACAATTTTTACTAATTTTTAAAAATCTCCCATTTGATACTTGACACTTTCATGTCACCCTCTTTTTAATTTATTAATTTTTTACTCATAAATATCTTTAGCAACAACTAATTATAATAGAATTCTAATTAGCTACATATTCTCAAAATCGCTCCTTTGGGACATGACCCCAACTATCGGTTGGGTTACTATATTATCGACAATCGTAGACACTTGAAGCGTAGTTAGTGTCGTTGGTCGCGACAAGTATCAGAATCCCAGGGGTAGAATTCAAAGAAAAATACAGCCTGCGTAATTTTTTCTAGGAGCACCATTTACGAGTCATAGTTCATCCTACGGACCATAAATGACGTTCATAGTGATTAGGGCATTATGAAAAGCTGCATGTTTAGATATATGAACATCTTTTACGAACCGTAAATATAACCACGGTCCATCGATTGTGTTTGTAGGTCTTAGGTATGACTTTAAATTTTCTAAGTCTCAAGACCCAATCCATGGAATCATCTATGAACCATGGAACTATATACGATTTTTCTTAGCTTAGTAGTGCTCAATCATAAATAGAAAAGATCATCCGATTCTACTCGTTACACACCCTGTACTTTTTAAAATTCATACCCTTAATATTTTTCCATTAAATATTCACACCCATCACACTCCCTTCTAAATTGTTTCCCTTTCTCTTTCATACAACCCCTATTATATTTCATTCCTTGCCAAAAAACTCTATAAAAAACAACTTTTATCTCAAAAAAACACCATAAAATGTATCCAAGAAGACACCACAGTCACGACTTCGAATTCTAGTTTTGGGAGTTTCAATCATGTGATTATCTGTCTTATCGTCATACATAACAAATTAATCCATTAGGAAGTCAAAATTCAATCATTATTTTTTTTATTCAATTTCGGCCTCATTGTTAAAATTTCTTTCAGATATGTAGTAACTTTTTGCATAATAAGTTATCTAGTTTTAGGGTAAATTTGAAATTTATATTTTACCGTGTTGTTTTATTTTGTTTATATATTTCAGATTTTTAAGTTTTGAATTTTATATTTTTTTGTTGAAAGTTGGATATTTAAATCCCTTTAATAAAATATTTGGATGATATTTTAAACAGTTTTTTTGCTGCCCCATAGCAACAGGGATATCAAGAGCCTCAATGATCTTACATGATTTGTGTGTTTTTCTATAAAACGATTGTTTACCTTTTAAGGCTATTTTTAACTCATTTTAACAACCTTACCTATTTCTGATATTTTTAACCCCCTTAGGACTATTCTCAACTCATTTCTAACCATGCTTATATCCAAAATGCATATAATTCTATTAACTTTTTAACCATGACAAGCAATATTATCTCTTTCAATGCCCACAAATTTCTTTCAATGATGATTACTGAATTTGGTTTGTAAAAATGAATACAAATTTTGAAAACTTATGTTTTATGAGATATTATGATGGACAAAAACATTGTACAACAATTTTTAAGGAATCCTATAGTTATCCAGTTGTAGTTCAAATGAATTCTAAATTAGACAAATTATTGAGTCTGTTTTTTAAGCATTATAAAAAATACACAAATTTGCAATTTCAAAAATAATGAAAATAATTTATCACCAATCATTTACGAAAAAATTGAGGAAGAACATTTTTTAAACTGCGGTAACTAAAGAAAAAGATGAGTATTGTAATTTGCTTCAAGTTACACTAGTAATTTCTAGCGTAAGTTTCCTAGACTTGGGCTGGATTATAATTTTAAAAATTTATTAGGTTATTTTGTTTTTTTATTTAGATATTTTAAATGTTCAAACTTTTACTTATGGAGATTTTTTGTTGTAACATTGTTATTTAAAGCCCCATATGCTTATTAAAAAGATTGAGAGATATTTTCAACTGTTATTGTAGGCTTCATAATTTTAGAAAAGAAACACTTTGTTTATACGAGACACGGAGATCTCTTGGTTGATTACACTTTCAGTACTTTAACTTGTATGGTCTCTTAAATTTAATTTGTTAAAGTGACACAATTTCTTTGAGTTTAACAAGATAGTAGACAAAAAATTAGCATAAATTCATATTAATAGTTCCACTAGTATGTAATGATGAAATCATGTAATCAAAAATAAATTTAAGTGCATAAATATAAAATATAAAAGAAAAATATATCACATACAAGAATATTTTAATCACATTGTATATATTAAAATTATTGAGAAAATATATGAGCACACTATCTTATTTATGGGGTGCGATTTTTCCCCCTTTATTATCCACATGTCACAAATAGTAAGATTTTCATTTAATTAAAATAAATTATTGTACCTCAAGCGTCAACATGTAAGTGTTCATTAGATTTAGAAATTTTTTAATAAGCTCCCCTCTCAGTATATATAAAGCAACAACACGTTTTCATTGTTGAATCTCAGATCCACTCTCTTCATGAATTCCAATAAATGATTATACTCTCTCATCACCGATCTTCTAGGGTGTCTCCATTTTGCGCATCACGACACTTCTTTCGCAATTTATCCATTATTTTCATTTCCTCTTTTGTTCTTCTCAAGGACACCGTCACCTTTCCACCCAAAAAAAGCAACCACATTTCGACAACCAAGAAGCTATAAATTTGGCTGGAATTATTCTTCCGTTGCATCAGAGTGCATACAATCTCCTCTTCAAACTCCAGGTTCCATCTTCCCAAATTATTTTCAAGATTTCTTTGAAATTCCTTTATTTTAATTGTTTTCAGATCGTTTTATTGTTATATATTTTGTAGGTGTTGTTTTTCAATAAATCTTTCATATTTATTTGTTGATATGTTTGTTTTGGAATATTGACGCATTAATTGTAGAAAGAAAAACTATACTCTATATTTTCCTAAGTAAATTACTGGCACTGCGTTAATTAAGAAAAAGTAAAGTAATACCTCAACATTTATCATGGAAAACCCCATCCTACAAAAGGTACAAACCACAACTTATACCTATATACGATTAAAATAAACTTTAATAAAATCTGAGACTACAAAAGGCTTTAAATTATAATAGTAGCAAATCCTACGAACTAATCTCTGATTCATTTGTATCAAAAATTATCCTTCACTGTTGAACCCATCTTCAAGTTGCCTCCAACTCAAAGAGTAATATAAAGTATCGAAACAAAATATTACAACTCAAAAATTATCAATCCAAATTAACTAGACTGAAGAACTAGAATTCATAGGTGTATAGAACATGTTCTTTAATTTCGTTTCTCTTTCTCAATGGACTAGAATCTTCAACCTAAACTCTCTCTTATTTGATTGTATTCTGCTTGTAGGTCTCACTGTAAGTGAGTAAAGTTCTTATGAAACCCTTAATAGATGCAAGACTACTACTTCTTTGAGTTTATAGTAGATGTCCTTCCTTATACAACTTCCCTTTATTTGTACACTTCCACTATGAAATGAAACTTTATGTAAACAAATCTTTTGTCATAAACTCTCTTTGTTCACCAACTTTAATCCTTTTTATTCACTTGACACCTGTTCTCCTAAACCCGTTCGGGTTATGTTAGAGTGAAACACATTTCAGTAACGAGTACCCTACATCTCCTCCCCTATTTATCAATTATCAAAATCTTAGTCGCTCTAACATCAACCATGGCTTCTTATGTGCATAACTTCAACCTGAGACATATCAATTTCTCAAAGTACACCAATCAAAGAAAAATATTAGAGCATCAGGATAGTCTAACTAGAATATAAATATCACAGAAGTATGTATTTCTTCCTTTATCGAATAATAAAACACTATGACTATAGACAAAACATAGGTCATCCAATTTGAATACTCATGGTCTCTGGGATTTAATCTACACGCATACTTTATAGAAGAACTCAGAAAGTTATAACAAAGAATTTACACAATCGGAGGAGATGTACAATAACAAGAAACTAAAAACCAACATAGCATTATTGAAAACATTTAGACCAGAAATGTAATCAAAACAAAAACGTAAAAGAAACTTGTGTTTTTGTTTTTGTTTTTTTAGATATAAATAACTCAATTAAATAGCCATCATAGTCAAAATAGCAATTGCGATCAAAACTATTGCTCAAAATAGCTTTGTAGCTCATATGTTATGATATTTTCAAAAATAAGATTAGAAATTTGTAAAACAAAAAGTAGACCCTGCAATACCTAGGAAAAAAAATGAATAGCGCATATTAATTGTTGGTAGCCCTAGTGTAGATCTGCTGGCTTGCAAGAGCAGATACCATCCTGATTGAACCTCTAGCCATCAAATCTCTTATTACCTTCCTAGCAAGTGATCCACTAATCCTAAAACGATCGGAGAGGACAGAAGGAGCGATAAGCTTATACTTAGGAACTTTAGAGAGTAGCTTATCATATGTAGACTGGTCAAACAACACCAGGTTGTTCACCTTTTCCTTTTACTTTCCCTTTCTCCACTTCTTCTTCTTCTGCTTTCCACTGCCAGACTTTGCTGGCTTGGAAGATGGAGATGGAGATTATGCCTTCTTTGGAGCCATCGATCGGAGAACGATGAACGGAGGAGAGCGGCGGAGATGGACGCAGAAATGTGATAGGGGGTATAAGCAACTTGTTGATATCAAATGGAATGGGAAGGGTAATAGATATTAGGACAGAGAAGAAGAAGAAGAATGGGATAATGATGATGCAAGATCATTCTTAATAAGATCAAAAAGACCCTTGAAATTAGTAGAATTGGTCTACCTCTAAGTTTCAAGGATATCCTCAACGTGGGGAAGCGCCGCCATGATGCTAGCGTGTCATCCCAAAATTCAGTATGTTCAAGTCTATTAGTGACACACAAATGATCCACGAATCTACGTGACTGAATTGATGTGATGTAATCTCCCCATCTTTGCTAACAAGTCATGCCCTCAAACCTTTAAAGTAGTGCATTTACGCCACCCTCACCTCCGAAGAGCATGTATAGTTTCATGGTTCACTACCACTAAAGAATCATTGGTTGATTAATTTTTTCCAAATTTTGATAAAACACAAAAGTGTTAAAAAGGAAACTCAAAGCAGAACCGATAACGAAGCACATAATTTGTTTATCCTACTTACAAATTCAGTGCACGTGACACAAGATGAGTTAGGACAAATTTAGGGGCATTTTAGAAACCAATAAGTCCATAAAGGTGAGATCCATTAACTTCACTATACTTGTGTTTTATTAGGAACATCTTTTTCTGCATAATGTCAAACAGTAGTTTCTGCAAGGGAAGCATAACACCTCTCTCAGCTCTTGTATGATCCTCTAACATGGGAATATTTGATAAGCTTCTTGACATATACAAGGTTCAAGACAATTCATCACTTGGAGGCCAATCTTCATTCACAAAGTGACACTACCCAATGATTGGAACATCCAAGACGTCAGCATGTCATAATGATGAAAACTAAAGTAAAAATCTGTCACCACACATTAATATAGAATTGACAAGTGTTTTCTCTTCCCATTTTGTGTTGTGTATTACATTTAAAGAAAACTTTTGACCAAACTTGTGTCCTCAAACTAACTATAAGTTCACTTGTATCATGCCCCTAAAATCAGTAATCACTACCATATCAAAGCAGCACTTTCTGCCCGGAGTTTAACTGTGCTTTTTGATAGTTACACTTTAAAAAAGGTCAACATATTATCAGTGGATTTTGTAGCACAAGAATGTAGGACATTTTAAGATATGGAAAACTTTTTCCTAGAAGATGCTTTGAGAAGGGAGGCACAAGATCAAATGGAACCTGCAAATGAGCATCTCATAAAGCTTCTTTTTCATGCCTCCATTCTCGAAGCATCTTTAAGGCAAAACGCTTCCTTATCATAAAATGTGTTACTTCCTTGTGCTGAAGAATTCACTAATATTCTTTAGACCTTTTTGAAAGTTTACCTATAAGAAATCACAGCACACCTCTTCTTTGCCTCAAATTGTCCCAAGATATTTTCTCCAAACCCCCATACGACTTTGAAATGCTTTCTAACTCCTCTAAAATTAAAAGATACTTGGACGAACAACATATAATAGGCTCACCTCTTTCTCTGTTTACCAAACCCAGCTACATTTCAAGTTCCTTTAGACACAGATCCAATTTTACCAGTAAGTCACAAAAACACGATGCACGCCTTTTATCTCAACTCTTTCAACTTGAAATTGCATCAAAAAAAGGAAACTGTATGGACTGACAAATGCTTCTTGATTTCTTATTGCACACTTTACCGGATGCATGAACTTAATAAATTCACGCACACCACTCTCTGATAATTGTATGTAATAAGCTGATTGCATACTAAATTCCAAAGCATGATATATCCTTGTTTCCAACTCATGAACAAAAGGATAAGCATCCTGCAAACTTAACACACACATAACATTATGGATACGCCCCTCCATCATCACAACTAAACTACTATGCCAAAATATATACAAAGCATCAGCAACACCCTCTACCCCTCTTAGAATCTAACAAAACTGGAATAATATAGGAGCAAACTGCCTATATAGGGAAATTTAATATCTTCTTAAATCCTTCAGAATTAAAAAAGTGGAATGCATGTATATCTCCTTGTTACCAAAACCAACAAGAGTACAACATAGTTACATCTTCATTTTTTTGTTTCCAGTTTCTTGAGATATAATGTACACCTTCAATGTTTTCCTCATAATAGTGCATCTCAAATCATTTCGTTCCTGCTTCACTGTTACATTACTTCAAAGGGAAACTAAGTGGACGACAAAACTCTTCTTAACGGCATATTGCACACTTCAAGTGATGCATAAACTCTGAAAAATGATAAAGTTTATTTTTGGAATATCATTGATTTTTCAAGTATAATTTCTAGAATACTCTAGTGTTGTATCGAAAAATAACTATTTTCATGAATTTTTTATTTATATTTTAGAGACGTTGCCTTGAAGAAATAACTAGATATTTAGAGAGTTAGATATTTTCAATAAAAGATAGAATAATCTATATGTTGTAATATCTTCAACCATTCCAAACTAGTATACATAGGGGTGTACTTAGTCATCGGTATGCAACCAAATAAAAATCCAAAAACAACCTAAATCAAAAGTGTATTCTTCTATAATAAAGTTCTCTTATCCCAAAACAAATTATTCTCTTTAGCTCCCTCTACTTTAATTGACTCTTTAAATCTTAGATAACGATCTTGGAATGAAGACTGGTTGATAGGAACAGATTTCCCGAGGTTCCTAACATCCGATCAACTCATACCTCCAAGCCCTGTAGCTTAAACTTAGACTTTGGGTTGGCCATGCCTAATTCTTGAAGCTAAGTTTTCTTCCTAAATAAACATTATGGATTATAATTTTTTTCCACTATTCGCTACATAAACTCTATAAAATCGTGGATACTGGATAACCTCATATACAAAGTTGATTGCACACTATATTCGAAAATGTGCAATTACCTTTTTCTTAATGAGAGAACAAATGAAAAGCATCCTGAAATCCAAAAATATTCTTTACATCATACAACCCCTGGCAGAAGCTTACAAATTCTAACAAATAGGAGCACACTACCTATATATGGTTACATGTTTGGGGGAAAATGTCTTACATGAATCTACAAATTTACAAATGCATCCATGAGTAGCTTGTTTGCTAAATATATAAGGTGGCGCAAGAACAAATGATTGATTAAATATTACGAGATATTCCTCAGATAAACTAGTATCATGCTTTAGGGTCATTGTGAGAAGCATGATAAGCATCTTCATCATATGAGAGACATTAGTAGTAGAATTAGTCTCTTGGTAATCACCTTTTCTAGTTAATGAAAGAGAAAGGCCATCATCTATAAATTATTTATACTTTTTTATTGTGGGTTCATAGAACTTAGAGGTCTTGCATCTTTTCAATACTTTTAAATAATGTTTGGGGAGTTAAGATTGAAATTCTTCTTGAAATTATTTTTGATAACAACATTGTGTGGTGTTCCTCACCATACGTTTTATGTTATTGTTTTCTTTAGTTTTGTGAAATTTTCTCACGTGGACAATGTTACCTCTTTCTGGACGAATACAATTGGTTTGGCCTTCTCGACAATGCCAACTTTAAGATTTCCTCAAGTACTTGATAGACATAATCATAACAGTAATATATAGAGTGGAAATGAGGATTTAAGGGAAGACGAGTTCACGTGTGTCTAATACTTTTAGTTAGCTTTTTATTTTTAGATGTATCTCTTCGATCCAATAAATCAGATTTTACTATGACAATACGAGATATGTGAGAGATAACCTTCAAACTTGTTTATCTCTTAATGGGGAATCATCCAATGCATCCATTTGTAAACTGCAATACTCAATCAATTTAATCAAGCACTAAAAATATAGTATTCTATGTTATTCTTTGAGTTCCAATGATTCCACCAAGGTGTACGAAAGTTTAATCATTCTCTAAATGGATGCATTTAAGTTAATTGTTTCCCCTTAATCCCCGAACATAATATTTTTAGTTTTAACATTATGTGGACATATATTAAAGGGAGGTTCATGTACCACCGCAATGAATTTGTTCTAATTTATGAGAGTACATAAACTAGTGAATGTTATAATTTATTAATGTGTTTGTTTTATTTTATAAATAACTTTAGGCTATTTTCTGACTTTATCTATAAACTAATCATTGCTTTTGAATCCCCCAATTTACTAGAGGTTATTTCCTTTTTAGCACAACAATTTACATAGAATATTTATGGTGCTGGGGATGTCTAGGAAGAGGCTTATATCATACCAAGGAAATTTTTTAAGGTGTTGTCGGTTGTCTTCTTATTCTTGTATACCTCTTTTATCATTGAGCACCACGTATATAAAATTCGAAAAGTTGCAAAAGCTGCAGGGGCATGGAATTAACCTCTGATAAAGAACAACAAGTATAAACTAAAAAATCTGCGAAAATGCTAAAAGATGTTCCCACATAGTCTAGTGGGTTGGGTCTAGACAGTGCTCCTCTATTGTTAGAGTTTCGTAATTTTGTTAGGGGGATTGCTGGTTTTCATGATGCTCTATATATATTGTTTTGTAGTAGTTTAGCATTTATGATGAAATGGTATAATGTTAGGAATGTGTTAATATTATAGGTTATTTTCCTTTTTTCACGAATTTGAAATAGCTTAATTGAGTTGGTGATCGTTTGAGCTTATAGGATAATGAAGTAGTGATGTGAATTAGTTTATAAATTTTATACATCTCGTGAAGTGTACAATATGGCATCAAGGAATTAGGTTGTCAGAGTAGATTTCCCTTTAATGAAGCAAGGCAAGATTGAAGTCGGAAGGAAATGATTTGAGATGTACAATTAGAAAATATAGATTAAACGTGTCGATAATGTATTTTGTAATTTGGACAAATTAAAGTTGTGCCTAATGAAACAGGAAAGCTAGTGATAAAAAATGAAGAGGTAAACCCATTGTACTTTATTGGTCTGAGTATCTTGTATTTCTAATGGAGTTAAGATGCATTTAAAACTATATAAGGGCTTGAAGGATTATAGGAAAAGAAGAAGGAAAGAAGAGTTGCATTCTCCTTTTTAATAGTTAGACTATCAAAATGTCCTAAAATGTCTAGATAATATCCGTGCATTATTTTGCACATAGAGGTAACTCAGTTAATATAAGAAAATAGTTTTCCTCGAAGATGTTCATTTGTAGGTCCCATTTGTTGGAAGAATCATTTGAGTCAATTGGACATGTAAATTCGTGATTGGTACAAGGAAATTTATTCCTTCAATATAAGAATGAACGAAAACGAACAAGAACCGTAGATTATTCATTATTAAATTGCATAAATAACCGGATTTCAGCGATCGAGGACTCGCATGTCCAATGTACTCGATTGATTCTTTAAACAAAAGGAACCTGCAAATGAACATCTCGTAATATTCCTTGTTCTTGTGTTTCCCTACTAAAAGAATCTTCAAGGCAAAACACTTCCTTATCTTAATATATGTTACCTTCTTGTTCTCAAGAACACACTGATAATTTCTAGACCTTTTTGAAAGTCTACCTATTAGAAAGCACAAGACAACTCTTCTTTGCCTCAATTTCTACCAAAATATTTCCTCCAAATTAACCCTTATACAACTTTTAAATGGTTTCTAACTCCTTTAGAATTAAAAGATACAAGGGCTAAAAACGTGGAATAGGATCACCTCTTTCTTTGTTTACCAAACGCATCTAGCTCTCCAGTTTTATTTGAAACAACTCCAATTTTTCCAGCAAGTCATAACAAACACGATGCACGCCTTCAATATCAAATCTTTCATTTCTTGCTTCACCTTACATAAAGGAAGGAAATTGAGGGGACATCCAAATTCTTCTTGATGCTTAACCTTTTCCTACTTCACCTTTTCCAGTTCATCCTTTTGGGTCAGAGTGAAAAACATGATCAAAATCTTCATCATACGAGGGACATTAGTATTAGTATTAATTAGGTTCTTGTGAATCATTGTTTGCATTTGATGAAGGAGAAATGCCATCATCTGTAAATTAATAATCCTTTTTTATTGTAGTTTCATGAAACTTAGAGGTCTTGCATCTTCTCAATTCTTTTGTAGAAGGTTTTAGGAAGGTTAGCATGAAGTTCTTTGAAATTAGTTATGAGACCAACTTTTTGTGTTGTTCCTCACCTGACTTGGTTTTATGTTAATGCTAGTCTTTTTATTGTGAAACTTTCTCAGGTACCTCTTTTCAAGGAAAGACAATTGGTTTGGCCCTCCCTATGTTATTTCTAAATTCGAGGTTGCCTCAAGTACTTGATAAACTTGATCAGATTATTTATATATTTGCTTTTAATCATTATTCTAATTTATCTAATATGCACATTTTTTTATGCTTATGTAGCCTCTATACTTTTGGCCGTGTATGCAAAAGTGAAGAAGAATCTTTGTTTTCTTAGTTTAATGGCTCTTGATATTTTGACAACTAATGAGACTCCCTTTGCATTATAAAATGTGAAACCATAGCAGTGACAGCGTAACCTCTATGGTTTTGGTAGTGTGTGTAAGACCTCAGGAACAATAAACTAGATTTCACTAGAGAGCTAACCCCTTAAGGGTAGTCCTTTGATACAGTAAAATAGTAAAACATACATTTGAAATGTTGACAATAAATTATGGTCAAAATTTTTTAAAAATTCATAAATTTTAAGTTATATTTATTAATAGTTCAAAATATTTTTTTTATAATTTTAAACAAGTTTATCGATAACTATCTTTTTTTTATCAAATTTGGGATTTTTGTTAGTAAATTTTGAGATTGCAATTCATATGTCATTAGTTACGTTCATTTTTTTTTTAATATTCTTTTTATTCAATAAATCGGTTAAAATTCATTCTAATTTTACACAGTTTAAAAATTGATTCAAATTTGAATACAATTTGCATACACAAACATTTAATCAACAAATAATTTTTGATCACATTCTCAAGCCCATAACTTAGGTCCATTTAAAACAATTTCATATATATATATTAACTGGCTCACTAGGTTAAGATGGTGGTGGATGATATTTTTAGGCGTGTAAATAACCAGCCGCTGCAACGTTAAATTCGGTGAGCTCCAAATGGTTATACAAATCTATCTTCTCTTTGTTTATTTTTCTTTCATTTTAATTTTTGCTTATTGATCTACTTTGTCTGTTCATGTATAATTGTGGTGGTCTGTTACTGTTAGTATTTAATTTTTGTGGTGGTGTATTACTATTAATCTTTTATTGTTGATGCTAGCGTCTCTTTGCTTGTTATGTTGAGGTTGAGTTTTTGTTAGTTTTCATATTTTCAGATCTGCATGTTTAATTTTGTTTGGCTTTATTTGTTTTTGTCTAAGTTATGCTATTGAAGTTTTTGACTATCAAATAAAATAAGGTAGTGTATAGTACAATTTGGTGATTTTTTTTTAAGTTCTATCTTTGTACAGTTAGCTAGGTGATTAAATCTTATTTTTGTTGAATATATGGTGTACAATTTAAAAATGTTTCATTAATAAGTAATATGTTTTGGTTTCTACTATTTCTTTTAATATTATTTTAAATTATTATTAAGTTATTATATGTTTTTTTTTTACTCCTCATGCTAATAGTTATCAATTAAATTATTATTGGTATTGTTGGATGTTTGGTTCTGTTATTCTTTTCTGTGAAAATCATTTTTCCCTTCATCATTGTTTGTTATTTGTTTGTTTCAATTCCTATTATTATATGAATGTCCCACAATTCTTCGTTATTATTTAATTAAAAATTTTACTACCATTTTGTTCATGTTATCATTTTGGTTGTTGAACTTTATTTAAATTATTGCATATGGATTTTATATGAGATCAGATTTCATGTTAAATGGCCAATGAAAATCTCTCCGTCGGTTTTGGACACCTCCCTATTTTAGAAGACGGAAATTTAATTTAAGTTTACATATTTTGTTTTTAGTAATTAACCGACGAATAAATAACCGTCATTTTCAAGGCCTTCCGTGATTATAAAAATGATTTTTATTTTTAAAGTTATTATTTGATTAATTTATTATTAGTCATATTTATTTATTACTAACACTTTTACTAAGTGTCTTTACAGGTATCCGTAGTTCCTTCCCATTGAAGCTATTTGAATTAAGTTCAAATTATATTCTTCATTCATTATTTTGTGTATATCGACATTAGATAAATTTAAGACCGTTTCTTATATTATCTTATTTTATTACCTGTGTATATTACATTTTTATTATACTTGTATATTAATTTTGTCTCCTCTCAATTTGAATAAAATGAATTAAGTCTGAACCAACACTTGTGGATTTTGAAGGGTGTCTAACTCATTCCCTTTAAAATTTGAACCCCTTACCTAGAATCACTTTGTTTTGTAAACTTTCTTTTAAGTTAATTAAATAATCGATTTTCTAGTTTACCCAAAAAAATGTGGAGACTCCATTTTCCCTTTTACCTCTCTAACCATTTTAAAATTCATTTAACTATTTTTTAATGGTGTCACCGGGACGTTGCTCCCATTCAAAGGATGTCAACATGGAAAAGATTCTTAAAGCCTACATAAATTTTTCTAAATTTGAGCCTTGATTAGATCTAAGTGTATCAAAACTTATGTTTCAATACGAATCCTCATCTTATAATAGAAAGGTTTGATAAGATAAAAATGTATCGAGACTAGGTTTCAGTACAAACTTGTCACAATCTCTGACTTAATCATTTATGGAGTTTATACAGGCCCAAAAGATTGCAGTCGGTTTTGTCTCGAAACCTATTCTAGTTCAATAGAGATTTCATATGTTCAAAAATTATTATTATACAGTTTTATTTCACACCTTTGAATAAATTATCTTTAAATGATTTACACATAGTATATCTTAAAGCTTTCTTATAAATGTTCAGTTTTTCGTATGGTTCAGGATGTGAGTCATGCCCCGAGCCTACCCTCAGGATGCTAGCACGGGACGACTCCAAGCGAACGCTGCCAACATATCATAAGCATACGTAAACGATTTCAACACAATATTTATGGTGTGCATTAACTAGAAACATTTCATAAAATGAAATGATGGGGACCACCCAAAACTATCTTAATAAAAAATATGTGAGTTTATTGTTCATTGAAATCTCAAACTTATCTTGATGTTGAGGACCAAACCTGCATCATAAATGTTGTTGACATAGATATCGAGAACTGATATATGCCTTATCTTAATGTTGAGTACTAAACATGTATCAAGAGAAAATGTAGCGCAGAGTGTGCATCAATACTTAAAAGGTACTAAGCATGCATGATAGAATAAATTTGAACAATGTACATAACTGAACAAATCATGATATTATACCGAAAATATTGAACATGAAGTAACTAAATGTAATGACTAAGTTTGATAGCATGCTGAAACTAAATATTGAATTGTAATTGATAACTTGGTCAATACATTAGAATCTGATTGTGGCTAATAATTAACATAAAGCCACAAGTGATAAATGTGAAATCCGATGTATAAAGCCAATCAAAAGGACCCAATATAACCTCTGGCGTGACCACAAAATGTATGCCTACATAGAGGACTTATAAACATATGTGACATGTAATGCTCGGACTATACGGGTTACTTACCCTAGTCCAACCCACATTCCTAGTCTCATATTCTAACACTCAACTCGAGATATTAAGTGCGGTAAAATATAGGATTATCTTCATGCGGCATTGTTGTCCGAGAGAAACATATTCAAAACGAGGTAAGTTGGTAGAGAGACAACTTATTTCCATCTAAAGCTTAGCTTACCCATTATTACTCTATAAATTTTCTATTGAAAGTATGTACACAATAATTTAGATTAATCCATATTACGGTCTAATCCAAAGAATTTACCCTCTAATTTCTTATTTTTCCTTGTTAGTTTCGTAATGTTTTACTACTTGTGAGAAAATCCCCCTTTGATATTTGAAACGTTTGTGTCACCCATTGAATTTACTATATTTTAGTTGTTAATTTCTTTAGCTACGACTAATTAGACTGAAATTCTAATAATCTACTAATCACGACCACTCCCTTGGGACACGACCCCAATCCCTTGTTGGGTTACTATACTATTTTATGTTCGTAGACACTTGTACTTGAAATTGTGTCATTGATTACGCAAAACATCAAAATGATGTCGTTGTCGAAGAGTGTGTTACGTAGTAAAATGTAGTTAAGTATATTTTCTTCATTCTTAATTAGTTATATCTTTACTAATATTATTTTATGGTTTTTTTTCTTTTGAGTTGTTTTTGTATGCAGGCACACTGAGCATTGCTGAGGGAAGGGTGGCAAGTTGGGTGAGGTAAATCAAGAAGTCAAGGGTGACTTCGAGTTAAATGCACTGGTATCTCAACTGAACGAATTAGCCACCAAAATATTTTAGGTGGAAACCTAGTTCAAAGGTCAGGGGAGTTATATGCCTCTTCATGAGCAAGAAATATCTAGCAGCAATGAGAAAAAATATATCAAGGATATGTTATAGATCATTCTCCTGAAGCTTGAAGGTGCTAGATCTGATTATTATTTCTCATTTGAGAACAATGAAATTGATTGAAGACCTCTTTTACCACAGATTGAATCATCTTCGCCTAGCAATAAGGAAGGGTCGCCTAGTTTTGTTAGGTCTAACACCAATAATAAAGCTTGACTGGTAGCTAACATCGAGCCACGATGTTAAATAAGGCACTTGTTGGGAGGAAACCCAAGGTTTTATCATTTTAATATTGTGTCATTATTGTAGGATGGAACAAGGAATGTGGTGAAACGTAAAGGTTGGCGAACAAGGATCCATTAGGCGAATAATGGAAATTGTATGTGGTATAGCCATTCTCCGCCGTTTAGACCTTCACACATGTTGGATGTCCTGTAATACTTGGTAAATGAATAGACCATTCGACGCAACGCCTAATAGTTTAGCGAAAAAATTAACGTCACCGAATGGAAGCGAACTGGACGATTTATAAGGTCCAATAGACTTAGAGTTTGAATTTCTTCACTTTCCCTCACTTCTAGACTTCACGAATCCACATCAAGGTAGAACTTTCTTTATTTTCGTTATCTACTAGTATTTTAGTGGTGATTGGTGCTTTAGATTAGGATTTCGTTGTTACCTAGAATTAGAGTCATATTTTCAATAAGTATTAAAGGTTAGTCTCTAAAACATCAGATGGGATTTTGAAGATTTTGTACTCATTTGCATTATTAGTATTAAATTGATATTTGTTGGGCCTTTATGCAAGGATTGCAATGGTTTCATGCCTAATTTAATTTGAAAATCTTACCCATATTTTTTATTCGTCAAATGCCCATAATGTTTGTGCTCTACATTGAATGAAATATCTGTGGATTGTGATTGCATGTTGGTTAGATAGTTTGGGGTGAAGTCTTAGCCACCCTTGTTTGTGATAAACGATGAAAATTTCTTAATTATGGAATGTGACCCCATTCTTTCAAAACAAATATCGTCAAAATGGCCAATTTGGCAAAACCATGAGAAATTTGCATATCATGCAGTTATGGGTATTATCATCATGTTATTAATTATTCTTTTGCATGAGATGAACTTTTTGGAAGGTGGGGTGGACATCATGTAGGTGATTGGAAAATAGGCACATTGGGTGATTCAGAGAGTTGGGTCATGCTCACAAAAATACTCAGTGGTTTGCCTAATGTCTCCATTTCTCCATTTATATGGATTTAAATTTGATGTTTGAATTTGTTACTTTAGGCGAAATGATATGGATCGCCGAAAGAGCTCGGTGTCTCATAAAATTCTCTTCTTTTGCCTTTCATATGTACCCATGAATACTTGATTCACTAGAACATTCAGCGGACTAACTCAAGCTCACCGAAAGTAGTCGACGTATAGCTGAAAGAATTTTCAATCGCCAAGTGGTTATAAATTGAATACAATCCCTTCGGAAAGACTGACCTAGATCTCTAAAGAAGTTCAGCTATTCGTAGATTCAGTTAGCAAAACTCTCTACAATATATTATCTGTGTGTTTACTCTTTCCGATAGTTCTTAGATAAAGTACATATAGACTCAAACATTCCACCCAAGATCACATCACAGGGCATTGAAATAAAAAAAGGGGGGGTCAAATACTCTTAAAAGGAAAAGAGAGGAACGCCCACCTATCGAAACAAAGGCAAGAGGAAGAAACATATAGCAAGGAAAGACATAATTGTTGAGGCCCGTCTTGAGTGGTCTTATCATCAAGATGATCACCATTGATTCAATGACAGAACAGGCTTCGAGATAGTCATACATAAACATCCTTCAAGGTCTCATTAGTTGTAGCTCCTCCCACCAGGGATACATCAGCCATAGCCCTTCCTAAACAAAAATTAGTGCCAGCTCATTCCCCTCCAATAACTCATGTATCCCATATCATTCCCCAACCTATGTTGAACAAATTTAAGGGTGATAGGGGTATGAACCATCCTAGAGGAGAAACTCCTATCAATGGATGGCCTCGAAAGCAAACATTTTGACGTTCTAGAAACCATCTGATTCCATGTGTTCGAGTAGTTCATGAGGCCTCAGAGCCCCTATATTGGGTTAGGTTTTTTCACACAACTTATACATAGTTGGAGACCAAGAACATGAGATGGAGAGCAAGTTTAGACCGGTAAGATTGGTCAGGGTAAGAGGTAAATAGGTGGAGTGTTATAGCGAGCACATTAACATTATATTGAAAAGACTGCTGCAATCAATACACTCTTATGAGGGGTTGCTTGTTATTCCTCTCTGAATGACCTAATGAGTTGATTAACCCCTATAATTTTTAACACCACTGGTAAATGGATCGGGTAGGATTTCCCATTGAAAATAAGGACCTGAACCTTGCTGGCATGTTTTGGTTTGGCTTAATCAGAAATACCGTAATGTCATGTAAGAGCTAGTTTATTTTGCGCTTCCCTAAGGCAAATTTCTTGGTTTGTATTATCTCCAGACAGGGAATCGACTTGGGGCTGCTGACGTCGCAAGAGATGTCCATGAGGACAATAAGTAGATCACCTTTTTACTCTTTCGATTCTTGGTGACCAAGTTATATTGACATGCTGGAGTACCTTGGGACACTACGAGGGACATTATGGTCATCCCATCTTCCTCCACCTATATTCACAGAATTGAGGCCGAGTACAAACGAGAGAAGGGACATGAGGAGAGCAGCTCCTACCGATACTACCCGGAGATCGATCTAAACTAGTTGCCACTAAAATAACGAACTAATGCATGAGAAGCTTGAATCGAGAGATATGTCCTAGGGATGATCGATATAATAATACGTGATTCACTCACACCCCTTCATGATAATATGGATACATTAACCATGAGAGTCACAACTTGCAAGACTAGACAGGGGGCATCCTCCAAGGGATGACTTTAAAAGTCGAAGTCCCAAACTTGAGAAAGGATGTAGACTACCTTAAGTCTATCGACATCAGTTTATTAATATGGAGGGTAGACAACTTAGGCGCTTTTGAGACCTCAGGTTTCCTCTAGCTACCATCAGAGATGTGCAGAGACATATCACAATACAAGAGAATTCATGTAGGGCTCCTAAACACTGATGCCCAAGTACAAGTTATTACACCAAACACAAACACACTAGCAGATAGAGAGACTGCAATAACAAGACTTTTTTTTACCTCTTTCTATGTCATATTATATCTTTATTTTTTGGATACTTTATTTCACATTTTAGGAGGAATACGTTTTTTTGGTGGGTGATGCCTACCCTTTTTGTGTTAGACTTGATACTTATTTTTTGTGCTTATTTAGGTTTTTATATTTAAATTATGTTTATATTCTTCTTGTGGATGTTTGAGCTTTTATCTCCCATTTTGAATTTATTTTAAAATGTTTTTTTTACCTTTAGAAAAACTTTCAAATTTATCACAATTTTTTGCCACCCTTTTGGATGCGCTTAAATATGGTTGTTCATTAGTAAATTTGAGTATTAGTTTTGATCAATACCAATGACTTATATATTTCTTTTAATCTATGAAATATTAAGGTACGACTACGATGAGACCAAATAAAGTTTAATATGGAATATGTGAACTCTTTGCATCTCGATGTGATTATTCATGTGTCAAATTAATTCTCGTGTTCTACCCATTGCACGGTAGCTAAAGTGTAAAGTCTTGTTTGAAGTCAGTATTGATTCCTTGTGTTATAAGCTTACCTTGAACCATGCATGAAAACACCAAGAATTTTCCCTGTTAGTCCAGTCAGCTAAGTAATGCTTTTTGTTGATATAATCATAGGAAATTTCATAGGGTGTGAGCCGTTCTGACATATACCTCTTTTATGACCTCCATGGTGATTGTGTACACCTCTCTTGAACATCCTTTTAACCGTATACTTCTTTGAAATAAATTTTATGAATACTAGACCCTTGTTGATCTGTTATTCATAACCCTCATGAATGATTGGTTTGATTGAAAAAGCTAAGTAGGGGATGTGGTGAAAATAAAAGGTAATAGTTAAAGAAGTTCAAGAATATTCTCATTTAACCCATGGTGTTGTGAATAGATTTATACCCTCCATTTATAAAAAAAATGAGATAAAGAAAAGAAATGAAAAAGAAATACATGGAATAAAGTGCAATATAAATATGGTTTGCAAGCAATCTATGTAAGTGAATAATATGATGACTTGTGAGAGATAACAAAGACGAGGAAGCAAGAATGGAAGAAGTGTTATGAACACCACAATTCATGAGGATCATTAGTGACTAAGTCTAAAATACAATACCTTCACACTCAACCACATTACTAGTCTTAGAAAGACATTTTTAATCTTGACAAAGTTGAAACAAATGTCGATTGGGAAATAAGGGCAAACATATAGTTAAAAGCATGCATTGTGTTCCTCTTTTTTATAGTGAGAGTTTTATCTGATTCCTGAACATTAAACTTATTGTATCCTTGTCTGTTAAAATGGAATCATCATTTGTTTGAGAGTATTCAAATGCTTTGGTTAAGCTTGAACTTGCCTTTGAAGCAAGTAATGTGAGCCTGAGAAACTTTGGTAATGGTGTGTCACAACTTGAATCATAGAGTACACAATTGATCCTTACATAAGTAATTAGAGTCCTATTGTACATTCATTATTGAGTATTGTGTACCACTATTTTATATATCCTTTTGAACTGCTGAACTTGAGTTTTTACTCGAGAATAATCAAAATTTTAAGTTGGGGGTGTTGATGTGTCCAGAAAGTGGACTCATTTAGGGTTATATTTTTGTGGAAAAAACATCCTAAAGATATTATTTTATCTTAATATTTTTTGAAAACTCATAAGTGTTAGGTATTTTAAGTTTGAAGAAAGCATGGACAATATGTCGCAAAAGGGACAAAAAGAATAAAGAAATGGAACCTTGGGGATGGGCGAGTACACTTGGCGGATCTCCAAAGAGGCCTACTTTGCCTTTTGTTCCAGTGTGCGGAGCCCTGAAGGAAAGGAGCGAATTATCTGAAGAAATGAGATGTTGGAGCGTCACCGAGTAGCTCTGTGAAGCAGTACAATATCACCCAATGGACTAAAACACACTGATGCTGAAGGTTGTACCAGAAGGCGGTTAACTACACCAATTGTTGAATCTCTGAGTTTGTCGGCAATTCTTACTGACAATACCAAATGATCCACTGCATCATAGATCTAAAAAACTATAAATACTAGTTAGAGTTGTAGTTTTTAGAGTGTCGAACATTAATATTATTACTTTCTGTCTAGAACAATAGTTTTTAACATTTTTACCGTATGTTTGAAAGGGTTTTGAAGACTTCAAGAAGAACAAGGTTCCATATCTTTTAATTTTGACGTGGGTCTCTTTCATTCTTCTTGATTTTCCTAAATTGAGACTTATTTTCTCATACCTAATTGATTTCAACATGATTAAAGGTATAATTTAAATTTCATGATATTTTGCTAAAAGACCGATTCTTGGCGTGTGATTTAGTAAATACAGGTTCAGATTGTTGTTGGGTCTTGCTTGCTGATAGATTAATTGTAATTTAATGGTTATTTTGTCTAGTAGTTGTAAATGTATTTAACAAAATTATAGTTGCGAATAAAATTTTTTTTGTGTGTTTTCGACTTTCAAGAAAGAGAAGTTGTTAAACCAAGACTACTTGATTGATGGTCTAAGGAGTGGGTCCACATGACGTTAAGCTCGAGAAAGTAAGCCCTAGTCCCATATACTGATACTCAGCTTGATAGAGGGAGTGGGGTAAGTCGTAGGCTGGTCTTCATGCAACAAGTGGGCGTCTGAGAGGAACCCATTTGAAACGGGATAAGTTGCTCGACTGAGAACTTATTTCAACAAGAAGTCACTATTACTCTATAAATCTTCTATTGAGATCATGTACCCAATAATTTAGATTAATCCATGTTTCGGTCACATCTGAAGAACGTAAGTTCTCATTGCTTAAATTTTCTTGTTAATTTTGTAATTTTTTACTAATAGTCACAAAATTCCCGCTTTGATATTCAACATTTCTGTGTCACGAATAGAATTTTCTATGTTTTTAATCGTTATTTTCTTTAGCTATGACTAATTAGAATTAAATTCTATTTATCTACTAATTTTCAGAACCACTCCATTGGGACACGACCTCAAGCCTTAGTGGAGTTACGATACTATTGCACGATCGTGGACGTTTGTACTTGAAGTTGTGTCATTGATTACACAAACATACCCTTAACAGGATGGTAATGCACACACCTATCATAATCGTTGAGGAACTCAAATTATCGCAGCTGGTGAAGATTGAACTCTTTATGGGTGAGCACATACCGAAGGCTCTTACTGTTTCAGAACATATCTATGTGTACACTATGCAAGTAATGTCTCCAAATATTAATGGAAAATACCACTGTTTCAAGGTTGAGGACATTACTTGAATAATTTTTCTCATGTACCTTAAGTTGAATACAAGCAGAAGCTATAGCCTTATCTTTGTGCATCAATAGAAAACATAAGCCAACTTTTGATGCATAACAATAGATCTCATAAACTTTTAACCCTCCGGTAAAGTCAAAACACTAGTTATAGTCGACCTAGTGTTTAATTCTACAAATCTTTTTCATAATCATTTGATTACTAAAACATAACCATATTAAGAGTTAACTTAGTCAATGGAGAAGCTATGGACGAAAATCCTTTCACGAATATCCAGTAATACCTGCTAGACCCAAGAAACTTAAAATATCTATAGGAAAAGTACGTTTGTGCCATTGTTTTACCATTTCTATTTCTCATAATTGACTAAGATCCCTTCTGTAAATACTATATGCCAAAGAAAAACAAAAAATTTCAAACAAACCTCATATTTGTTAAACTTAGCGAATAATTGGCGATCTTTGAGTATTTTCAGGACAACTCTGAAATGTCACATGTTCTTCCTCATTCATATAGTAATGAGGATGTCATTAATAAAGATGACAACAAAAAAGTACAAGTACTACTTGAACACCCTGTTTATAAAATCCATGAAAGTTGCAGGTGAATTGGTAGTACAAACGACCAAACTTCAAATTCATAATGACCATACCTAGATCTATAAGTTGTTTTCAGAATGTCACTATTTCTGACTCTAAGTTAATGATAACCAAATTTGAGATCTCCCGTTGATAAATGACTAACACCCTAAAGTTGGTGAAGCAATTAATCAATCTTGGGAATAGGATATGTTTTATTGATTGTGAGTTAGTTCAAGTGTCCATAGTCTATAAGCACACTGAGAGAACCATGTTCTTTTGTTTCATGAACAACACTAGTGCATCCTATAGGAAAATACTAGGTCTTATAAACCCCTTAACTAGAAGGTATTTACATTACTCTTTAAATTACTTAAGCTCAGTTGGAGATATTTTGTAAGGAGGAATGTATATAAGTTTGTTATTTGGAAAACATCAATTCCAAAGTCTATTTTTCTTTGGGTAGGAACTCCAAAAATATCTTTTGGAAACACTTTGAGAAACTTATTATCTATTGGAACTGACTCATGTCACGCTCGGAATCTAGACCCTAGATGAAACCGGCGTCGTTGACCTCTTAGAGGTCGCTGACAAGACTACAAACGTCATTCTTATTTCATCTAGGTTAAATTTAGCAGAATATTTTAAATTTTTGTCTTCTTAGTTCATGCTAAACATTTTAAACTTAACATCATAAGTGTTCACAAATTAACAATCTAATATAGTGGTAATCAAATGAAAAAACAGTTCACTAAATCACTTAAATGTATTTTTGCCAAAACGACACCAATACAAAGTATGAAATAAAAGTGTAAAGAAACACTAGTGGAACATGCTCCACTAGCTAAAGATTACATCTAAGCTAGATAATAATGGTAGACATCCTCGAAAGCATGAGGGCCTACCAAGTCTGAATGAAAGCTCCACGTTCGGATAGATGCAACGTCGACCTTTAAGCTCTATCATCTACCCGTGTCTATACCTAAAAATATAGAGTTGATGGGATTAGTACACACTTGTACTAAGTATGGGTATATACAAGAACACACCAACGACATGCATGAGTAAGAATAGATCTTTCCTAAAAACATGATTATGGAAAGTCAAGTCAATGGACTTCCCAAATTGGGATTAGGAAAGTCAGTGTTTTTTCAAAAATTAGATTAGGAAAGTTAAGTTAGCATTCCGAATTTCGATTAGGAAAGTCATGCAATGAAAATAACATGCATCATCATACTTATCATATTGCACACAACAAAGATAATCTTACACTTAGCACAAATCATAATGCATATAGAACATAGCATCTTTCATCACATTCATTAATATGCCATGAGACCTTGGAATCATGGACTTAACATTACGACTTTCCAGAAAAGAGGTCTCAACATATGGGACCTCAACTAGGGAGTCTACTTTAGCAAACACACAGTTTGCTTCGTTCATTCATACATACTGCATTTTATTTCATTTATGGGCCAGTATAAACACCAGCTATACCTAGCATGTAGTTTATGACTTTCATCAGTTTTGTTGCGCAATAACCAAGAATGATCTTATGTCATTAATTGAATATAACTCACCTTTTGATTATTCTATTCTAACACCTTTAGTATCATTCATTTCATTATGTGCATCATTGAGGCTGGCCTCATTCATTCATTGGGAACTTTAACTTTAACCAACATAGATCATGTGAGCATCATGAAATCATGTCATGAAACCCCATAAGGAATCACCGGCCAAAGTGCTATATTGGCAGTATAGGTTCGAAGACTAGGAGATATAGGAAGACTAATACCCGGCATGTCAGACAGTCTCATCTCATGAGAGTGACGTCAACCTCCACCCTTCCCGAAAGAAGGCATCACCACTCATAGAAAGTCTATCAGTGCTCATTATAATGTTACATTACATTCAACTCATACATAATGGAAGATAGCTTCTAGTATGAGGACATCATAACTTAATCGATGATTGTTCATCTCATCGTTAGTATTTAGTGTGTTAATCTCAATAATTTCATCATAGTGTTCATAGAGACTGCTCTCTTCATTAACTTTACACTCTTATAGGTGAGTACGTTTTGGTAACATTTACTTAGGTTCATTTGAGATTGCTTTCATCTTTTACATTAGCCTCATATTATGTTTTCACCACATTCATTATCATTATCAAATTTGCTCTTCATAGTAGCTCATTCCTTTTTACGTGAATGTCCATATTATCATATGCTAATGCACTTTGCTATTTGGTGTGTTCACTCTTATTTCATCATTTCATCATTTCATTGTTCATTTCATTATATACTAATGCAGTTGGACATTTAGTGTATTTTACACGCGTACTTAACCCTTGTAGGATTTCATCATTTAATTACATACATCTTATGTTCACTTACTTTTAAATGTATGCTAGAGTTATGAATATATACATACAAACCATGAGGCTTCATTCATAGTTTGTCTAAGTGATTCATATTTACCCAAGATTATGTGGTACAAGACTTATGCATCTTGTAGATATGCCAAGATATTGATTTTGATCTTTGGAGGCAACACTCATCAAATATTTACTTACGTATGACTTATGTGTCAATGCGGGCTTGGGCAAGGGAAACCGATTTCAAATCCCTTGGACAACACTTCATCTTATTTTAAACTTGATATTCACATTTTTCAGATTTGGGGGACCCTAGTTCAATCCCCATCAACCCTATTATATCTCCTTTCTTTTTCTCCTATCCTTTTTCGTTTAAGTAAAGGAGGTTGTGAGTTCAATCCCCCACAAGCTCATTATTGTTATTTTATTTTATCTCTTAACATTCTCAGCTAACCTAGAGGTTTTGAGTTCAATCCCCACTCTACACATTTATTTTCTCCTTTATTTTTCTCCTAACTCTCTCATCCATTCAAGAGGTTATGGGTTCAATACTCACTAACCACATCTATTTTTCCTTGCATTTTTCTCACGAAAATTTTATGAAATTTTCATTTAGTGAGGTCATGGTTTCAATACCAAATGACATTACATTTCAAAAAAATTTTAAACGAAGCTCATTTTTTTAAAAGTTGGCCGAGACTACAATTTCCAGCATGCTAGAAAGTTCATCTCTTCCAAGCCATTTTTGTCTTAAACTTTTGTTGATTTTTTTATAGCTTTAATGTAATGATGTCTTGGGTTCAATTCCTAGTGATATAAAATATTTTTAATTCATTTTTCATTGCATTTTTTACCATTTTGTTTGGCTGAATCCAACCTTCCAAATGCTGGAAATTTGTTCACTATTTTCATCTTCTTTTAATCATCATTCATACGTTAATTCTTAAGGCATTTCATGGAGAATTTGGTGCATCTTCAAGTGTAATATTTTTATGATTATATTCAGCCAAGAATTACAATTTCATCATGAAAGATTACATAAATTTTACACCTCATGATTTACACCAACATTCGCACATAAAATTCAATCATAAAAACATATGATTTTTCATATACTTTCGGTTGACATAACTTAACATGCTTACAATTCCAAACCCATTATCAAGAACACATTATCACGAAAATCAAACTTCATACACAAACCACCAGAAAACATAAAAACAACATGATCTCGAACCTATTTCACATTGAGATCATATGGATACTACGGACAAGGAGTTCGACAAGAACGGGAACAACCAAAGTTTTCGAGTAGATTCATCTGAACCTTAAGGGTCTCTTGTGAAATGGACCAAGAGTAGGAAACCCATATCTTTTATGAAGTTCAAACGTCGACTTGCTTCAAAAATCTTCTCCAACAATAACGTCCAAATCCCCTCAAGGTCAACACCAACTCGACGGACAAACTTCTGTTTGCCTACGTAATTGATTTTGTTTTTTTCTTATATTTTCATTGTGAGTTCTTAAAGTGTGAAGAACTTTGGTTTACCTACTTTTTTAAAGTTATTTGGCAGAAATAGTGAGTGAGAGTGATAGGGACGTGAGAGAGAGAGATGAGCGTGGGAGAGAAGAGTTTTCTTAGGATTAGGAGTCTAGTTGAGGATTTAGTCAAATAAGGACTTTATTTAATTATTAAAAAAACTGATTTCGTTTAATTTTAAATCCGCTAATGAATAATAATTATTAATTAATTATATTAATTCAATAGCTTAAATAAAAATCACATAAATTCATTGCTTCCACCTAGCCATCCCGGGTGAAGTAAGACTTATATTAAAGAGCTCAATTTTGCCTCTCTCTCCCCAAATTACCCCTCCACCTTATTAATTAAATAATTAATTATATATTTACAGTAATTATGATATTTCCCTTATCCTACAGAAAGACCATTTTACCCCTAGACGCTGCAAACCTAAGATTTCCTCTTTTTAAGTCCGGTAAAGACTCCTTCGAGTAAATCTTCGTATTCGAGAGCCCTACATGGTTGGACCAAACCTTTTCTAGATAAACTAACTCCCCAAGTTAGTTGGCTTGACTGTAGCAAGGGTTTAGAAGTCTTGTTCTACGCGAATCAATCCGTGTGAACCCTATCTAATCGTAGGCATTCTATACACATTATGCATGACTTAGCATATTCATTTTTTAGGGTTGTTACATAACCCCCCTCCCCTTAGGAACATTCGTCCCTGAATGACACTTCTCTTTACTAATAATAACTAAGTCATCCATAGAATGTAGGCCTACATAGGTAATTCAATACGCCCTATTGGTGAATATCTAATTCACATATTAACATGATGGTGCACATCCTTGAAACCTATAAGTAGATTCACATTAATGGACTAAGGAACTCTTTCCTAAACTAGTCTCATCAAAGAATACAACATAAGTAAACATGTAATTCATACAAATCAGCAACCAACATGATGACTCAAACATATTAACATCATATTTGTGCATTAACACCATACACAGTCTATTACATGAAAGCATAATTAAGGATACGCACCCGAGACTTCACCAGAGGTGCCTTCCCCTGCATCCCCAGACTTCAGTGTGAAGAATCGTTGCATCCTTGAAGCCTCTTCACTTGGCCATTTGGTTTGTTTCACACTCTTATTTAATTATTTCATAGTTTATTTCATCATTTCATTGTTCATTTTATCATTTGATTGTTCATTTCATCATATGCCAATGCACTTGTCCATTTAGTGTATTTTAAACTCGTACTTAACCCTTCTAGGGTTTAATCATTTCATTATATGCATTTTAGGTTCACTTACTTTTAAATGTGTGCTAGAGTTATGGGTATATACATACAAGCCATGGGGCTTCATTCATAGTTTGTCTAATTGATTCATATTTACCCAAGATTATGTGGTACAAGACTTGTGCACCTTGCAGATATGCCATGATATTGAATTTGATCTTTAGAGGTAGCATGCATTAAATATTTACTTACGTATGACTTATGTGTCAATACTGGATTGGGAAAGGGAACCTAATTTCAAATCCCTTGGACAACACTTTATCTTATTTTAAACTTTATAATCACATTTCTCAATTTAGGGGACCCTAGTTCGATCCCCATCAACCCCATAATATTTCTTTTCTTTTCTCCTCTCCTTTTTTGTTTAAGTCAAGAACGTTGTGGGTTCAATCCCCCACAAGCTCGTTATTTTTTCTTTTATTTTATCTGTTAACCTTCTCACCTATCCAAGAGGTTGTGAGTTAAATCCCAACTCTCCACATTTATTTTCTCCTTTATTTTTCTCCTAACTCTCTCATTCACTCAAGAGGTTGTGGGTTCAATCCTCACTCATCACATCTATTTTTCCTTGCATTTTTCTCATGATATTTTTATGAAGCTTTCATTTATTGAACTCATGGTTTCAATCCCCAATGACTACACATTTTAAATTTTTTTAAAATGAAGCTCATTTTTTAAAAGTTAACCGAGACTACAATTTCCAGCAGGCTGGAAATTTAGTCTCTTCCAATCCATTTTTGTCTTAATCTTTTCTTTATTTTTTTGTTGTAGATTTCATGTAATGATGTATTGGTTCGATCCTTAGTGATCTCATTTATTTTACATTCATTTTTCATTGAATTTTTACCATTTTGTTTGGCCGAACCCAACCTACCAAATGCTGGAAATTTGTTCCTTATTTTCAGCTTCTTTTTATCATCATTCATATGTTAATTCTTATGGCATTTCGTGGAACATATGGTGCATCTTTAAATGTAATCTTATTATGATTATATTCAGCCAATAATTACAATTTCATACAGCAACATTACTCCACTTTGACACCTCATTATTAACACAAACATTCACACATAAAAATCAATCATAAAAGCATTTGATTTTTCACATACTTTCGGTGACATAACTTAATATGCTTACAATTCCAAACACATTATCAACAACACATTATCACGAAAATTAAACTTCATACTTATACTACCAGGAAACATACCAACAAAATGATCTCTAACCTATTTCGCATTGATATCAAATGGATACTAGGAACAAGGAGCTCGACAAGAACGGGAACAACCCTAGTTTTTGAGTGGACTCATATGATATTTAAGGGTCTCTTGGGAAAGGGAAAAAGAGTTAAAAAACCATACCTTTTATGACATTAAAACCTTGAGTTTCTGCCCAAAATCTTCTCCAAAAATAACGTCCAAATCCCCTCAAAGGCAACACCAACTCGACGGACAAACTTCTCTTTGCCTACGTGATTGATTTCATTTCTTTTCTTATATTTTCATTGTGAGTTCTTCAAGGGTGAAGAAATTTTGCTTACCTACTGTTTTTTGAAGTTATTTGGTGGAGAGAATCGTGACTGACAATAATAGAGATGTGAGAGAATGAGATGATCATGGGAGAGAAGAGTTTTCTTAGGATTAGAAGTGTAGTGTAGGATTTAGTCAAATAAGGTTTTTATTAATTAATTAAAAATCTGATATACTTATCTTTTTAAATCAGCTAATGAATAAATATTATTAATTTAATAGATTAATTCAATAGATTAAATAAAAATCACATTATTTCATTGCATCCACCTAAGGTCCAACCGGGTGAAGAAAAACATCACTTCAAGTGCTCAATTTCGGCTCTCTCACCCTAAGTTTCACCTCTACCATATTAATTAAATAATGTATTATATATTTAGGGTAATTACGATATTACTCTTAGCCTGGCAAAAGACCATTTTACCCCTAGACCCTCCAAACCTAAGATTTCCTTTTTTTAAGTCCACTAAAGACTCCTCCGAGTAAATCATCGTATTCGAGAGCCCTACATGATTGCACCCAACCTTTTCTAGATCAACTAACTCCCCAAGTTAGTTTTCTTGGCTGTAGCAAGGGTTCAGAGGTCTGCTTCTACGTGCACCAATGCGTGTGAAAATGGTGTAATCATAGGCATTCTAGACACATTAAGCATTACGTAGCATATTCATTTTTCAGGGTTTTTACAACTCAAGAATTAGAATTTTACAACATTAAACCTTAACCCAAACAAGATGATAGATATACCCCTTAGAAATCATCTTTCATGCCTTAAGGTAAGAAATGAATCAGCCCGTAGATGTCAAGATACTGCCCTTCCAATATAAGATTGGATCGTCTCAAAACTTAAAAATGAATGATCCTAGTTTTACAATCGACTGAGGCATAGTAGAAATATACTTAATTCATGCCTAGAATGATATCAACCATTTCTAACTCCACAAGATTTTCTGAGTTGACTTTCTAAGAGACAGTGACATGGCAATATCTCTATGCCCTCCAGATGTAACAGGGTCACCTGATGGTGTAGAGATTGACAAGGATTCTGAGAGATTTTCTTGACTAACATTGAAGATGGCTTCTATATAAGGATTTACAATGGAAATAGTATCCCTTCGATCTAAAAAGCGTAAACATCTAAGTTAAATACTCATAACATACTAGTGACTTTTTCAAGAGAATCTTCCTGATCCTAGCGTGCCTGGAGTGAATAAAACCTATTTTTGCGTTGATCGTCACCTGTACGAGATGATTTACCCTAATGAGACAGCTGATGTGATGGTGCTGCTGAAGTTGTAGAATGAGTCCTAGCATTATTGCCTTCTTGACCCTAATTAGAAGAAAAACAGTCTCGCACCCTATGACCAGTCTAACCACACCTAAAACATCCTTTATTTCCTGTAAGACACTCGCCTGGATGGTTCTTACCATACTTACGACAATTTCGGTAGGTGTTATTTCCTAAAATACTCCCATAAGACTTGAATCTTGATGTCATGCCTTTCTAATCATGTCAAAACTTCGATGATAGAAAATTGGAAGATTAAGGTGCAGGGTTGAAGAATTCTTTTGAAAATACTCATAGTTGCGTGTCCTAGACTTTTTAAACAATAACATGTTCCCTAAGCTTATCCTTATCAACCTGCGGAGCATGACTCATTAGGCTAGATATGTTGATATTTTCCAACAACATAACATTCACACTCTATTTTCACTAAGTAGGATACCCCATGTAGAAACTTGTACATTTGAACCCTGGAATAGGCAACCATGTGAAGAGCATTCTTGGATAGTTGGATGCACTTGATTCCTTACTCTTGGAACGACATGCTATCTTTCCTCAAATTCATCAACTCCTGAGTTGTTGCCTCTATCAACTCAACTAATAAGAACTTGTCTAGAAAAAGTCTTACATAATCAATCACAAGTATAGAAGCTACATCTTTACCCCTGTTTTCTTTCCATTGAGTAAACTCAATGTAATCTATATCCTTAAGCCGGTAATATAGTAACTCCACTTTATCATTTCTAATCACATGATTCAATCATCTTGACCTCATCTATGAAGTTTTGGGAATCCTCACAAATGTTTGACCCTAAAAACAAAGAAGGATTCATCCTAACAAAATCACGAACCCTGGCTTTTGCTAATCCACCACTATCATTTGTAGGTACTGGAATAGCTATTTGTTATGGTTTTTTACACTCTAAGCCATAGGCTCAATGATATTCTAAAACTCAACAGTCAGATGAGCTATGTTAATGTTGTGTGCATTCACATTCCTCCCATGTGCTCAATGAGGAGGCATGATCAGAAAGATCACAATGATTTCGAAAGAGATCGTACCATAAACATGAGAAGAATATAAAGAAAGCGAATTTTCCTAAAATAATTGGTATCCTCCCTTTCTTTACATGTACATCACTTCACACACATGAAAATGACTAAATTGAATGCGACTTATCAGACATCATAGGATTGTTAAAACTAGTGGTTTAAAAAAGTTTTTCATTCCTCGAGTCTACCTCAGGGACACGGGCACGGGACCAAGATCACGAGTGCCCATAAGTTGACCCTACTGGCATATCAAAAGAATACTCAATGATTTTCAACATAATAGTCATATTTTTCGGAAGATAGAAACCTTCATCAAATGAAATTATGGGGAATACCCTAAATTATCTTAATAAATAATATGTGAGTTTAATAACAACTAAAATGTTAAATTCCAAAGCAAAAGCTGAAACTAGCTATGTATGAAATAAATCCTCTCACTGTCTAAAAATGCTAGGACATAACCCAACTAGATCTAGCAAAAAATAAAATTAAAAAGGAAATGTAGAAAAGATAATCATGTGAATAATCCTTTAAAAATTATAACTCACCACTAATGCTACTGAAATAGAGATTAGGAACCGATCGATGCATGATGTCGATGTTATGAACCTTAGCCTACATCACGAAAAGATGTATCGCAAGCATCCAAGATACAGTAAAGCTAAACAATGTACATAAATGAACGAAACATATAACTAATAAATGACATAAAATGATCATGATAAATATATAAAATAGTGAACATGAACTAACTGAATGTAATGACCAAGTTAATATAATGCTGAAACTAAATGTTGAATTGTAATTGATAACATTGACACTCCACTAGAATCTCACTATTAGAGATACTAATAACCGACATAAAAACCACATGATCTAAATGTGGAGTCCAATGTATACTTCCTATTGAAAAGACCCAATATACCATGCCAAAGGTGTAAAGGCATGACTAGCGTATTCACAAAATTAAGTCCTACATAGGGGATTTATAAACCTATGGGGGAACTCAATCTTGGGGCTATGACGGTGACTGAGACAATTCCAACTCGATATAAGCCTACTACTTATTGATTATGTCTGTAAGAAATATTATTATTGAATTTCTGAAATACTTTATAGCTCAAAATACTTAAATGCTTAGTGAAAATGGAACATTTATGTATTGATAATGAAACATTCATAATCTCAGGCATGTATATAAAATTATTTGTCGTAGCTAATGTAATTAATGAACTAAATGAGCTACATAAATTGGGTTATGAGTTTATGTGATTACTAAGAAAAAATCTCATGAAAAAATTGATAATCTGATTTGGATTAGTCTAACAACAAAATCACAATATAGATTCAAAAATTCTAGAAACGCTAGGTCTAACACGTTATAAAGAATGAAAAATCTGACTCAATTATAGCGACCTAATGGGTAAAATAAACCCACTAGTGAAAATCCAAATACCAGTGATTTATTTAAAGAAGAAATCATATGATTTTGGGGTTGGAATCAATAACTTGCTACATTCTTGAACTACGACTACTCGACTTTTTCCTCTTATTTTCTCTAAGTTTCACCTTATTTGTATGAATGATGGACTAGGATAGGTTCAAAATAGTTTACTATTCTAAAAGTGACAAAAACTAAATGACAGTTTAGGGGTCCAACACATAAGTAAAGACTAAATTAACCTTGACTTAAAAGTGTACCGAAAGTTAACAATCGACTAAATAATGGTTCATCGTGTAAATCGTCATCTTAGATCCAGAGAATCGATTTCTAAGGCCTCAATCGATGGATAAGGGATACAAACTATGGCTTGACCTACAGTACGTGGGTTTGGTGTGGGTTTATACTCACACGATTTCCAAGGTTGTTTTGATAAGGCTTTCATGGGCACCCCAAGGGCCCGTTGTTTGGAACATGGCATGGTTTGAAGTTTCGGTCAGGTGGTCTCTTCCTTGTCACCACGAGTGCCAAAATGGTCCATAAGGTTATCCATGGACTGTTAAGTCTCTCATGGTCCACCTTTGCTGGGAACCGGTTGAGTCCACAAGTAGGTCAAATTATTCATGGAACCTATCACTGTCCGTGAACCCTACAATAAACATGTTCTCAAGTATAGCTTCCCTATTAATAATGCTCACTAGTATATACACAATTGGTGTATATGATACAACAGAAGATAAGTATATTCCGGATGTCAATTTTGCTAATGGTTCCAAAGGAGTGAGACTTGATTAGGGAATGTTCTATTCCTCTAAATCACTCTATGACCGTGGTAAGAATAAAAGATTTGTGTGGTGATAGGCTTGATTCAAGTTATACCTTGCAAAGTATGGCTTGATGTTGAAGTCACATTCTCTTTCTGTAGTTTGGACAAGGCAGAGGTGCCAATTTATATTCTTGCATATTGATAACTCAATAGTGGAATGTTTTGGTGTTTATGGTACAGTAAGAATATCATTAAGGGTTTATACAATGTTAGCAATCCATGACAATTATTTGCCTTCAATAATGGAACAGAGACAATCACCGTTGAGACCTAGAGCACGAATACAACTAAAACGAACTTAGCAAAAAAAATTTAAAAAAGAGAGAGATAGTTGTTTTAACCTCAGCATTTTAGGAAAAATTCAAGTGAATGTGACGAGAAAATTTCAATCTAATTCTTAAACGAAATGAAGAAATCGAAGGTAGTAAAAATACAATTAACAAACATTAAATTTTATGTATTAATTTCATAAAAACATGAACTCCTAAATTGAATTTTAAATTACTATAATATCCCTAACTTAATTTATGACTTTTGATAACTTTTAAATTTTCTTAAAGGGTTGTGATTTTTATATGAGTTGTGACTTTTCCAAAGAATTGTGACTTTTCAATAAGTTAAAACTTTTCAAATAGGACACAAAATACTTGTTGATATTAACCTTTGCTTTATATATATAGAGGGGTTCCCTCTCATTTTTCAACCACAAATTTTTATAATCGTGTACTCTCTTCTTATTGCATTTTTAAAAAAATCGTGTTATTTATTATCGTTTATTGAGTATGATGTTTAGCATAATATGAGGTACCATTATTCTAATTAAGTAAAAATGTTCTATCCTTAAAGGTATATTTCTTAACCTCGAGTTCTTAAGGAAAACAATTATGCTTGATAAAAATAATTAAGATAATATAATAACTATTTTTGCTCAGTATATAAGTAGCATGCAATGTTCCAATATATGAAGTTAACGAATTAGTCTAAATTCATTTCTTTTGTAACAATTTTCTCTTATGATGTAGATATATGTGTAACCAACAAATTTTACAGTTGAGAAAAATAAATATTCAAGACAGGAAAATAGAAATAAAAAATGTAGTATTTGATATAAAAAACATAATGCGTGTTACAATATCTATGATAATACTTTGATTCTTCAACAAAATATGAAATATGTTGGACTTGAATTTATTTTAGAGTCAAGGGCTTGCATAGCTTGATCTTTAATCTTGAACTTGAGTGTGAATTATTCGTCACGAACAATTGTATAGTTATGATGTATAATTAGCATGAACAATTACCTTAATCTTGAATCTTGAACTTTGGACTTGATTGCTTGAACTTGTAGCCTGTACAGAATTTGTAGCTTTTAATCCACAAGCTCTCTTCTTGCTTCTTGTTCTTATAAAAACCTCCCTCTATGAATAATGAGGACCCCTATTTATAATAGTAGGGGAGTGATCTACTGGTGTGATTTACCGACCAATCACATTGCTTATAGAAAAGCTTTTATCTTATTGGTCAGAACATGTCATTCATACACATGTCATTATTCTAGTGGCTCATTTGATTTGAGTTGGATTGCCACATAACCTTGACTGGTGACATGATTTTAGTTGTTTATTTAATTTGACTTTTATTGAGAGATAACCTTGACATGTTACATGATTTTAGTGTAATATTTATTTGGACTTGGATTGCCACGTACCCTTAACATGTGTCATTAATTTAGTGGCTTAGTTATTTTTGCTTTGGTTGCCACATAACCTTGACAAGTGGCATGACTTTAGTGGCTTATTTAACTTGACTTGGATTGCCACATAACCTCCACTATGTTTTTGAATTTAATATAATCCAAATTAATTTGTGGAGTTAAATTCAATAAAATATTAATTCTTACAATATGATTTCAAATATCTTTCCCAAAATTATTAAAATTCTCAAGAGTAGAGAATTCTCACGATTTTTTTGTTGCTTAAGACAAAAGTATGATTTTATTTATCAATGTTGCTTATGTGATTTAGATTGTTAGGAAGTTCGCTTCAAAATAATTATTACCATATAAACATTTACCTTTTGTTTTACTAATTTACTCTTTCTTAATATTTTAGTATTTTCTGAAAAGAAAAGTTGATATGACTCCGTAAAAACGCTTGTTGAAGTTTGTATAAATTTGTTTTTTATAGTAGTCTAAATTGATTTATTTTTTGTTAACAATTCCTCTTGTGATGTAGATATATGCTTCTGTAATTCTTTTTCCATAATTATTAAACTTATCAAGAGTTAGAGCAGTGTGAAGAATTTTTTTTTTGATACCCAAGACAAATGAATGACTATATAAGCATTGCTCTTTTGTTTTATTGTTTTACTATTTCTTAGTATTATAATGTTTTCGACGAATAAAAGTTCATATTGAAAGTGCAAGAGGGGGTGAAGTGTGTTTTTTTCTTACGAGTAGTCGACTTGAAGTGTTCTTTAGTCTACTGCTGAACAAAGGAAAGTAATCAAATGTAGAAAAGAAAACTTGACATAGGACGTTTCCTATAATAGTTGGGATCCATTGTGGATCTTGCGTCCAATCCCCTTGGGTTGCAGGGGTATTCTCATCAAGCTTGTTTGAACTTTTTGGTGTGAGTACATAGATGATCATAAACAGTGTACATGTATGTGTTTGTTTCACTCTTTTTTTTTAAACATAAAAATCGTCACCAATAATATTTTATCTCATCACTTTTTTTGTTTACACAATAGAACTAGGTAATACAATGCTTGATGAAACATGAGTAGAGAATGTGATATGATTCAGACTTAACTTAAGAGTTTTTTATCTCTAGAAAAGAAGGTAAGGACTCCTTATTTTCCAAGAATAAGGCACAAGATTGACTTCCAGACTCAATTCATGTAGTTTCCTAGATCGGTTATTTGAAGTAGTCATTTGATTTCTTTAATTCCCTTTGGTGTTGGATGAAAAATAGTTGTTGAGTTTATTCTTTATTGTTGTCTTTCGAGATATTTAACTTCCTTTGATTAGATCATCTGCGATCTATGATTTATTCAACTTGCATGATTAATCTTCGTTTTGTGATTCTTGATTTTAGGAATCTTCACTTGGATCGTTGATTAATATTCATAAATCAGGATGTTTGGTTGATTAATCCTTCACATGTATCATAGAGATCCATGATTGATTCTTTTTCTTTTTGATCACACGCTTGTCTTGCAAAGATATAAGTTGATCATCAATGAAATTTTGCTCGAACAATCTCCCCCTTTTTTGATGATGACAACACATTGTAGATTTACTTCCCTTATCATTGACTTGTATAGTTGGTAGTTTATTTTCTCCCCTTGAATGTGATAAAAGGTAGTTGACCAGTAGAGCTGGGTTTTCAACAAGCTCCCCCTAAACTATGCAAAAGATTTTCTATGCTATGCAGATAATGCAACAAATAATCTCAATAGAGACATACAAATAGAGAAAATCACAATTTAACCATAACCATCAAAAGAACATATAGCATAATAGATAACAAAATATCGCTCTTTGGCATTAGCAAAAAGGAAAGAATAAGAAATTCACAAACACTTAAACAACATCAGAAGTTTTAAGCAAAACCATTGGTGCAAAACAAAAGCAAATTAAAATAGAAACAAAGGTAAAATCAATGAGGACGTACGGAATACTTCAAGGCGTTGAAAATAGCAATCGATACCGTTTAAGATCTGGAGGAAAGCGAGGTGGAGATTGGTTTATATCCATTTTGAAATTTTGTAGCAATCTTGATGGCTCTCTTTACTATTTAATACAACTTGAGACGAATACGAGAAACATCAACACCTCTTTCCTTTATGACATCCTTAAAACAATCGATTTTGAACTGGGCTGACAATAGGAGATCCTTAAAAGAGTATACTTGCTCACTAATAGCAGAAAGCTTGGCCATGAGATCAGGAACTTGAGCAGTTGTGATGTCCAAAATATTCAAATTTTTTTGCATCTCAATAAGATTTTCCTAGGTGGTATTGAGTTTAGTGGTCGACACATATGTGGAGAAGTAGACTTTATATTTGACAGGGGTAGCACCCACATCGTCCAAATCAGTATTGACGCCCCAGGAGAAGCTGAAACGAGTAAAAACCCATGCTAAGAAAAGCAGGGGAGTTGTACCTCTGTTTAGGACAAGAGCAAAGTCTTCTATGAACATGAAGTGTGACTAAAAGTTGTGAGTGATAACCATGGAAAATGGAAGATGAGAAGGATCTGATATGAAACACGGCATAGCGGAGATGATCAAGGAAGATAAATAAACTTTAACACCAGAAACCAAAGAGTACGCAAAGAGAGTATCACGCTGAATAAGCATAGAATGAGAACCAGCTCTAGGAAAGAGGGTGGTAGAACCAATATGAGCAAGCACCCGTATCTCAAAAGGGAGATTCTTAGGTCCTAGTTTTGAAGATATAGGCAGATAGGGGTCAAGAACAATTTCAAGCTTTGCTTGTGAAGGAATATTGATTGTATTGAGGTGTTAAGGGAATACATGGGAGATATATATAGGAGATATAGGAAGGAGTACTAATCCTAATCGGCCTCGGATTAAGGCGTACTAATCCTAATAGGGACTAGATTAGTAAACAGATACTAATATTATTTATCCTATTTATTTAATTACTATCTTGTTATTTCCCTCCTAAAGCTGAGCTGAGAGGAAGCAAACGGAGCTTGGAACTGAGGTAATGTGATATCGGGCTCGAGAGTGTCTTGGTGAGAGACCCTGTGAGTATGTTGGAAAAAAGGGGAGGGACGCCAATTGAATGGTATTTTATGGAGGAGGAAAAGACTCGTAGGAAACTATTTTCGACAAATTGACATGACGAGATATGTAGACTTTATGAGTTTGTGGGTAAAGACAGCGATTAACCCCTTGGGGTAGGAGATACCCCAAAAAAATTACCAGGACGGGATCGGGGTTATATTGTGATTAATATGAGTGCGTAGCCAAGGGTACGGCAAGACACCCAAAGACACGGAGGTGGTAAATTGGGAAGTATCTTGGAAAAGGAGTTGTAAGGCGGGATTGGTTGGAGAGGGTGTGACTGGGCATTCTGGTAAGAGGTAGTTTGCGGGGCTAGGAGCTTCTACCCAAAAGGGAACAGGGAGATGAGATTGATGTAAAAAGAGTAACCACCATTTCAATGAGATGGCGTGTTAAGCGCAGCCACCCCAATTCGTGTAGGGGAGTGTATGGACAGGAGGTTTGATGTATAATTCCCACGGATGGCAGACAAAACTGGCCAAAGATGTTATTTAATATTCCTTTCCATGAGTCACTTCGAAAAAGTTTTAACATGAGAATTGAATTGTGTTTTGACCATTTTTCAAAGTGAAAAAGGTGGTGTATGCTGGGATTTGTGGTTATGGGTAAAAACCAGTGGATTTTGTAAAATACATCCAGAAAAACAATTATTAATAGCGTAAACCCAGACAAAATGAAGGAACAGCAGAGGCCCCCATACGTCGGAATAAATAATGTGAAAAAGGTGCAGTTGTACGCTTCTCAGATTAAGTAAAAGGTAATTATGAAGATTTAGCATTGAACAGGAGTCACAATTTTTACATGAATGGCAGAAAAACCAAATGAGACATTAAAAGAATTTATTATTTGAGGAGACGGGTGACCCAGACGATGTGCCAACAACAACTTGGTCCCCTCAGCCAAAAGAGCCACCGGAGCCACAGGAACGCTTTTTGAAATTGGGTGTGGGCAGGAACTTGTGCCAGAAAAACGTACAGACCATGCTCACAAGGCCCTGAAAAACCCCCTCTTTGGTATATTGTCTAGGATCTGAAATCATAGAGGTGAACAAGAGTGAGCAATTATGTCTTTTGTGAATGGGGAACGGCAAGGAGATTGGTTTCAATGAAGGGCGTGGGTAAGGGTACAGGTGAAAGATAGCGGTGGGGGTTTTATGCGTACGTGCCAGTGTAAGAAATATAAGGGACTCACCGTTTTCCCCCCCCCCCCCCCCCCCCCCAAACAGTATTACCATTGGAGCATGATATGGATTTGGAGCCGTTAAGCTTGGAATATCAGAAGTAACGTGCATGTTGCCCCAGTATCAACAGCCATTCAAGAGGAAGGGTCGGGCTTGAGATGCATAAGTGGCATGATTATCACTATTCGGCTCTCCTCATACCGAAAACAGCAATGAACAGTGGTGTGTCTATTTCTGACGGATGGACAAGTTGGCCGATCCCGCTCGTAAGTGCGCCTGACGCGCTAGAAGATGACTGCCCGCCGAGGAAGATGACTGCCCGCCGATGCCGAAAGAGTGCAGGCTGGGTTGTTGTCGTGCTGATGACGTCGTACCGGAGGACGACTGGCCCTGACGACTGCCACCTCGCGCCTCCGTGTTCGGTCGTAGCCGCCGCGGCTCCCCTGCCGGCCGCACCACGCCCCCGCGAAGTTCTGGCTTGCGGTGAGGGCGGTGGACCGGCTCCATAACAGCGGCTTCTCGGAGAAGAGTTTTTGATCTCCAGATCCACATTGATTTTCTTCATTTTAGACACGATAGAGGTAGCCAGGTCAATGGGCCGTGGACTGATTGGAACCGCCTGTTTAATGGAGGAGTAAGCTGATGGGAGCCCCGAACGAAGCACATGACGAGATCTTTTTCGGGGATGATTTCGTTCCGGTTTCGAGGTCTGTGATGATGGTGGGGACCTCGTCTAAATACTCCGCCTAGTTTTTGCCTTTGGTAACTTGTGTGGAGACGATCATCGGCATTGAAAAATTAGAGGTGCGGAAAGGATGCATAGCGTGTTGCGATGGCCGTCCATAGGGATGAAGCGTGTGTGGATCGGACTGTTTCTGAACGTGGGAGAGCTGACCGCAGTCACAAACATGATCGGATCTGTCCATCACGGCTTTTCCAGAGGCCTGGGCGGGAATTGGTTTTTGTTCTGATTTTGGGTCCGTGGCTGTGATGACTGGCCGGCGGTGGTTCTGTGCTTCCATCGAATATTTGAGAAGGTAATTGGCCTCAAGGGCTGTAAGAAAGGTGATTTTTCATGTAGGGTAAATTGATGTCTGATAATTTTTCGGGGAATCAGGGCATGAAGATGCTTGAGAAGGAGTTAACGCCAGAAGGAAGATGAATCGGAGGATCACTCGGTTGTCATGGTTGCCGCGCCCAAGAGAGAGATGGAACGATCGGTGCCTAGAGAAAAAAAAAAACTAGAGAAAAAGACGAGTTCTAGGTTTTCGGCTATTGATTACCATGAAGGAATATTGATATATTGAAGTGTTAGGGAATACATGGGAGTAAAATAGGAGATATAGAAGGAGTAATCCTAATGGACTAGGATTAAGAGTACTAATCCTAATAGGACTGGTAAGTACACAGAAATACTAATAATATTTTTATTTACTATTTATTTAATACTATCTGTTATGGCTTGGTACCAAAAGGCACCCAACAATTGTAAAGGGGATAATAGTTCTTTTGAGAGGCCATAATCCAAATGAATGAGATGTCAAACATAGAATAGAACTTTTTGCAATGAAAAAAATGTGCTTACCCAACACTAAAAACTTAATTTCTCCTTTCTTAGTGAAATGAAGATTAACTCAAAATAGCCAAATGAGGGATTTTTTCTCAACCCTAAAGCTCGAACAAATATTTGATGTCGAAGTCAAGGGAAGAAATAAGATCAAGATAAACAACCCTTCCACGCACAAGGCTTTTGTCTTTCAAGGAGTGGAAAAGAGATTCATGAGACGACTTCCAAAATTCAACCTTATAATCAAGGAAACTATCAAAATAAAACTTGTAGATATTTATGAAATATCAACAATAAAAGGATTAATCAGGGACTTTACCTAGGGAGGAAGAGAGGAGGCTTGGAAAAGATCATCAGAATTGGAGTCGACAAAAATGGAGAAGGTCACCTTTCCTTTGCCTCTGTTGCAAGTTATCGTGCGAGTGGCTTGAGAATTCTTTTCATCGTAGAGCAAGAGAAACAGAATAAGAATGTGAGGAAGAAGAGAGTCAAGAAGAAGAGATGTAAAAAGAAGGAGAGGGGAAGAGGAAGAGACATGAAAAGACATAAAGGGAGAACTGAATAGATGGATTAAAATCAAGTACATGCAGAAGGTGTAAATAATAGGCTAATACATAAGAAAATAATTGTTTATAAAGAAAATAAAATATACGAGGTGGAAGAAATATACATAAAATAGTAAACAGTGAATGCACACAATAATGTTTACAAAGTAAAAGATTCTCAATAATATATAAAGCTTTCTGAAAAGAACAAAACCGTTCCTCTTACAGAGGTTTGGTAAAAGATCAGCTAATTAAAAATCAGTACTAATGAATGAAATTTCAAAATCACCGTTTAAATCATGATTTCGAATAAATTGATGTTTGATGTCAATATGCTTAGCTTGAGAATGATGCACAATTTTTTTCGACAAACAAAATATACTAGAATTATTACACATAATTTTGACTAGTTTAAAAGACAAATCATAATTACTTAATTGATGAACCATCAAAAAAATTTGAGCCCAACATTGACCAATTGAAATACAATAAGCCTCATAAGTCAAAAAAGATACAAAGCCCTGCTTTTTTTCTTTTGCATACCATAAATTAATGGATGTTGTTCCAACTAAATAACAAATAATTATCTTTACTACCACTAAAAGAGATTCTTTAGGGGCTGATTGAAACTAAGAAATTGTACACTAAGATGATATACTGGGCGACTGTAAGTGAGCTACAGTAAAAATATAAAGATACCTCTCATAACTCTTCGTCAACCATCTTACCTGGGTCTCGGTCAACGAGGGACATGTGGAACTCATTGGAGTACCTAATGACTTGAAGTTTTGCATGCAAACTTTTGAAGAATTTTTTGCAATACTTTTCTGAAAAAAGCACGTTACCTTCGGAGATCGAAGATTTGTAGTCTTAGAAAAAAACGTTATTCACCCATCATATCAATTTTAAATCACTTGAATAAGAATAGAAATTCTTCACAACGAGGATTATAGGACATCCAAAATAAAGATCATCAGCATAATCATGATAATAAGGTTCTCATAGGAGGCTCTTTAATAAAAGGAGTTGTACAATTTTCTACAAGTAAAAACCCCAGATTATAAGGAAATCTAAGACGATCAAACCAAGAATGAGGTTCTTGGTTGGGAACATACAAACTTTAGAAAGTTTGAAGACATGATAAAGAAAATTGGGATTTAGAAAAACAGAGGGTTGTTTTATGATGATTCCACCAATCGGACTCATTTAGTGCTTTATTTTGATCGAAATAGTTTCTACCAATGCTTATTTTGTCTCAATTTCTGATGAAAACTATTAAGTTTAAGGTATTTGAAGTTTTAGTGGCAGCATGGACACTTATGCACAAAAAGGAACAAAATGCTGAAAAGGACTTACAACCTTAAGCCTGAGACTGGCCAATCACACTTGACTAATTGCCGAAGAGAATCACTCTCTCCTTTTTTCCAGTACGTGAAGCCTTGTAGGAAGTGGATCAAAATGTTATGAAAGGAGCAGTCTGTGTGTCACCGATTAGTTGCTCAAAGAAGAGTTATACCGCCTAAAGATCCAAGACACAAAGTTGTTGAACGTAAATACAAAAGGCGATCAACTAGAAGAAAGGTGAATCTCCCATTCATTCATACATCATGACTAATATCGCCGAATGGTTTGCCACAACATTTAACCTGAAAGATATAAATACTACTTGTAGGAGTTATTTTTAAAGATTCTGAATTCAACTCCATCAAGACGGGATCAAGGTGTTGCTTAGACTTGACATCAATACCTAAGGAGGATTTAGATCTATGTTGGACCATAATACCACCATTTTTAAAATCTATTAGTCGAACTCCCAATCACGACAACCCATGCACATCACAGATTACCTCTTTCTTCTCATCTTCTACATGGCTACACTACCCATGGACATGGGACTCAAATAATCTGCAATTAAATTGTCTTTGAGTAAGCACCTATAGGAGACTATTGTTATTGGTGAACACATCTTAGGAAAAAGGACAGGAAACTCTCCTCCCCCTTTACACTACTTCATCAACCACCCCCTAGCTATACCATGTCCCTCCCCAATCCACCCACCCCCATTATTTCCCACCCCCCCCCATACTCCAGAACCCCCTCCACTCTCCGCACCCATTCTCATATCAACCTCCCCTCCCCTCTACCCCCTTCCCCTTCCTGCGTATGAGAAAATGTCTCAAATTTTCATAGCAAAACTACCCCACTAATTAAAGATATGGGCGGATAGTTCATTTCATGTAACTTGAGTGCCTTGAGGAAATAAGCTATCACCTTACATGTGACATGAGGAAAAACCCCAACACCTACTCGAGAAGCGTCATAAAATTACACTACAAACCCTTAGGTACACTATGCGTAAAGGTCAACACCAAAGCGGAGTGTAGGTTATCTTTCTTAACTCTAGAGGGCCTCTTAACAAGCTTCAAAACCATCAACATAACTTTATTTTTTGTTGAGACTTTCAATGAGAGCAATAGAGGATAAACCCTCAATAAGTCTCCTATAATATCGGGCTAAACCCAAAATATTTGAAAATCCACGGCGTAAGGGTTCGGCACAAATCTTAACAACCTCTGTTTCATTAGATCAACCTCTATACCAACATTGAAACAATATGACAATAAAAGCAACCAATCTTAGCCAAAACTGCATTGCTTAAACTGAGCAAAAGTTTTGGACCTTGAGGAGTTGCCACAATACCTCAAATGACTCGTTTGATAATCATCACTCTTATTCATAAGGTCTATAATGTCTGTCGTGGAATTAATTATACCAAAAGACATGACTACAAACTCATAGTTACCATATCTTGTTCGGAAATCTATTTTATGAATGTCAACTCCTCTCACTCTAAGTTTGTCATAACCCAACCTTAAATCAATCTTTGAAAAGTAACTCGACCCTTGGAGTTGGTCAAACAAATAATTAATTCTAGGGAGAGGATACTTATTCTTTACAATGACCTTGTTCAATTCACGATAGTCAATACACATCCTAAGAACTCAACTTTCTTTTCAACAAATAATAACGGGGCTCCCAATGGAGATATGTTTGGTCAAATATAACCCTTGTATAGAAAATCATTGAGTTAAGATTTCAATTTTTTAAACTCATCTACATCTATACGGTACATGATGAACTTATATAGTAGAGTATTTGGTAATAAATCAATACCGAAATCATTTTCCTGTTCACGAGGAATTCCGAGCAATTCATTGAAGAAGACTTCCAGAAAAGATTTCACTAGGGGGACCAACTCAAAAGGAGGAGACTCGTACCCAAGATCCTAGACCTTCACAATATGATAGAGACATCCCTTAGAAATCACATTACAAGCTTTTATACACGAAATAATTTGACCTCTAGGGATTGAACTTCCCCCCCTTCCACTCTAACACGGGTTCATTAGGAAATTGAAACTTTACTACCCTTGTTCTGCATTCAATAGAAGCATAACAAGCATGTAACAGATCCATCCCCAATATAACATCAAAGTTCAACATATCAAGTTCTATAAAATCAACCAATGTGACTCTACTGGATAATGAGATGGACAACTAGTATAGACTCTCTTAGAAACAATGGAGTCACCCACCGTATAGAAACAGAAAAGGGTTCTTATAATACATCGTGGAGTATATTAAATTTCAGAGCCACTAAAGGAGTTACATAATAAAAGGTGGCATCAAGATCTAAAAATGCATAAATATTAATTGAAAATACTTGCAACATACATGTAATAACATTGGGATTGGAGAGCATAGAATAGGTTCCTCTTAGGAGCATCTTAGTTAGGACCACTTTCTTGTGCTTGATTATTCCATCTCTTAGATATTTGTCATTGGACAATCTTTCACCATGTGGACACTTTTTCCACATCAAAAGCAAATATCCTTTTCAACTAGTCACTTGATCTCATGCCTCTTGCCACATTTGGCACAATTTGATTTATCACCTTGTGAACTACGAATTTTTTCTCCTTGTGGATTTGGGTTAAGTACACTATAATTTTTTTCCCTTGATACATTGGAAGGAACTTGGTTGGAAAACCTCTTCTTAAATCTAGTCTTATCTTGGATCTCTACCTTACCTTGGAATCACCTCCGTCATAATGTCTTGCACTCTTGGCATCTCTATTTCTCTTCTTATGCCTAGTTTGTTCAACTTAGTGAGCATGCACCATGAAAGATGAATGCCTCATTTGACACACCCGTTACAAAATGACTCATTTTTTCCCTAGTATTAGACACCAAATACAAAGCAAACTTAATAAACTTAAAAGTGTATTCTTGGACTCTCATACCTTCTTGACGAAGGTGAACGGACTCTTCAATTTTTGCCTCTCTATTCTCCTATGGGAAGATTCTACCAAAAAATGCCTTCCTAAAATTTCCCAACTTATGGGACCCACCCTCAAAGCCCTATTTTTCATCCATTGAGTGTACCATATTTGAGACAATTCCTTGACTTGATATGTGGATTGGTCTACTTTCTAATTCGAAGTTACCCCCATAGTAAAGAAGATATTATATACCTCATCAAGAAAGTATTGAGGATCCTCATTCACCTTAGAACCAGCATTGGAGGATTCATTCTAGTGAAGTCCCTCAAATGTGAAGCCATTGTACTAGAATTTTTATTCACAGGAGTCCCAATTTCACAATCAGCTTGTGACATCATAGCTTGAGCTTGTGTAGTTACGACTTGAGATTGAGTACCCATGACTTGGCTCAAGTTTTGAAAATCCTCCCTTATCTCTCCATCTGTCAAAATAGGAGTATTGAAGGTGGAGCTTTGTTACCTTGGGGAGGACATTCGCAACCTCCTTTAAAACCCTTCTTATGGCTGCCCTCCTAGTATACATATCCTATATCCACAAGAAAAAAATTAAAAAGCATGTACATATAGTGGCAAGACTATTAGAAACAACTATAAGAATATCAAAAGAAGTGAATGTTCCTAAGCATCATATAGCCTCTCATTCATAAGTGTGGCGCGCTTCACAGCCATAAACAAGAGACTAACAGACGTGGTTCATCATATATCAATACTAATTATCATTCTATAACCTTCTGCTCTAACACCATGTTTGTCACGACCCGAGATCACCCCTATTTATAACAAGGCATACTCGACCTTGAAGAGGTCTTATCCAAGCCCTTAGCATATCATTATTTCATAAGAGATTGAAACATACAGCAATATTTAGAAATTTAACAATCAATGTCAAACTCTTTCATATATTAAAATAGAGAGTCTAGACTTGTCTTATTAACAATCTTGGTTCAAACATAAGAGTCTCAACATAGGGACCTTATCCCTTACAATCGAAAGTATCAATATAAAGAGTACAATAGTTGTCTAGTACAAAAATAGAAGAAAGAAGCATATTGGTATCATGTTGTCCTCAAAGCTTAAGAACAAACCAACTGGTCTTGAAGAATGCTATCCAAGACAATTATTCTTCTTGAATAAGACCTACTAGCCCAAACCTACACTTGGTAGAAAAAGAAGAGAAATATGGGTTAGTACATTCCACTTGTACTAAGTATGAAAGTTATGCAATTAAAACCATTATAAAATGCAAAAAAGGATCTTTAGTTCAAACCATGCTATTTCTAGTTAAAATCCATAATGCACATTCTAGTAATACACAATCAATCCACAACATAATATAAAAGACATTTAAGATTACAAGAAACATTATAATAAAAACAACCTTTCATAATCTACACTCTTGATCTCATTTAATCATTATATCATAAAACTTTACACACTACCCCCTTTTTAAGACTGCTAGTGCAATATTCATATTAGGCCCCATATCCCAACACATATCAAACAAACACTAAAGAGGAAACAAGCATAGACAAATACTTCATTTATTCTTGTTTTTATCAATTAAGAAACTTCTCCATAATACACATACACTATGTGAGATACATGGAATCTGGTTTCAACCCCTCACACTGATGGGAGGGTGTCCTACTTGACAATGTAGGGCATAACATTAATGATAGTATATAATACGCTAGCTAAAACTTATGTGGGCTTCATAATTGAGGGATATGATGAGTATTACTACAAACCCTCTTTATACTTAATGGTATTATAGTTTCAATCTCATGCGATCATTCAAGAAACCTTCCTTTTATTCAGAATGAACCTATCTCTTGCATATTGTCTCAGTGCTAATCTTGATTCCCTTTTTAGGTAACCTTTAGCCTTTAGTTAAGCAGCAATTTATAGAATATCTTAAGGATTTAATTCCTCATATATAATTAACTCAACGGTTAAAATATAAGCAGACCTTTAATCATAGAACCAACATCATGTGAGAATACTTCTTTCATAACATAGTAATTTTAGGGTGAATGAGAATTACCTTCAATTATACATAACAACACAACTATTATTATCTCACAACATTCATATTCATATCGTAGCATAATATCCGTAACACATCATACATGCTTGATCAAGCTTAAGGCTAAAGGAAAGTGGAAAAATAATTCTACTCCACAATACATAACCAAGTAATTATTTTCGTCACAATTGAACCAACAATTCAATACAATACTACTCATCACCTTGAAAGCCCATACTTATAGACTTCAAGAATTTACCCTACTTCCCTTTCATTCATTCATCATGTATATCAATATCACAATACAAATAAAGAATTATAAAAGAACATTCTTCATTATCATCATTTAATCACTATCAACCACAACTAGGGTTTAGAATTTATAAAGAATAGAGGTACGTGGGTCTTGGGTTATTTCATTCAAAAACCATAAAATTAATTGAATTCATCCATAAAAAAATCAAATATAGTCATAATTAATCAATTTAGATCAATGAAAAAAAGTTTAGAAAGAGATCCATGTGATTGATTGAAAACCTAGAAATTCGGGATTTTTGAAATCCAACATTGAAGAGCCTCTTGGCAAAGGATCCCATGATTGAAGAGACACCATACCTAATGGTAATTCACCATGAAATTTTGTTGAAAACCTTGGAGATTGAACCTTGTCTAGATGCTTGATTTCATTTCAATGGTAAAACTTGGTAGAGAGATAGTTTTGAGAGAAGTGAGAGTTTTTTATTTCAATTTGGGAGTTTACATTTTTATTTGGGAATAGGTGTAAAAATGACTAAAATCAATATATACTTAAACCCTAAAATACCCAAAGCACCTCTCACTTAGTTGGACTTTTAAATAAAAAGTCCAACTTGACCTTCACTAGTTAAATCCCATCCATCGCTCACGAGCCCCTTCATGAGTCGTTATGAACACCACGAGTTATGGTGTCGCTTGTGAAGGGTGAGGCAGTAGCCTCCAAAAATGGTGCATCAACCTCACACACCAAGTACTTTTTACGACCAGGCCCCCTTACTCGTCAATATGAACCAAGGCCCATTAACTAGATCATAGTGTCTTGGTAGTAGCCCCTCCAAACATACCCACCTTCTTTGAAACAAAGGCAACTCCACCACCACCTTCACGACTCATGGAGTGCATCACCCTATTGAATTTTGGGGAGGTTTCTAAGACACTTGGATTCCTTCTTCTTTGGAAAAAGAAACACAATGAGGCCCCCCACTTGGCCATGGTCTTGACCATGAGCCATGGTAAAGCCCGTGGAGTTTGAAGCAAAAGCCTCCCTTTTGGGGCAACCTTGGTTTTAGGCCTTGGCTTGACCCTTATCTTGGAAATCCTCCTTTGGTATTAAGATTTTAAAAACTTGGTTAGATATGTATCTATATATGCATCATCCATACGAGGTTTGGTCCTTAAATGTCACCTCAAAACCCACTACATGACTCAACCCTACACAAGTTCAGATCACTAGTTTTCATGAGATCATTGTCATTCTTAATCATTTAGGCTAAAAAAAATTAAAACTTAGTTAGTTATATTAGATTAGGAATAAAACATAATTTAACGCCTTTAGACTTATTTACCATCATGTAGGATTGTACCTTATGTCATTAGATATCTTAGGTGTAACAACCGTGGTGTTAATGTTCTGGGGGTCGGGAGCAAAAACTGTGAGGAAATAATGTGTGAAGCATTGTATAGTGAGGAGATTAAATTTATATTTAACCAAGGCGATGAATATAGTTCAAACTATTGTAGACATGATTTAAATCATGGTTAGGGCAGAAATGAAGGGTGGGAGGATAGAGATCGTTAATGGGAGACCGTAATCTGAATTGGAAAGATCGGGAGAAAGATCGAAATGTGCCTCCCTATGAGCGTATAAAGCCCAACTATTAGGAAGGTCGAAGATCTATGGACATTCTCTTGCGTATCCTAAAAAAATTTTAAGGGCAGACAAGATGCAAAAAGGCATGAAAGAAAATGTCCACCAACATTCAGACCGTTACCTCACATTCAGTGTCGACCAAACAATTAGAAATCCATATATGTCATATCCCATCTCACATAAATGCAATATAGAAAGGGTCTTTGCCTAGTGATACTATGGCTAACCTCAAAAGTGAAATCTAAAATTGAGTTACGCCGTGGCAGACGTCAAATAAGGCATTGTTTGGGAGGCAACCCGAAATCCTTTTTAAATCTTCTTTTGTTTCTGAGTAAAAAAATGGTGTGATGTTTGTACAGGTTGATGTGATGGATGTGTTTTAAAGAGTGTATGAAGGACAATAAAATGTCCTGTAGGCAAACCACCTATAGGGTTAGCGAACACGATTTTTTCCACCGTTTGAGTCACTGAGCCTTCAACTTCGATCCTGTAAACTCAGAAGTCTATAAAGTATTAGTGGTGTACCGCAGTTTAGGTTCTTTATAACAATGAACAACACTGTAGGGATACTTGTATGAGTAGAAGATCCTTTTACAATTAGCGATGACACCAGATACTAGGTGCTTCGCCGAGTGGATGGGCAAGATTAATAAATATCGCCGAAGGTGCAGAAAATGGATTGTCACTGCAAGTAAAAGGTTTAAAATTCCATTTTCAATTACTCTCGCTCACTTTTTACACTACACAAACTCAAACCTACACTCTAGATTATATTTCTTGTTTTTAGAGTATTCAAGTAGTTGAATTGTGCTCGGATATGGACTATATTTATGGCTAACAATTTGTAACATCTTATTCGGGATCAAAATTTAATAACTCTAACCCCGTTTTTATTTCATTACTAAAATATTCATTCACATAATATAAATCATGGTTGAGTCTCTCTTAGTTGATTGAAGTACATACATTCTCTATTTCAGTTCAACTCTTGTAAAAATCTAGAATCTCATTTTACTATACTTTGAGTTAAATTTATTTATTTTGGGAGTGTGAAAATATTGTGAATCCTTGCATACTTAGTGTTGTGTATGTTTAGATTGTAGTCCAAGAGGTTGCGGGGTTGAACTTGAAACGATGGGTTTTAAATAGACATATTGAGTTGTTTGGTAGGATGACATTAGTTCGCCGAACGGTTCGGTGTTTTGCCTAATGTCCCCATACAACATTTAAATTAATGTAAAATGTGTAGTTGACTTTGTAACTTTTGGGTATAAAGCTTGTGTCTGCAAAAGCATTCGTCGACTTATCGAAAGATTTCCTGTTTTCCCTTTTAGTCTGCATACTCATACCCTTAGTGCATTACTTTCAACAAATCTCATGCATAAATAATATCTACCTTTATCTTCAAGTCTTTGCTGAAATGGCTATACCAAATGTAGAGGGTAGAGATATGTCATCTTGACAGGTAAGAGCATGGGAGTTTAAAAGAGATAAAAAGATAGCAGCCGCTAGCCAAGAAGAGGAAAGAGAAGAAGAAGACAAGTTCCAGCAAGAGGGTTCCTATTGACCCCACTATCCCTTCGTGGAAATGTGGAGTCTACACTGCTATAAACTCCTTTATGGAAACACAGAACTTGGACAGAATGATTGCAGATAATATCGCTGCAGAGGCTAAGGCAACTAAACACAAGGAGAACCAGAATGATAATATCGTGGGGACCATTGTCAAGTACTAGGCAGATGCATCGGGTACTGATGCATCGACAGATGGAGAAAGTGTCTATATATGATACCCTCTTAACCTCAGTCTTTTTTCTTTCTTTCTCTACAAGATATTTCTATTAATTTCATTTAGGGTCGAACACATTTGTTTATCATGGGGTGAGTCTTTGTTTGCTGACTATAAATGTTTGTGTTAATTTGGATTTTTGTCTTATATATGTAGTTGGGTTATTGATTTAAATTGTGTTTTATACTGCTCGTGCGATGGTTTGATCTTATGGCTCCATTGTTTGATTTTAATTGTGAAAGGGCCCTTCCAAATAAATTTATTTTTTTAAAATGTTTGCCACCGCTTGTGTTGAAAGTAGTTGTTCTCGTGAAAATTTAAGTATCGCTACCAATCAATGCCGATAACTTGAATAGTGATTTCAATTTAATAAACATGAATTTACAGATACGACGAGACCAAATGAAGTTACATACACAATGTGTGAACTTTATACATCTTCTTATGATTAGCCAATTGGCAAATTGATTCTCTTCTAATGAGTGTTGCACACTAGAGAAAGTGTAAAGTCTTGTTTAACTTAAGTATCGATGCCTTATGTGGTAAGCTTACTATAAACCGTGCATGAATACACCTAGAATTTCCCCCGTTAGTTAAGTCAATTAAGTAATGCTTTCTGTTGGAATTATCTTAGGTACTTTTGAAGAATGTAAGTCAATTTGACATATAACTCTCTTGTGACCCACCCTGCGAGTCTATGAACCTCTCTTGAACACCCTTGAACTTTACCTTTCTCTAGAAGAAACATGTAGAACAGAGACATTTATTCATCTACAACCTATAATACTTATGACTTTTGGTTTAGTGAATAGCCAAGTTAAGATAAAAGCTTAATTTGGGGTATGGTGAAAAGGAAAAGGGAAGTAGCAAAGAGTAAGAATAGTCTCTCTTAACCCATGGTATTGGAAAGGAATGGAAACCCTCCTTATAAAAAGTAGAGAAAGATAAAATAAAATAATTAAAAAGAAGGTTGTAGATTAAAATTAGAAAATAAATTGGGTTTCCAAGCAATCTATGGATGTGAATAATAGGATGACTTAGAAGCACTAGAAGAAAAATTAATAGAAGAAGATAAATAAAAGGAAGTGTTGTGAGCACCACAATAAATGAGGATCTTTAGTAACATATCCTAAATAACCATACCATAACATTCATCCCCATTACAAGCCTTGAAAACATCTTTCTGATTTTGAGAAAACAGAAAGATTCTTGAATGGAAAGTAAAGGAAAGCATATGGGTGAAAACATGTGAGCGTTGTGTCTAATTCCTAAACCATAGATTGATTATACATATGTATGTGAGAATGGAATCATCATGGCATTCCTATTCTTTTATTTGATCTTGAAATTTCACTAGAAACAAGTAATCCTTGAATAAGTAGTTTTAGTCTAGTTGTGTATGTTCATGATTGAGTCTTGTGTAGCACAGTTTTACACATCGTATTTGAACTGTTTAACATAAGTTTTACTTGAGATAATCAAATGTTTAAGTTGTGGGTGTTGATAAATCTAGAAATTAGACTAATTTAGGGCTACATTTTAATAGAAATAGGATTCTCTAATGCTTGTTTTATCTCAATATTTGATTAAAAATATCACATTTCATGTCTTTGAAGTTTTAAGGAAAGCACCGAAACTATGGAGAGAAAGTAACAAGAAGGGTGAAAAGAACCAAAAAACTGAAGCCTGAGCATTGCCAAGTAAACTTGGCGCATTACCGAAGTGACATACTTCACTCATTATTTAAGCACGATGAGCTCTGAAGTTAGAGGATAAAATCGTCGGAGAAAGGAGTAGTTGGCACACCACCGAACAATTCTATGAAACAGTATTGTACTTCCCAAGGTCGAAACTTTAAGATGTTATGGGCAAGAACAGAAGGGCGATGAACTAGAAGAGGTAAATGGATTTAGGAATTCACACCCTCTCACTTTGTTGAAGTTAAATTACATCCACCGGGCGAGTCCACGAGTCATTAGGCGACCTCAACGGACCTCGCCGAATGACCCATCGCAACACAAAATCTGAAAACTATAAATACTAGGCTTTATTGTTAATTAGAGAGTCTGAACATTATTATTGTCTTTAGACATTAAACTTTAGTTTTTCATATTTTCTCTCAAGTTTTAAGAAGAGTTTTGGAAGACTTTAACATGGAAGGATTTCACCCTCCCCAAATTGGAAGTAATTCGTCTCAATTGTTTTTGCTTAAATAAAGACTTATCTTCTTATACCCATTTGATTTCAGCATCATTGAATGTATGTTTTTTTATTTCTTCATGTGTGGCTAAAATCCCATTCTTGTTGTGTGATTTAGCAAATTTGAGTTAATATTATTGTTGGGTCTGGCTTGTTAATAGCTTAGACGTAGTTTAATGGTGATTTAGTCTAATCATTATCGTTTAATCTAATGGATTTGTAGTTGTATATACAAGTTCAACAATATGTTTTTGGTTTTTAAGAGAGAAAGGTCGCAAAAACAAGACCACTAGATTGATGGCCTAAGGAGTGCATCGATATGAGGTTCAGCCCGAGAGGGAGATCCATATTCCCATGTCCTAACAGTAAGATCGAGAGAGAGATTGTGGTAAGGTGTAGGCTAGTCTTCATACGGCAAATGGGTGTCCGAGAGGAACCCCTATGAAATGGGGTAAGTTGCTCGAGAGAGAACTTATTTCCAACTAAAGCTTAGCCTAGGTACTTTTTTATCTGCAAATTTTCTATCGAAAGCATGCACCCAATAATATATATTAACTTGTATTGCGGTCATATCCGAAGAAATCCCCCTCATATTTTATTTTTCTTTAATTTTACCATTTTTGCGACTTTTTATAAACCTCCCATTTGATATTTGAAACTTTGGTGTCACCCTCTTTTTAATTTATTATGTTTTTACTCGTAAATCTCTTTAGATATGACTAATTAAAATAGAATTCTAATTAGCTACATATTCTCGAAATCGCTCCATTGGGACATGACCCCAACCCTCGATTGGGTTACTATATTATCGACAATCATAGACACTTGAACCGTAGTTAGTGTCGTTGGTCGCGATAAGTATCAGAATCCCAGGGGTAGAATTCATAGAAAAATACAACCGGCGTAAATTTTTCTAGGACCCCCATTTATGAGTCATAGTTCATCCTACGGACCATAGATGACATTCAGAGTGAGTAGGGCATTATGAACAACTACATGTTTAGATATATGAACATCTTTTATGAACCGTAAATATAACCATTGTCCATAGATTGTGTTTGCAGGTCTTAGATATGACTTTAAATTTTCTAAGTCTCAAGACTCTATCCATGGAATAATTCCATGAACCGTGGTACTATACACGATCGTTCTTAGCTTCATAGTTGGCAATCCTAAGAAAAGATTACCCGATTCTACTCGTGACAAAACCTATACTTTTTAAAATTCATACCCATTAATTTTTTCCCTTAAATTTCCACACCCATCACACTCCATTCTAAATTGTTTCCCTTTCTTTTTGGTACACCTCCTATTATATTTCAATCCTTTCCAATTAATATTTTAAAAAATCAACTTCATGTCAAAAAAACCCATCATATGTCTCCAAGAAGAAACCACAGTCGCGACTCCGAAATCTAGTTTATGACACCACAGTCGCGACTCTGAATTCTAGTTTTGGGAGTTTCAATCATGTGATTATCTTTCTTATTGTCATATGTAACAAATTAATACATTAGGAAGCCCAAGTTCAATAATGATTTTTTTTTCCCATTTCGACCTCTTTGTTAAAATTTCTTTGAGATATGTAGTATTTTTTAGCATAATAAGTTGTCTATGTTTAGGATAAATTTCAAATTTATATTTTATTATGTTGTTTTACTTTGTTGATACATTTTTTATTTTTATGTTTTCAATTTTATAGTTGTTTTTTAAAAGTTGGATATATAAATCCCTTTAATAAAATGTTTGGAATATTTTAAATAATTATTTTGCTGCCCATAGCAACAGGGATGTAAAGATCCCCAATGATCTTACATGATTTGTGAGTTTTTCTGTAAAACTATTATTTACCCTTTAAGGCTATTTTGAACTCATTTTAACGACCTTACCTATTTCTGATCTTTTTAACCCCCTTAGGACTATTCTCATCTTATTACCAACCATGCTTATATCAAACATGCATATAATTCTAACAACTTTTTAACCATGACAAGCAATATTCTCTCTTTAAATGCCCCACAAATTTCTATTGATGATGATTACTGAATTTGGTTCATAAGAATGAATACATTTTTTGAAACTTGTGTTTTATGAGATATTATGATGGACGATATAATTGTACTACAACTTTTTATTACTCCTATAATTATCCTGATGCAGTTCAAATGAATTTTAAATTAGACAAATTATTGAGTCTATTTTTAAGCAGAAAAAAGAAATACACTAAATTGCAATTTCAAAAATAATGAAAATTACTTATCACCAATCATTTACGAAAAAATTGAGGAAGAACATTTTTAAAACTGCGGTAAAAAAAGAAAAGGATGCGTATTGAAATTTAATTCAAGTGACACTAGTAATTTCTAGCATAAGTTTCCTAGACTTGGGATGAATTTTAAGTTTAAAGTTTTATTAGGTTGTTTTGTTTTTTATTTAGATATTTTAGGTGTTTGAATTTTTACTTATGGAGTTTTTTGTTGTAACATTGCTATTTACAGCCCGATATCCTTAATAAAAAGATTGAGTGATATTTTCAACTTTTATTGTAGTCTTCATACTTTTAGAACAAAACACTTTGTTTGTATGAGACAGTGAGATCTCTTGGTTGTTTACACTTTCAATACTTTAACTTGTATGGTCTCTTGAATTATATTTGTTAAAGTGACACAATTTCTTTGAGTTTAACAAGATAGTAGAGCTATGGTGGAATTTTTTACAAGTACACTTTTGCAGTTGGGTAGGTGTATGCATACACCATAATAAAGCAAAAACATGAATATACCAGTTTATAAATCAAAGAGGTTTTGTCGATTTATATGGTTTGAAAAATACTTGGTAGGCAAAAAGAGTTATATGAGAAAGGATAAATCAATTAAACTAAATGTTTTCTTTTTGTAGGATAATAAAAAATAGTATTATTGCAAAAATATTATTTTTGAGACTAATTTTTTACAGGAAGAAAACAAGAAATATAAAAAAGTAATTTGAATTAATTGCTTATCAGCTATACTTGAATGCAACAAGTGTGTTTGTTTCATACATCTCTTAATAAATTAGGAAAAAATAATGTTCTCTAGTGATGATATGTAAATTTCAATTTTTATTAAAGATATTGGTTTCTACTTTAGAAATGAAATTTTTTTTGGCATGAATTCATATTAACTGTGCCTCTAGTATGTAATGATGAAATCATTTAATCAAAAATAAATTTAAATTCTTAAAATATAAAAGATAAAAATATCACATATAAGAATGTTTTATCACATTTTTTATATTAAAATTATTGAGGAAATATATGAGAACTCTATCTTGTTTATGGTGCGATTTTCCCTTTATTAATCCACAGATCCCAAATAAAGATTTTCATTTAATTAAAATAAAGTGTTGTATCTCAGCGTCAGCACAATGTAACTGTTCATTGAGATTTAGAAAATTTTAATAAGTTCCCCTCTCAGTATAGATAAAGCAACAACAGTTTCATGTTGCATCTCTGATCCACTCTCTTCATGAGTTCCAATAAAATATTATACTCTCTCATCACCGATCTTTTAGGGTTTCTCTGTTTTGCACATCACGACACTTCTTTTGCAATTTATCCATCATTTTCATTTCCTCTTTTGTTCTACTCCAGGACACCGTCACCTTTCAACCCAAAAAAAGCAACCAGATTACGACAATCAAGAAGCTATAAATTTGGATGGAATTACTCTTCCTTTGAATCAGAGTGCGTACAATCTCCTCTTCAAACTCCAGGTTCCATCTTCCCAAATTATTTTCAAGATTTCTTTTAAGTTACCTTTACTGTTATTGTTTTCAGATTGTTTTATTGTTATATATTTTGATGGTCTTGTTTCTCAATATATCTTTAATATCTATTTGTTGATACGTTTGTGTTGGAATATTGATGCATTAATTTTACAAAGAAAAATTATACTCTATATTTTCCTTACTAAATTACTGGCACTGCGTTAATTAAGAAAAAGTAATGTAATACCTCAATATTTTATCATGAAAAACCCCATCTCATAAAGGGTACAAACCACAACTTACACGAATATAGGATTTAAATAAACTTATATAAAATCAGAGACTAGAAAAGGCTTTAGACTATAATCGTTGCAAATGATAGGAACTAAACTCTGATTCATTTGTATCAACAATCATCCTTGACTGTTGAACCCATCTTCAAGTTTCCTCCAACTCGAAGAATAATCTATGATATCAAAGCAAAGTATTACAACTCAAAAAATTTCAATTAAAATGAACTAGATTGAAGAACTAGAAAGCATAAGCCTATGGAACGTGTTCTTTAATCTGGTTTTTCTGTATCAACGCACTAAACTCCTTCAACCTAAACCTACTCTCTATTTGTTTGTATGTCTCCTTGTACTACTCAGTAAGCTGAGAAAGTTCTTTTAAACCCCCTTAATGATCGTAAGCGACGTCTCCTTCTTTTGAGGTTTATATTAGATGTCTCCTCCTATACAAATTCCTTTTATTTGTACACTTCCAATCTAAAAGAAATTTATGTAAATAGTCTTTTTGTCATAGTTTATGTTTGTTCACCACCTTTAATCCTTTTTTATTCACGTATATCCCCCTCTTCTCCTAATCCCGTTTTGACTGTGGTCTGAGTGAAAACACATTCATGATGAGACCCGCCTCCTCCCTTATTTATCAATTATCAAATCTTAGTCGCCTAACTTCAACCATGGCTTCTATGCATATAACTTCAACTAAGAACATGTCAATGTTTCTCAAAGACACCAATCAAAGAACATATTAGAGCATCAGAATAGTCTAACTAGAATATTAAATGTCCCACACACGTATGAATTCCCCCTTTTGGGCATCATAAAAAACTATGCCTATATAAAAACACAAGGGTGCAAATTTAATTATCAGAGTTCACTGGATTTAACCTACCCACATCTTTATGTAAGGACTCAGAAAGTTATCCAAGATGGACAAAATTAGGGAGGATGTAAATAACAAGAAAACTAAAACAAACAATTTGCAATTAATGAAACATTTACACCACAAATCGTAATAAAATGAAAAGGTAAGCAAGATCTTGTGGTTTAAAAAATTGGAATGGTAAGGTAAGAGTGATTAGTCATCGAGAAGAAGATAATCGAATTGGATGATTAATGGTGAAAGATCATTCTTAATAAGATCAAAAATCCTTGAGATTATCAGAATTTGTCCCCGCTCTCTCAGTTTCCAGATAGCCCACGTAGGGGAAGCTCCCCCCTCATCCTACGCGTCAAATCCAAAATTCGTAGTTCAAGTCTATAAGTGACACACAGATGATCCATGAATCCACATGACTGTCTTGAAGTGTTGTAATCCCCCATCTTTGTTAATAGGTAATGCCCTCAACCTTTGAAGTAGTGCATTTACGCCACCCCCTCGTCCGAATAGCATGTATAGTTTCCTGGTTCACTACCACTAAATTATCCCTGGTGGATTAATTTTCCAAATTTTGATGGAACCACAAAAGTGTTAAAAAAGAAACTCCTAGAAGAAGCGATAACAAAGAACATACATTGTTTATCATGCATACAAATTGAATGCACGTGATACTAGATGAGTTAGGCCAAATTTTGGGGCATTTGAAAAATCAATAACTCCATAAGGGTGAGATCCATTCACTTCATTACACTTGTGCTTTCATTGGAGCATCATTTTATGCAAAACATCAAACAGTAGTTTCTATAAGGGAAGCGTAACACCTTTCTCATCTCTGGTATGAGCCTCTAACATGGGAAAATTTGATAATCTTCTTGATATATACAAGGTTGAAGTCAATTAAGGAAGTATTGGCCAATCTTGCTTCACATAGTGACACTACCCAATTCTTGGAATACCCATGATGTTGGCATGTCATAAGGATTAAAAGTAAAGTAAACATCTCTCACCACACATTAATATGGAATTGGCAAGTGTTTTCTCTTCCCATTTTGTGTTTTTTATTACATTTAAAAGAAATTTTTCCCAACTGTGTGTCCTCAAAACAATTATAAGTTCACCTGTATCAGGACCCTCAAATCACTAATCACTACAATATCAAAGCAACATTTGCTGCCCGGAGTTGAATTTTGCTTTGTAATAGTTACTCTTTAAAAAAGGTCAACAAATTATCAGTGGATTTTTAGCACAAGGTTGTAGGACATTTAAAGATAAGGCGGTGTTTTTCATAGAAGATGCTTCGAGAAGGGAGGCACAAGAACAAATGAAACCTGCAAATGAGCATCTCATAATGCTCCTTCTTTCTTATGCCTCCCTTCTCTAAGCATCTTCAATGAAAAACGATGCCTTATCTTAAGAATGTGTAACTTTCTTGTGCTCAAGAATCCACTGATATTATTTAGACCTTTTTGAATGTTTACCTATAAGAAAGCACAACATAAATCTTCTTTGCCTCAAATTGTCCAAAAACATTTCCTCCAAACCCTCAAACAACCTTGAAATGCTTTCTAACTCCTTTCAAATTAAAAGATACTGGGACCAACAACATACAATAGGCTCACCTCTTTCTCTGTTTACCAAACCCAACTGGATTTCTAGTTCTTTTAAACACAACTCTAATTTTACCAGCAAGTCATAACACAAACACGATGCACCCTTTAATCTCAAATCTTTTAACTCATCTGCATCACGAAAGGAAACTGAGAGACTACCCAATGCTCTCGATGTCTTAATCCCACTTTATGATGCATGAACCTAATAAAATAACGCACCACTCAATCTAGATAATTGATGTACTCCGCTATTGCATATCTATTCCAAGCTGAGATAACTTGTTTCAACCTCATGAACAAAAGGACAGAACCTTCATTTTAACCACTCTTCACATGCTGGATACACCCCTTCATCATGCGACCAGCCTAAACTACTACTGCCCACCAATATATACAAAGCATCAGCAACACCCTCTACCCCTCTTCCAATATAAAAAAATAGGAATAATATCGGAGAAAACTGCTTATATACAGAATTTGAATTGCTTCTTAAATCCTTCAGATTTAAAAAAAAGTGGAATGGATATATATCTCCTTGTTACCAAAACCAACAAGAGTACATAAAGTTACATCTTCTTGTTGTCTTTCAAGTTTTATTTCGCAGACAATCTCACACCTTCCAATATTTTCTTGTAATAGTGCTCTCAAATCTTTGCCCTTTCCTGCTTCACTGTTTACCTTACCTTCAGGGAACTACGTTAGAAAACAAAACTCTTCTCAAGACATCATCTTGCACCATTCAAGTGAGCTGGCATAAACTTGAAAAACACAAGTTACATTTTTTGGAATATTAATTGATTTTTCAAGTTACACTTCTCCTAGAACATACCGCTATTGTTGTATCGAAACATACATTTTATTGATATTTTTATATATTTTTGAGATATTGGCCTAACAAAACCTAGATTTTTTAGAGTGGGTAATATTGTAGTAAAGATAGAATAATCTATTTGTTGTCATATCTACAACGATTCAAACTAGTACACAAGGTGACCGTTAGGACATCATATGAAACCTAAGAGAAACCCAAACACCTAAACAAAAAGTTTATTATTCTATAATAAATTTTCTCTTCCCCAAAACTTTCCTTCTCCCTACTTTACTGCCTCGTCTTATTTGAGTCTTCCAATCATAGATAACGATCTTGGACTGAATAATGATTGATAGAAACGGATTTCCCGAGCTTCCCAGCATCCGATCAACTCATACCTCCCAGCCTTGTAACTTACACTTAGACATTGGTTCGGCCTTGCCTCATTCTTGAAGATACATTCTCTTCCTAAATCAACCTTCCTAATTATAGTTTTCTTCTGCTATTCTCTACATAAAGTTGATATAATCATGGATACCTAAACCTCATAAATAGATTTGATTGCACACTATATTCTAAAATTTCATTACCTTTGTTTCTCAGGGGAAAACCATGAACATGTATCCTGCAATCCTAAAATATTCTTAACACCATACAACCCCTGGCAAAAGCTTTAAATTCTAATCATAGGAAGCACACTAGTATTTGCGATTACAGTTGGTCAAGAAATGTATACATTACCTACTACAACTATACAAAGTACATCTATGAGCAGCTTGTTTGATAAATATAGAAGGAGGCGCAGGAACAAAGGAGTGATTATATATTAGGAGATATTCCTCAGATATACTAGTACCATGTATTCAGGGTCTTGAGAAACCTGTAAACATCTTCCTCATATGGAGAGACATTCACTAGTACGAACAGCCGACCTTTGGTAATCACCCTTTTCTAGTTAATGAAAGAGAAAGGGCCATCATCAATAATTATTTAGTCTTCTTTATCTGTGGGGGTTCACTGGACTTATGAGGTCTCTTCATATCTCTTTGCAATCCTTTTATAGAAGTTTTTGGGAAGTAAATATGATTATTATTCTGAACTTACGCTTATGATAACCAACCACTTGTGTGTTGTCCTCATCCTGACTGTTCCATTATGTGTATTGTTTTTTTCGTTGCTGTGAAATTTCTGAGGTGCGCACAATGTTACCCCTCTCTCTACTACGAATAAAATTGGCTTGTCTGCCCTCTCGACCAGTCTTAAACTTTAAGGCTTACCATCAATTACGTGATAAACATGATTATAAAAGATAGATACGGAGTGGAAATGAGAATGAAAGTGCAGACTAGTTTAACAGTGTCCCTAAATAATTTTAGTTAGCCTGTTTATTTTTAGATGTAACTAGGATCCAAAACATCGAGTTTTTATTTTGCTGACAATCGAAAATCATTTAGAACTACCTTCAAACTTGTTCATCCCATAATGGGAAATCCTCCAATGCAGCCATTGGTAGACTGCAATAGTCAATCAATTTAAACAAGCATTGAACATATAGTACTCTATGTTGGTCTTTGAGTTCCAATGATTCCACCAAGGTGTAATAAAGGTTAGTCATTCTCTAAATGGATTCATTTAAGTTTATTGTTTCACCTTAATCCCCGAATATAATATTTTTAGTTTTAACATATGTGGACATATATTAAAGGGAGATGCATTTATCACTGCAATCAATTTGTTCTAATTTATGAGAGTACATGTACTAGTGAATGTTATAATTTACGTATGTGTTTTTTTTAATTTTTAAATATATTTAGGGTATTTTCCGACATTATCTATAAAATAATCATTGATTTTGAATTCCCCAACTTGGTAGAGGTTATTTACATTTTCGCACAAAATTTTGCATAAAATATTTATGGTGCTGGGGCTATCTACGAAGTTGCTTATAACAGACCAATACATTTTTTCCTAAGGTGTTGTCAGTTTGGTCTTCTTCTTCTGTAATACCTTTTATATCATTTATCACCACGTACGATAAAATCCAAATATAACAGAAGTTGAGAGCTGGAACAACACATTGATAAAGAACAACAGTATGAAACTAAACAATCTGACGAAATGCTAAAAGAGGTGCCTAAACAGTCTAGTGGGTTGGGGTTTCTTGACAAATGCTCCTATATTTTCATATGTTTTTTTAATTTGTTAAGGGAATTATATGGTTTTCAGGGTAGCTCTGTATATATATTTTGTATAGTTAGCAATTAATGATGAAAATGGGATGGATTTAGAATGTTTATAGTACATATTTTCCTTTTTTCACGAGTTTGAAACAAGTTAATTGACTTTGTGATCAGCTTAGTTTATAGGGCTATGAGGTAGTGATGTGAATTAGTTTATCAATTTTATACATCCCGTGAAGTGTAGAATATGGAGTCAAGGAATTAGGCTGCAAGATTAGTTTTCCCTTTATTGAAGCAAGGTAAGTTTGAAATAAGAAGGAAATGATTTGAGATGTACAATTACAAAATATAGATTGAAGGTGTGGATCATGTATTGTGTAACTTGAACAAATTAGAATTGTGTCTAATTAACTAGAAAGCTAGCGATAAAAAATGAAGAGGTGAACCCATTGTACTTTATTGGTCTTAGTATCTCGGAATTATAATGGAGTTAAGATGCATTACAAAACTATATAAGGGCTTGAAGGAATTTAGGAGAAGAAGAGGGAAAAAAGAGTTGCATTCTGCTTTTTGATAGTCAGACTATCAAAAATTTCTAGAGATTATCCGTGGATTATTTTGCACATAGAGGTAACTAAGTTAATATAAGAAAACAATTTTCCTCAAAGATTCTTTGAGAAGGGAAGGATAAGAATAAGGAGCTATACATGATGTTCATTTGTATGTCCCATTTTTTGGAAGAATCATTTGAGTCAATTGGACATGTAGTTCCTAGATCCCTACAAGGAAATTTATTCTTGTAATATAAGAATGAATGAAAACGAACAAGACCCGTAGCTTATTCATTCTCAAATTTCATAAATAACCGGCTTTGCGATCGAGGCCTCCGCATGTCTTATGTACTCATTTATTCTTTAAACAACAAAGGAACCTGCAAATGAAATATCATCATACTGCCCCGTTCTTGTTGTGTCTCTTTCTCAAAGATCTTCAAGGAAAAATACTGCCTTATCTTAATGTGTGTTACCTCCTTGTTCTCAAGAACACACTGATAATTTGTAGACCTTTTCGAAAGTCTACCTATCAGAAAGCACAACACAACTCTTCTTTGCCTCAATTTATCCCAAAACATTTCCTCCAAATAAAACTTTATACAACTTTAAAATGGTTTCTAACTCCTTTAGAATTAAAAGATACTAGGACAAAAAACGTGCAATAGGCTCACCTCTTTCTTTGTTTACCAAACGCATTTGGCTCTCTAGTTTTATTAGAGACAACTCTAAATTTTCAAGCAAGTCATAACAAACATGATGCATGCCTTCAACATCAAATATTTCATTTCCTACTTCACTTTTCATAAAGGAAGGGAAACTGAGCGGACTTCCAAATTCTTCTTGATACTTAACCTTTTCCTATTTCACCTTTTCCAGTTCATCCTTTAGGATCATACTGAAAAACATGATAAGAATTTTCATCGTACGAGGTACATTAGTATTAGAATTAATTAGTTGCTTGTGAATCACCGTTTGCAGTTGATGAAGGAGAAATGCCATCATTTGTAAATTATTTATTCTTTTCTTATTGTAGTTTCATGGAACTTAGAGGTCTTGCATCTTCTCAATCCTTTTGTAGAAGGTTTTATGAAGGTTAGCGTGAAGTTCTTCTTTGAAATTAGTTCTGAGAACAGACCTAATTAATGTTCCTCACTACTGGGTTTAAGTGTTATTCTTGTCCATTTACGTGGAACAGTCTCAGGTACCACATTCATGGAAGGTGGGGGGGGACGGGGGGGGTAGAGTGGGAGGCTTTGGGGGTGTGGGATTTGGCCGGTTTGATGACAACTGCTTTGGCCTTTCTATATTTATTCTAACTTTGAGTGCCTCAAGTACTGATAAACGTGCTCAGATTCTTTAAGTATTTTGCTTTTAATCGTGTATTCGAATTCACTCAATAGTATGTTTTGTTAATGCTTATGTAGCCTCTATACTTTTGGCAGTGTATGTAAAAGTGAAGAAGAATCTTTTTTTTATTACTTTAATGGTTCTTGATTTTCGACAACTAATGAGACTCTCTTTGATTTATAAAATGTGAAACCATAGATGTGACAGTGTATCCTCTATGGTTTTCGTAGTGTGTAGAGATCTCGTGCAACAATAACAGATGTCACCAAGGAGCTCATCTCTTCACGGGGATCCTACATACAGTCAAATAGTAACACATACATTTAAAGCGTTGACATTCAATTTTTATCTAACATTTTTCAAAATTCCTAATTTTTATGTTTTATTTGTTTAATAGTTCAAACTAATTTTTTTTTATAATTTTAAATAAGTTTATCGATAACTATCTTTATTTATAAAATTTAGGACTTCTATAGTAAATTGTGAGACTGCATTTTCATATGTCAGTAGTTACGTTCATTACATTTTTTAGTATTCATTTTATTCGATACATCAGTTAATATTCATTTTAATATTTTACACAGTTTAAAAATTTATTCAAATACGAATACAATTTGCATACACAAATATTTAATCAACCAATAATTTTTGGGTCACATTCTCAAGCCCATAACAATTTCCTATATATAGATTAACTGGCTCACTAGTTTAAGATGGTGGTGGATGAAATTTCTAGGCGTCCAACTGGTGCAACGTTAAATTCGGTGAGCTCCAAACGATAATACAAATCTATCTTCTCTTTGTTTATTTTTCTTTTCTTTTATTTTTTGCTTACCGGTCTACTTTGTTCGTTCATGTATAATTGTGGTGGTCTGTTACTGTTAGTATTTCATTTCTGTGTTGGTGTGTTACTATTAGTATTTTATTTTTGATGATAGCATGTCTTTGCTTGTTATGTTGAGGTTGAGTTTTTGTTAGTTTTCAAATTTTCGGATCTGCATCTTTAATTTTGTTTGGGTTTATTTCTTTTTGTCTAAGTTATACGATTAATGTTTTTGACTATCAAATAAAATAAGGTAGTGTACAGTACAGTTTGGTGTTTGTTTTTATTATTTTTAATTCTAGCTTTGTACAACTAGCTAGGTGATTTTAATCCTATTTTTGTTGAATATATGGTGTACAATTTAAAAACGTTTCATTAATGAGTACTATGTTTCGGTTGCTACTATTTGTTTTATTATCATTTTAAATTATTGTTAAGTTATGGTATATTTTTGTTGATTCCTCATGCTAATAATTATCAATTAATTAATATTGGTATTGTTGTATTGTTGGTTATTTTATTCTTTTCTATGAATATTAATTTTTCCCTTCATTATTGTTTATTATTTGTTTGTTTCAATTCCTATTATTCTAAGAATGTCCAGCATTTCTTTGTTGTTATTTAATTAAAATTTTTACTACCATTTTTTTCATGTTATCATTTTGGTTGTTGCTTTTTATTTAAATTATTGCATATTGATTTTCTATGAGTTTAGATTGCATGTTAAATGGACAATGAAAATCTATCTGTCGGTTTTGGAGTCTCCCTATTTTAAAAGATGGAAATTTTATTTATTTTTACGTATTTTTTTTTATAATTAACCGATGAAGAAATTATCATCAATTTTCAAGGTCTTTCATGTAATAAAAATGATTTTTAAAAAAAGTTATTATTCGATTAATTTATTATAATCATATTTATTTATTACTAACACTTTTACTTACTGTCTTTACAGGTATCCGTAGTTCCTTCCCATTGGATCTATTCGAACTAAGTTCAAATTATATTCTTCATTCATTATTTTGTATATATTGGCGTTATACAAACATTAGGTCATTTCTTATATTATCTTATATTATTTCTTGTGTATATTATATGGTTATTATACTTGTATATTGGGAACCACACTTATGGATTCCGAAGGGTGTGTAACTCATTCCCTTTGGAATAATTTGAATCTCTTACCTAGAATCAATTGGTTTCGTAAACTTTCCTTTGGATTCCGACGGTGGTGTAACGTCATTCCCTTTGGAATAATTTGAATCTCTTACCTAGAATCAATTGGTTTCGTAAACTTTCCTTTTAAGTTAATTAAATAATCAATTTTCTAGTTTTCCTATAAATAAGGTGGCGACTCCATTTTTCCTTTTACCTCTTTAACAATTTTAAAATTCTTTTAACTATTTTTCAATTGAGTCACCGGGACGTTGGTCCCATTCAAAAGATATCAATATGGAACAGATTCTTAAAGCCTACAATTAAATTGTTCTAAATTTGAGCCTTGATTAGATATAAGTGTATCAAAACTTAAGTTTCAATACAAATTCTCATCTTATAAAATAAAGGTTTGATAAGATAAAAATGTATCAAGACTAGGTTTCAGTAAACACTTGTCACTTGCTCTGACTTAAACATTTATGGATTTTATATAGGTCCAAAAGATAGAAGGAGGTTTTGTATCGAAACCTATTCTAGTTCAATAGATATTTTATAGACAAATTGACGATAAAATTGAACCTTTGATATTTAAATGTTTAAAAATTATCATTATTACACAGTTTTATTTCACACCTTTGTATAAATTATCTCTAAATGATTTACACATTTATATCTTTAAAAGCTTTCGTGTAGTTGTTCAGTTTTTTTTATGGTTTAGGCTGTGAGTCATGCCCAGACTTTAGGCTTGGGGTGTGATAGTAAATTATTTGAATATATTTATATAATATATATATAAGTATCTCTATAGATATATATATATATCTATATATATATATATAAATCTAAATCATACATATATCTCCTGCCCCTAGGCTACCCCCCAGGATGCGGGCAAGGGACGATTCCAAGCAAATGCTGCCAACATATCATAAGCATACATAAACGTTTTCAACATAATATTCATAGTGTGCAAAATCTAAAGGATTACCCAAAATTATCTTAATAAAAAATCTGTGAGTTTATTGATAACTGAAATATCAAACTTATCGCAGATGTTGTTGAAATAGAGATCGCGAATCGATATTTTCCTTATCTTGTTGTGAGGACCTAAACCTACATCATGAGAAGATGTAGCGCAGAGTGTGCATCAATACTTGAAAGGTAATGAGCATGCATGATAGAATAGAGTTGAACAATGTAAATAACTGAACAAAGCATAATATTATACTGTAAATATTGAACATGAACTAACTAAATGCAATGACTAAGTTTGATAGCATGCTAAAAGTGAATATTAAACTGTAATTGATAACCTAGTCAATATACTAGAATCTGACTGTGGGATCTAATAATAATTGACATAAAAGCCACGACTGATAAATATGGAGTTCTATGTATAAAGCCGATCGAAAGGACCCAATATACCCTCTGGTGTGATCACAAAATTGTTGCCTACATAGAGGACTTATAAACCTATGGGACACGTAATGCTCGGACTATACGGGTGATTGACCCTAGTCCAACTCTGTATTAATCATACTCCCAATTGATTATGTATATAAGCAATATTATGACTAAATTCCCGAAATACTCTATAGCTCAAAACTATGACTTGCTTACTGAAAATCCAAATTTAGTATACTGATAATGAAACATTCAAAAACTAAGGGATGTATAACTCTTTATCGGTCTTAGCCAATGTAAATCATGAAGCAAAAGAACTATATAACTAGGTTTCTAAGTTTATGTAAGAACTAAGAAACATTCCTATGAAAACATTATAATCTTATTTCGATTAGTCTAACAACTGAATGGCAACATAAATTCTGAAATTCTAGAAAACTTAGGTATCACATGTTGTCGAGAATAAAAAAATCTTACTTTTCCCTCTAATTTGCTCTATGGTTTGCTTGATTTTTGTGAATGATGGATTAGGTTAGGTTCTAATTAGTTTAATAGGCTAAAACTGACAAAAACCACGTAGTTGAGGATTTAAAAGACATAGATCAGGGGTCCAAAACATATGGAAAACACCAAATGACCCCTCTTTTTAAGAGTTAACCAAAGCCACCAAAAGAATGATCGACGGTCCATCATGTCTACCGTCATCTTGGCTTCAAAGAATTAATTTTCTTGGGCCTCCATCCATGTAAAAGGACTAAGGCCCATGGATGGACCAACAATCCATAGGTATGGTCGTGTTTGAAACTTCAACAATTTCAAAAGATGTTTCTAGAGAGGCTTCCACGGGTACTCCTGCAGCTCGTTGTTAGGATTTTTGCTCGTGAAGTGTCCAGTGGTCTGAAAGTCAGGTCTAGGTGGTCTCTTCCTAGAGGCCACAAGTGTCAGTACAGTCCGTGAGGTGGTCCACAACCCGTGAAGGGTCTTGTGGTCCACCTTTTTTTGGAAGGGGCTGAAACCATGGGTAGGTCAACGGACCCTAGACCATATCGCAGTCCGCGAACCCTGCCCTGGTTCACTTGTTCAGGTGGTTTTCCTATTGTTTTTTGAAAGACTTATTTCCTAGGTTCTATAATGTCTCCCCCTTTTAAACATTAATCCTCAAATAAAGTTTAAACTAGCTGCATAGGGAGGGAGGGAGCTGCAAATCCTACCACTTTTTACTAGATACTGATTTTTTACTTAACTAAGTTCCAAGTACATGCAAAAACACTCAAATGGAAGTATAAACTAAAGGAACATTATCCTATGAATGAACTCCCGATGTTTACAGCCCGAATAACTGAAAGGATATAGAGGACTCTACCTCAACTGAACAAAAATCGGAAAAATGACATTAAATACTTGGCCTTCCATGGTCTGCTTCTACGTTCCCGTATCTCCTCTACGGCGGATTGACTCTTCCACAAGACCTTAACTGATACCACTTCTTTGTTTCTCAACCTTCAAACCTGAAGATCAAGAATCTCAACTAGAACATCTTCATAAAATGATATTGTCCTTCACAACCACATTTCTTGAAGGTACTATGGATGTTATATCATCCACACACTTCTTCAAAAATGAAATGTTAAAGATCGGATGCATTGTTCTGCTGGAGACCCTAACTCATAAGCCACATTACATAATCTTTTCAAGATCTTGTAAGGGACTACATATTTAGGACTTAGCTTCCCTTTCTTTCAAAATATCATCTACCCCTTCATAGGTTACACTTTAAGGAAACCCCAATCATCAACTTTGATCTGTAAGTCCCTTCTCATTACATCTGCATAGGATTTGTAGAGACTGTCTATCTTAAGTCTTTTGATGAGCTAAAATTTCTCCATAGCATCATGAACCGAATCTAGTATTACCAAGACTTCTTCACCTTCTTCAAACAAATCAATTGGATATTTGCACCTACACCCATGTAATGCGTCATAAGGGCCCACCTAAATGCTGGAATAGTAATTATTATTGTGGCGAACTCTATAAGAGGAAGGTGATCATACCTTCTACACTTAAAGTCAATATCACAAGATCTTAACATGTATTTTAAGTTATGAATGGTAAACTCTGCCTGACCACCATTTTGTGGATGAAATGTTGTGCTAAGTTAACCTTAGTACCATAACCTTTTTGAGATGACTGACTAAGGAACCCATGAAACATAAAAAATTCATTAATTTAAAGTGTGGTGTAGTCCTCCACCGAATATGTAGTATTAACAGCCAAAAAGCGCAGAGACTGAGTCACTCTTTTAACTGTCACTCAAATTTAGTCATGTTATCTCTGAGGTCAAGTTTGATCACTTCCCACTTCCAATTATGAATGTTTATCTCTTGGTCCATAACCACTAGTTTTTATTATTCTACCTTCATTTATTGGTAAGTAAAGCATTAAGCCTCAAAATCAGATACATCTTTTTTCTATCAATCCACCAAAAGACTTCTCGTTGATCACCGTATATCTTAGTGCTGCCTCAATGAATAAAATACCTGGAGTTATGGGCTTCTGCAAGAATCTTCTATCTCAACTCACCACCATAGGAATACAGAATCGACCTTGATAGCGAACCACACTATCTCCCCTTGGGAGAAAACCTCAAATTTCTACTATGAGTTGCACCCTTCAGTTGAAGTAGTATAGGATCATGCTGTTGTTTTTCCTTAACCTCCGCTACCAATAATTATTCAGACCCTTTCTTAAGACCATATGATATGCTCATATCGATAACTCCCAAATGAGCAAGATTGTGAACAAATTTACTCTATTGATGAAATTGAGCTACACTACCCATAGATAGTCTACAAAGCTCATCTGCTATGTTTTCCTTATGACGAGATCATAAGTTAGACTCATTAGGTCGATATTTAAATGGAAAAAAGTTCTCAAATGCTTAATTTATCTTAATAGCTGATGGAAACATTAAAGTTTTAGGTAGTTAAATGTTTTAAGGAAAGAACTAACACTCTGTCGCAAAGAGGGACAACAAGGCTGAAAAGAACGAAGGAATGGAAGCTTGGGGATCTCTTAGGTCCACTGTAGAATCGCCAAAGAGACTCACCCACCCTCCAAACAAAAAAACCCTTTTTGTTCCAATGTGGGATCCTTAAGTAAATTGGTCACTTGATTGAGAAAGAGCCTTACCATCGCCGAGTGCCTGCCGTGAAGTAGTATCATATCGCCGGGGGGCCCTAAAGCGGCTTAACATTTACTATGTTGTAGTTGTTCTGATGAGGGAAGTGCCACAATGGGCGATTCGCCGAGTCTATCAAGGATTTTTACTAGCGAGGTCAAATGATCCACCGCAACACAAAATTAAAACACTATAAATACTAGTTAAAGTTGTAATTTTAAGAGTCTAACTTTGTTATTATTTTGTTTCTAGAATATCAGTTTTTCACATTTTTACTCTAAGTTTGAGAGGGTTTTGAAAACTTGAAGAAGAAAAGGGTTTTATCTTTTTCATTTGGAAGTGGGTCTCTTTCATTGTTTTTGCTTTCTAAATGAATACTTATTTTCTCATACCCATTTCATTTAAACATGATTGAAGTTATAATTTATATTTCATTATGTTTTGCTAAAAACCCATTCTTGGGGTGTGATTTAGTCATTACGGGTTAAGATTATTGTTGAGTCTTCCTTGCTGATAGATTAATTATAATTTAATGGTTATTTTATCTAGCTGTTGTGGATGAATTTATCAAAATCGTAGTTGCGAATAAAAGTTTTTGATTTTTTATATTTCGGCTTTGCTAGAGAGCGTGTTTAACCCAAGACTTACTATATTGAATGGCTTCAGGGAGTTGGTTTGACATGAGGTTTTTTTTTTAACTCGACATAGTAAGCCCTAGTACCATATTCTAACACTCAGCTTGAGAGAGTGAGTGGGGTAAGTTGTAGGCTGGTCTTCATTCAACAAGTGGGTGTCTGAGAGGAACCTATTTGAAACGGGATGTGATGGTCGACTGAGAACTTATTTCCACCTAAAACATAGGCTAGTCACTATTACTCTATAAATCTTCTATTGAGAGCATGTACCCAATCATTTAAATTAATCCATATTTCGGTAAAATCTGAAAAATATACATTCTCATTTCTTAAATTTCCTTGTTAATATCGTAATATTTTTACTACTTGTGACAAAATCCCCCTTTTAATAATTTGACACTTTTGAGTTACTATACTATTGCACGATCGTGGAAATTTATACTGGAAATTGTATCATTGATTATGCAAACATACCCTTACCAGGATGGTAATAAACACTCATATCAAAATCCTTGAGGAACTCAAATCATTGCATATGGCGAAGATTAAATTCTTTCTGTGTGAACACATACCGATGGCTCTTACAGTTTCAGAACATATCTATGTGTACACCATACAAGTAATGTCTCCAAATATTAAGGGAAAATACCACTGTTTCAAGCTCGAGGACATGAGTTGAATAATTTTCCTCATGCACCTTAAGTTTAATAGAAACATAAGTTACAGCTTCATCTTGGTGCATCAATACAAAACCTAAGCCGATTCTGGATGCATAACAATAGATCACATAATCGTTTGAACCCTCCGGTAAAGTAAAAACACGAGTTGTAGTCGACCTAGTGCATAATACTATGAATCTTTTATCTTAATAATTTGATCACTAAAACATAACCATATTCCGAGTTAACTTAGTCAATGGAGAATCTATGGGCTAATATCTTTCCACGAACCTCCAGTAATACCTGCTAGACCTAAGAAACTTAGAATATCTATAGGAAAATTAGGTCTGCGTCATTGTTTCACTAGTTCTATTTTCTCATAATCGACTACGATCCCTTATCTAAATAATATATGCCAAAGAAAAACAAAAAAATTCAACCAAGCCTCACCTTTGTTAAACTTAGCGAATAACTAGCAATCTTTGAGAGTTTTCAGGATAACTCTCAAATAAGTCGCATGTTCTTCCTCATTCATAGAGTAATGAGGATATCATTAATAAAGATGACAAAAAAAAAGTCCAAATACTACTTGAACACCTTGTTCATCAAATCCATAAAAGCTGCAAATGAATTGGTTAGTCCAAATGACATAACTACAAATTCATAATGACCATACCTAATTCTATAGGCAGCTTTCGGAATGTCACTATTTCTGACTCTGAGCTTATGATAACTAAATCTGAGGTCTCGCTTTGAGAAATTACTAACACTTTAAAGTTGGTCAAGCAAGCAATCAATATTGTGAATAGGATATTTTTTCTTGATTTTGGCTTTGTTCATGTGTCCATAGTCAATTAACACACTTAGAGAACCATCTTCCTTTCTTTCATGAACAACACTAGTGGTCTTATAAGTCCCTAAATAGAAGGTCTTTACACTACTCTTTCAATTTCATAAGCTCAGTTGGAGCTATTATGTAAGGAGGAATGTTAATAAGTTGGTTATTTGGAAGGACATCAATTCTGAAGTCAATTTTTCTGGGGGGAGGAACTCCAACAACATCTTTTGGAAAAACTTGTAGAAACTTATTATTTATTGGTACTGACTCAAGAGTTAGGGTTTTAGAACATGAATCCTTAAACCAAACAAGATTGTAGATACACCCTTAGAAATTATATTTCCTTCCTTAAGGTAAGAATTGAATCGACCCGTAGACATTAATCTACTACCCTTACAATATAAGATTAGATCATCTCAAAACTGAAAAACAAAGGATCCTAGTTCTACAATCGACTGAGGCATAGTAGGAATATAATTAATCAATGCCTAGAATGATATCGACCATTTCTAATTCCACAAGATCTACTGAGCTGACTTTTTTAGAGATTGTGACATGGAAATTTCTCGATGCCTTCTAGTTGTAACCGGGTCACCTGATGGGGTGGAGATTGAAAAGGGTTCTGAGAGATTTTTTTGACTAACATTGAAGATGAATTCAATATAATAAATTACAACAGAAAGAGTAGCCGCTGAATCTAACAAAGCATTAACATCTAAGTTAAATACTCATAACATACTAGTGACTACATCAGAAGAATCTTTCTTATCCTCGCATGCCTTGAGAGAATACTACCTATTTTTGTAGTGACCGTCACCTGTACGAGATGAGTTACCTGCTGATCCGATCGATGTGATGGTGGTGCTAAAGTTGTAGAAGGAGCCCTACCATTATTGCATCCTTGACCCTATTTATAATAAAGACAGTCAGGCACCCTATGACCAAGTCTAACTACACCCAAAACATCCTTTTGTTTCCTGAAAGACACTCGCCTTGATAGTTCTTACCGCACTTATGACAAGTTCGTTAGGTTCTTTTTCCTGAAATACTTTCGTAAGACTTGAAGCTTGATGTCATATCTTTTTGATCATGTCAAAACCTGGATTATAGAATAGTAGATGATTAAGGTGCGGGGGCTGAAGACTTATATTGAAAATACTCATAGTTGCATGTCCAAAACTTTTTCATCCATAGCTTGTTTCCTAAGCTTATCCCTATTAACCTGAAGAGCATGACTCATTATCCTAGAGATGTTCACATTTTCCAGCAACATAGCATTGTTACACTCTATTTTCACTAAATAGGATACCTCATATAGAAACTTGTACATTTGAACCCTGGAATAGGCAACCATGTGAAGAGCATGCATTGAGAGTTAGATTAACTTAATTGCTTACTCTTTGACCGACATGCTATCTTGCATCAAATTCATGAACTCCTAAGTTGCTGCCTCCCTCAACCCAACTAGGAAGAACTTGTCTAGAAAAAGTCTTACTTATGCAATCACAAGTATAGGAGCTACATTTGTACCCTTGTTTTCTTTCCATTGAGTAAACTCAAAGTAAGTTATATCCTTATGGTGGTAAAATAGTAAGTCCACCTTATCATTTCTAATCGCTTGAATCAATCCACATATCTTCTTGACCTCATCTATGAAGTTTTGGGGATCCTCACAAATTTGTGACCCTAAAAAAAAGAAGGATAAATCCTAACAAAATTATGAACCCTGGATTCCACTAATCCACCACTAAAATTTGCAGGTACAAGAATATGTTGGTTGTTATGGTTAATCACTTTCTAACCAAAAGGCTGAATGATTTTTTGAAATTCAACATCCGATAGACTGGATGATCTTTATTAATGTTGTGTGCATTCACATTCCTCCCGTAATCTCTATGAGGCATGATTTGAAACTTCACAATGATGGATTAGAAAGAGATCATACCGTACACATGATAAGAATATCAAGAAAGCAAATTTTCCTAAAAAACTTCGTGGCCTCCCTCTCTTCACATGTACATCACTTCACACCAATGAAAACGACTCTACTGAATGCAACTTCTTAGACATCCTATGTCTGATAAACCTAGTTCTTTAAAAAAATGTTTGTTTGTCATCGAGGCTACCCCAGGGACACGGGCACAAGATCTAGGATCACAAGTGATTCCAAGTTAACCCTACTTGCATATAAAAAGAATACTCAATGATTTTCAATATAATAGTCACATTTTGCAGAAGCTAGAAATGTATCATCAAATCAAATTATGGGGAATACCCAAAACTATCTAAATAAATAATATGTGAGTTTAATAACAATTAAAATATGAAACTCCAAAGCGAAAACTGAAACTAGCTATGTATGCAATAAACCCTCTCACTGACTAGAAATGTTGGGACATACCCCAACTATCTCGAGCAAAAATTGAAATTAAATACTAAATGTAGAAAACATAATTATGTTAATCATCCTCGAAGAATGATAACTCACCACTGATGCAGCTAAAATAAAGATTGGGAGCCTATCTATGCATGATGTTGATGTTACGGGCCTAAGCCAACATCACGAAAAAACGTATCACAAATTATGCATACATAGTTAGGGAGCATCCAAGATACAATAAAGCTAAACAATGTACATAACTGAACAAAACGTATAACTTAGAAATGACATAAGATGATCATGATACAATATATGAAATATTGAACATGAACTAACTGAATGTAATGACCAAGTTTATATCATGTCGAAACTGAATTTTGAACTGTAATTGATAACATGGACATTACACTAGAATCTCACTATGGGAGCTACTAATATCCAACATAAAAACAACATGAGATTAATGTGGTGTCCAATGTATAATACCCATTGAAAAGACCCAATATACTACAAAAAAGGTGTAGAGGCATGACTAGCGTATTCACATAATTGAGGCTTACATAGGGGACTTATAAACCTATGGGGGAACTCAGTCCTAGGGCTATGATGGTGACTGGGACAATTCTAACTCGATATTAAGCCTACTACCTAGTGATTATGTATGTAATAAATATTATTATTTAGTTTCTCAAATACTTGATAGGTCAAAATACTGAAATGCTTAGTGAAAATGGAACATTATGTATTGATAATGAAACATTCAAAATCTCAGGCATGTATATAAATATATTTGTCCTAGATAATGTAATTAATTAACTAAGATAACTGCATAACTAGGGTTCTGAGTTTATGTGATAAATAAGCAACAATCTCATGAAAAAATGATAATCTGATTTGGATTAGTCTAACAAGTGAATCACAATATCAATTCAGAAATTCTAGAAAACCTAGGTCTAACATGTTATAAAGAATGAAAAATATGACTCAATAATAGGGACCTAATGGGTAAAACAAACCCACTAATAAAAATCCACATACAAGTGACATAATCCAAGAAGAAACCATACGATTTTGGGGTAGTAATCGATGAAAACTTGCTGCATTCTTGAACTACGACTACTCGACTTTTTCCTCTAATGTGCTCTATGTTTCACTTGATTTGTGTGAATGATGGATTAGTTAGTCCCTAATTTTGTTTTATTAGGCTCAAACTGAGTACAAAATAATCCATACCCTAGTTTAAGAGTAATCGGTTGCCTGGGCTGGGGGCCATTACGGGTGTGTGAATTGGGGATAATATGGATTTAAAAGACATAGTTTAGGGGTACAATGCATAAGTAAAAGACTAAACGAACCTTGACTTAAAAGTCTGCAGAAGCTACCAATCAACTAAATAATGGTTCATGTAAATCATCATCTTGGATCAAGAGAATTGATTTCTAGGGCCAAAACCCATGGCTTGACCTATATTCCTTGGGTTTGGTGGTGGGTTGATACTTACATGTTTTCCAAGGTTGTCTTTGGGAGGGCTTTCATGGGCTCCCCAAATGGCCCGTCGTATGGAACATGAACTGTGATGGGTCCCATTGTATGAAGTTTGGTCAAGGTGGTCTCTTCCTTGTGACCACGAGTGAGAGTACGGTCCATAAGGTTGTCCATCGCCTGTTTAGGTATCCTGGTCCACCTCTGCTGGGAAGGGGTTAAGTCCACAAGTAGGTTAAAGGATAGTGCACCTAACCACCGTCCGTGAACCCTTACATGGATCACTGGTTCAGGTGGTTATCCTATCATATTTTCTATGTTTTGTTTCCGAGGTGTTACAATATTACCTTCCCCCCCCCCCCTTTGGGATTATTATTCCCCGAATGAAGTCTAAACTAGTTGGATATAAAGGGAGAGAACAAATTGTTCCACTCTTAGGGTAGATTTAATGATGTAAAGGTTAATTAATTAATATATATATCTCATTATATATCTCTATATATTATATAATATATATATCTATATATATCATCATATATCTCTATCTTAAAGGCGCAAATAGAGGGAGAAACCCCAACAAAGCTCGTATAATTCCCCAGTAAGCTGGATACGCGACCTCCCCATACAACAAAACCCAAATTCTTTTAAAACCCACGACCGTAGGGTTCAGGACACTGCTTAAAAACGCCTCCGTTTTCATTGGATAGACCTTTATACCCACAGTTGAAACAATACGACCAAGAAAAGCAACCAATCTTAGCCAAACCTTACAGTTGCTAAACTTAGCAAAAAGTTTGTCATCCTTGAGGAGTTGCAAAACTATCCTCAAATGACTCATATGATCTTTCTCACTCTTGGAGTATACCAAATTATCATTAATAACGACAATCACAAAATATTCAAGATATTTACTGAACACCCGATTCATAAAGTCTATAAAGGCCGTCGTGGCATTAGTTAGACCAAAAGACATGAGTACAAACTCATAGTTACCATATCTTCTTCGTAAAACCTTTTAATTAATGTTAACTCCTCTCACTCTAAGTTGGTCATAACCCAATCTTAAATCAATCTTTGAAAAGTAACTCGCCCCTTCGAGTTGGCCAAACAAATCACTAATTCTACGGAGAGGAACTTATTCTTTACAATGACCTTGTTCAATTGGATAGAGTCAATACACATTTTAAGAAACTATATTTCTTTTCCGCAAATAATAACGGGGCACCCCATGGAGATATCTTTGGTCAAATATAACCCTTGTATAGAAAATCATTGAGTTTAGCTTTCAATTCTTCAAATTTGTCCTGATCCATACGGTTAGGAAAAATAGATATGGGTGGAGTATCCGACAATAAATCTATACCGGAATCTATTTCCTGTTAACGAGGAATTTCAAGCAAGTCATTGCAGAAGACTTTCAGAAAAATCTTTCACTTGGAGGACCAACTCAAAAGGAGGAGACTCGGACCCAAGATCCTTTACCCTCAAAATATGGTAGAGACATCCCTTACAAAACATATTACAAGCTTCTATACACAAAATAATTTGACCTCTGGGGATTGAACTTCACCCCTTCTAGTCTAAGATGGTTTCATTAGGAAATTGAAACATGACTACCCTTGTTCTACATTCAATAGAAGCAAAACAAGTATGTAACTGATCCATCTCTAATATAACATCAAAGTATAACATATCAAGTTCTATCAAATTAGCCTATGTGACTCTACTGGACAATGAAATGGGACACTCGTATAGACTCTGTTAGAAACAATGGATTCACCCACCGTATAGAAACTGAAAAGTTTTCTTAGAAGACATCGTGGAGTATATTAAATTTCATAGCCACTAAAGGAGTTACAAAAGAAAAGGTGGAATAAAGATATAACATAGCGCGTAAGTGAATAGAAGGACTAGGTGACGTAATGTTTCGTGAGGGGTGGTGAAACTTTATCTGAACATTAATTCAAAATACTTGCAACATAAAGGTTATAACATTGGGAGAGATCTCTTGATCATCTTGGGATTGGAGAGCATAGAAGAGGTTCCTCTTAAGAGTATCAGAGTTAGGACCACATTCTTTTGCTTGATTACTCTTTCTATATTAAATCATTGTCATGGGACAACTCCCATACAATTCTTGCGAGAGATGGAGAACCTTCCCACCTACCCTACACCATCCATTCCAAGTTTAGGAACCTAGGTAACAATATCCCAATCAAAGAGCTAACAAAGAGGATGAGCGGAAGAGGGAGTCTACTGGACGCGGTTCAACTAGAGGAGACTCTTGGAATAGCTGGAGTAAGAAGTCTCCAAGTGAGCGTCTTATGGGGGGCCGTCAAGCACATACGACAAGGACAAAGGGAGATTTTGTTGTTGCATAGCTCAGGTCGGAGCAAGGTGCCATCGGACGTTCAACAATTAGTATCACAATCGGGACTCATGCCCCAACATTGTCATTATATACTCTCGTGGGTCGGAAGGCGGCGAGGAAAAGAGGGGGACACTGGGCGAGATCTATTAGTAGCGAATTCCCCATACAAATAGAGGCACCTATCGAAAAGATACTTCAAAGGCTTTGAGATCGAGGTATCATTAGCCGAAGAAGACCCTGGCCAATCCACATGGCCCTGGCTTGAGCAGACGTTCAGCGACGGAGCACCATCGTAAATTATCCGCAGCAAATCGCGATAAGTCCCTCTTCCTACTACCTGTGCGACATACGCACATTTAACCAGTCCAAACAATTGTCAACCACCAACCACTGGTCTCAATATTCACCCCGGCCTGCAAGCAAGCCCAAATCCTTAGCGCAGAATATAATTTCAAGTACTCCAAAGATTCAATATAGTAATCAGAAGGTGGTAAATCCTTGCAAGATGTTCCTCACAACATAGATCTTGAAGCTCCGATCTGGTCAAGAACCGAACAACAATTGAGCACTTCACGTACTATGAACAGTGGAGAAAGTTGACTTTGAGATGAGAAAGAAAATAAGTTTCTTCTTGCTGCTGTTATTAAGGTCAGTAAGCTTGTTTTATATCTCCTCAATTAAGGCGAAAGATCACTCCAAAGCAAGCTTTATCTCTATATACGATCCATAACCACCAAATTGAATACTTTGCCTTCTTGCTTAAGGTGGCCTTTTCGCTGATGACAAACCCGATCAGGCAGTGGCCTAAGCTAACATAGCTTCCGTAAGATAGCTTGCATGTCCGTTTGCAGGCTACAATAGCGTACTAAGTAAAATTTTCCGGGTCTTTAAGGAGATATTGACGTTGAAGCGGACAAATGCTCCTGCTTCACCGGGTGCTGGCTGATAAGGAGCTTTACTGTTACCGTTGGGCTAACTCTTATGCGCTGTAAGGAACTTGGAAATATGGAGTTTTTTCTGAGCGTAAAGTCTATGACCAAGGTCGTCCAGTCCCTAAAGAAAGACCATAATGCTTTTTTCGATTCTGTGCATTGGAACTGAAAAGTTCTATTCATAAGCAGTATTCCTTGATTCTTACCTTTTATCTTATTGTAGGATATAATCGGAGAGAGAAAATCCTATCAATTCCTTTTGAATAAGGCTACGCTCCTTCAAGCCTTTGAAACCTTTGAAAATAAAATCTTTTTTTTCTGGCGGGTTTCAAAACCTTGAATGTACTTACCCATATTTCTCTTATTTTTCTACCAAGTGTCGGTTTGGGATAGTAGGTCTTATTAAAGAAGACAAAAGGCTTGGATAGCATTCTCCAAGACCAATGGTAAGGTCTAAGGTCCTAATGTTGATATTCTTGTGTTTGAACCAATATTGTTAATAAAACAAGTCTAGACGCTCTATTTTCATATATGATATAGTTTGACATTGATTTTTAAAGTTCTAAATATTTCTGTATGTTTCAATGTCTTATTAAAATGATGATATGCTAAGGGCTTGGATAAAACCTCTTCAAGGTCGAGTATGATGTGTTTTGACTAGGGGTGATCTCAAGTCATGACAAACTTGGTTTTAAAGAATATGGTTATTGAAAGATAATTAGGATTGTATCTGACGAACCATATCTATTAGTGTCTTGTTCATAGTTGTGAAGCGGGCCACACTTATGAATGAGAGGCTATATGATGCTTAGGAACATTCACTTCTTTTGATATTCTTATAGATGTGCCTAAGAGTCTTGCATGTATATACACATGCCTTTGAATATTTTTCTTGTGGATATAGGATATGACTACTAGGACGGCTCCGTAAGAAGGGTTGGAGAGGAGGTTGCGAATGCGAGAGTTCCTCCACAAGGTAACCAAGATCCTCCTAATGAGCAAGTTCCTCTAGGTGGAAAAGTTTCATTCAATCCTTCGATCTTGACTGATGGAGAGATAAGGGAGGCTACCTAAACTTGACCCAAATCATGGCTACTCAATCTCAAGTCGTAACTACACAAACTCAAGTTGTGATGGCACAAGCTAATCAGGCAATTGGGACTCATCTGAATAAAAATTCTAGTACCATGGTTTCACATTTGAGGGACTTCACTAGAATGAATCCTCCAATGTTCTATGGTTCTAAGGTAAATGAGGATCGTCAATACTTTCTTGATAAGGTTTATAAGATCTTTTTTATCATGGGGGTTAACTCTGGAATGAGAGTCGAGCAAATCCACTGCAACTCAGGTTGTGCTCAATATGTTAACACTCATGGAAGGAAAATAGGCTTTGAGCGGGTCCCCATAATGGTAAATTTTAGACGGGTTCTTTTTCTGTCGTCCCAGGAGTAAAGAGAGGAAAAAGTTGAAGAATTTATCAACATTCGTCAAGAAGGTATGAGAGTCCAAGAATACTCTTTGAAGTTCATTACGTTGCGTAAGTATGCTTTGTCTTTGGTGTCTAATAATAGAGATAAAATGAGTCATTTTGTGATGGGTGTGTCCAATGATCTTGTGGAAGAGTATCGTGAGTCAATGCTTCATGATAATATAGGCATTTATCTCTGATAGTGAATGCTCACCAATTTGAAGAAAATAGGCATAAGAAGAGGAATAGGTATGCTAAGAGGGCATGACACTATGAAGGAGGTGCTTCCCACGGTAAGCTTGAGATCCAAGATAAGATAAGATTTAAGAAGAGGTTTTACAAAAAAGTTCAGTTTTGAATTGTCTTGTTTAAATTCTATGATTGATATTGTTATGTATTGATTGTTGGTCAGGCTTCTAGTATTGAGTTTATTCCTTCTTTCAAAAGATTTTAGTGTCATTCGGGGACGAATGTTCCTAAGGGGGGAATAATGTAACACTTCAAAATCCAAGACAAGTTCTAGAGCCTAAGATAAGTGTCCTAAGGTTTAGAAACTTTTTTAAGGTTTATTTTAATGAATATGAGTCATTTAGGTAGTCTAGAAACCAAAATGTCCAAGAACGTCCATGACATTCGAAAACGAGTTCAATAAGGTACTAGCAAGCCTTAACCTATTTGACTAGCTTATAAGAGTCGGAAAATGACGAAAATTGGTGGAAGGGTGTCTAACATGTATTATATTTAGTTCATAGTCAAAACATCCAAGCACAACTCTCCAAGGACCAACGAAGGGCCCTTGAAGAGAACCCTTGCATTTTGGGGTCAAAGATTGTCTGGGCAGTGTGTACCTACGAAGGGAAACGATGGCTCGTGGTCCAATCGAGGGGAATTGATTGCCTCCGTCGATGGACACTTAACAAAATTCTTGAACAGACTCTTTTGCACAGTCTCTGAACTTACCTACGGATGTGCAGCACAGAAGAGGGGACTGGCCGTCAATTAACCCACGATCCTTCGATTATGGTGTCGTTTGTGAGGGCCTGTTTTCACTAGACGTTTTATCTTAGGTTAATTAATCAATTGGATTAGTTAGGAAGTTAATTAGGGTTTAGGGGAGTTATAATTAAGTGAATTACCCCTAATATCAATCCTACCTAGATTAAACTGTTGAGGCGAATATGAACTGCACGTTTGCTGCATACCACAGATATAGCAAAAAGAAAACACAAAGTAGGGGGTTCAGTCCCACCACAAGTACTAGTAGGTACACGTCGGCCAATCAAAATAGAAAGCTATATCTCAGATAAGATCATCAAAAATCACTATATTCTTACATGTGATAGCAACAGTCAAAACATCGATTTATAATATCACCGATCAATTATGAGGACTCAAAAGCCTCCATACCATACTCGTTTGATATACTGTTCCTTAGATGATATTTATCACTTCATATTCATTATCTTTATTGCCCTGGTGTCGGTAACGTGACACTCCGAATCCCCTACTACTATTTTCGGTACGTGAACACTTCCGATCCCCTACTCTACGTGTCGGTTCGTTAGCACCTCCCACATTCTATGTGTCGTACGTGACCTGCTCCGATCCCCCTGTCAACATCTCGTGTCAGTTCCGTGACAACCCGTCGACCCCCTAATTCTAATGTGTCGGTACGTTACACTCCATCCCCTAATCTAACGTGTCGTGTTCGTTGACAACCCGTCTCCCCACTAATTCTATGTGTCGGTAAACGCTGACACTCCATCCACTACTCTCATCTAATAAATTCATCAAGCTTCTTTTATACCAAGGCGTCCATCATCCTCATCACTTTAGTTCATCAATCCTTCTTTTATACCAAGGCATCATCATTAACAAGAGAATAGGTTTTTTTAATCAGATTTGGGATGTCAATGTCTTCATCCTGCTTGTTTCTCACAATCTATATATTAAAATCACATCTGAATACCACAAATTAACATATAGAAGACTTTATAATACAACCCAACTCTTCATTCTCTATTAGTGAGTTTAACTACAATAGTAGGAAACAGAACCTACCTCCCGCCACCGAAGAATTGCGATCAACAACAAGCTATCTTCTCGCACTCCTTGCTATCCTCTTCGTTTCTTCTCCTCTCTCTCTACTACGTTTCTTTCTTCTCTCTCTTTTTCTGTCTCTCTTTGTTTCTTTCTATTTTTATATTCAAACACCTCTTTCTTTATACCGCTATGAACATATAATTAAGAATAAAATCGATGGCATTATGAATAACCCACTAATTACCTTTAAGGTTCCTCTTTTTTAAAACACCCCAGTAATTTACAACCACTTTTACATAACCCTCTATCTTTATAATTAAGCAGGAATAGTCAAAAAACGCCCTTAAAACGTATATAAGAATTCGACCCAGACGGGATTGTGCAACCTGCGAAGGCCCGTGTGCCTGCGACGTTCCCGTCCTGCAGGTCGTCGTCAAGGTCTTGAACTGATTGCCCCTGAAGACTCTGTGACGTCCATTCCCACAAAAAACAAAAAAAAAATTGTGTGACGGTCCGTCCTGCCATTTCATATCAGTACGAAAGTTCATGAGTCATTTTCAGTATCCCCAATTTCAAATTTCGCAAGTGTTTTGAAACGAGACCCTGCGACGTCCATCGGTCCATAGACGTCCATGTTGGTCCATCGCCTCAGCCTATTTTTCCAGAAATAAACTCTGCTGCTCAAACGAAGAAACAGGTCAGACAATAGATACCAATTTTACCCATCTGTTCGTCCCCGAACGATCACAAGAAGGAAACCAAGGCGAAAAGTGAATACCTGAATCTGTAAAATGATTTGGTATCTTTCTCGCATATCTCTCCTTCGCCCAGTGGCTTTCTTTCAAACGGGTTCGATTCTTCCATTGAACTTTGATAGATGCGAATCTCCTCGTGATCCTCACTTCGAATTTCTCTATCTAGAATGGCAACAACAGTTCTCCCCTCATAGATCAAATTCTCTCAAGCAAAACTGAATCCCACGAAATCATGCAGTTTGTTTTCCCCATCACCCAGGGTATCTTTTCAACCTCGGACACATGGAATACCGGATGTCACCCGGAACAGCCCTGGAGGCAGGCCTACCTCATAATTAAGCCCCCTCCCCTCCCCGCTTAGTACTCACATGGACCAATGTCCTTGGGCTTAGCTTTAGCTGCCTTCTTTTCCAAACCGCTCATCACCCCTTTCTTTGTGAAACTTTCAAACCAGACTTGTTCACCCTCCATGAACTCTAAGTCTCCTACCTTTCGATCTGCCTATTCTTTTTGCTCTTTGCCGCCGCTAGAAGCTTTTGCTTGAATAGATTCACCTTTTCTAACGCGTCCCTCAAAGATCAGTACCGCCCAAGGCCTAACCTCGAACGCATCAAAACACCAATGGGAACCTACATCTCCTACAAACAATGCTTCACTGGGTGCCATGTCAATACTTGATGATCACTATTGTATGAAAACTCCGCTAAGGTAAGAAGCTAATCCCAAATGGCCCATTCTATCACGGCATGCACGAGCATGATCCTCCAACAACTTGAATCTTCGCTCAATGACCATCGTCCTGTAGGATGAAACGCGATACTCAGGTCCAACCTGTACCCACCTCAATTCCGCATGCAATTGTTTCCAAAACTTAAAGTAAATTGCGTTACCTCTATCTGTATGATGGACATTGGAACCCATCGCAATCGAACAACTTCTGAGATGGTAAAGTTGGACTAACTTCTCTGCATTAGTAAGTCACCTTAACCGAATGAAATGAGCAGACTTAGTTAACTGTCCACATCCACCCAAATGGATCGAACTTGCCCAATGTCTTTGGAAGACACCCACAAGTCAATGCAATTCTCCTCCCACTTTTCCATCAGAAACGGGCAATTCCTCTGAAGTGTCCTCCATGCCCTGGTGTTCATACTTTACTTGTTGACATTTGGACATTTGGCTAAATCCCCGATATCACGCTTATCTTCTCCACAAAAATTGTGCTTTAGGTCACGGTTACAATCTGGTTGCACCCGGATTATCGAATCCTTGAAAACTATGCCTCTGTCAAAGATGTTGAGCAAATCATCGACGCTGGGTGACACATACCCTTCCTTAATCCTCAAAATACCTCCTCAAATCGATTGTCGCTTCGTTAGCCTCTCCTGCCAACACTTATCTCGGATTCCGGATCAATTTTTCATCATTAAATCGCTTTCCCTTAATCTTTCAGGAAGGAAGATCTTTGCCTCCACACAAGCTAAAAATCCTCCCTTCTTATTTACTCTAATCCTCATAAGGTCTTTACCATAATCTGAACCGCCTAGCCATGGGCGTCTAGAGCCTAGTAAGTGATCGTAGACTTCCCATGCTTCCCGCCTTTCTACTTAAAGCATACCGCTTACACCATTCTCCTTCCCCGATGATACAAAAATAGTGATTTCGTAGTCCCTTCAGTAGTTCCATCCATCCCTCGTTGGTCTCAATTCAAATCCTAAAATTCTCTCGTGAAAAGACATACTGTAGATACGATGATTCGTATAGACATCACAACTTAACCCCATATAAATAGGTCTCCATTGCTTGTCAATGCAAACAACCACCGCATCCAACCTCTCAATCATGGGTCCGGAAACTACGTTCATCACTTTAATGCCTCGAAGCATAATCACTCACATTTTTTCTCTTTCATAGTACTGCACTGCCAAGCGCCACACCAGAATAGGAGGCATGCTTAATAAACCTGAAGTTCTTACCCTCCACTGGCAAGGTAGGATAGGTGCGGTAGTCAATAGAGGTTTTCCTTGATAGCTTCTGAAAAGCTTTCCTCACACTCACTCCTACCATACATGGAACATTTTCTAGTCCAAGTCGTCCGTTGGGAAGCAATAGAGAGAATCCCTTGACACTCGACGGTAATAACTTGCTAAAAATCCAACAAAGCTTCTTATTTCGACACATATAGGTCCCTTAACCCAATTTTTTCACTACTTTCAATCTTGAAGAATCCACCATCACCCCATCCTTAGAAACCCACTTGCCCCAAGAAGGACCCTGCCATCTAGCCAAAACTCACACTTAGAGAAACGTGGCATAAAGCTTTTTTCTCCCTCAACATTTCCATACCATTCTCAAATGCTCCTCATTTCCTCCTTACTTTTAGAGTAGATCAGTAAATCATCAATAATATGATCACAAAGAGATCCAAAATATGGCTTAAAATCCCGTTCAATCAACTCATGAACGCAGCAGGGGGCATTCGTAAGACCAAAAGACATCACTCACAACTTTCGTAATGTACCCCATACCTGGTTCTAAAATGCGTCTTTGGGCAAATTCCGTTGCCCGTATGTTCAATTGATTATACCGGATCTCAAGTTCAATCTTAGAGAAACACCAGCACCTTTGTTAATTTGATCGAACAAGTCATCAATGCGAGGAAGACGGATCACTTGTTCTTTAATGGTTACCGACTTGTTCGAACTTGGCCGTAGTCTATGAGCACATCCGAAAACTAACTCCCATCCTCTTCTTCACAAACAAAACCGGAGCACCCCAAGGATATGCACTCTGGTCTAATGAAATCCTTTTGCTCAACAACTCTTGAAGTTGGGCTTTTTTTTAATTCTCTAACTCCCCGCGGGGCCTTCTATAAGGGGTAATAGAAGGGGCGATTACCCTGTTCAAGATCAATACAAAGTCAATATCCTAATCTGGTGCTACTAACCCGAAGATCATGCAAGGGAAACCACATCCTTCAAACTCACGACCACTCGAGAACGACACTCTACAATCGAAGGTACTTCTTGGGTAGTGTCATCCTTGAGATTTCCACCCGACCTAAGCTAACCATCCTTTACTAACCATTTTCTAGCACGAAGAAAGGAGATTCAATGCGCACCCGGATTGGAAGGTGTAGTCAGCCACCCTCCCACACTAACTTATCTTTCACCAGGCTTGGCTAACGTCATCGTTTTTAGCATTACAATCCAAGATCCAAATTGCGGATAAAGCAAGTCCATATCCCAGAATTACAATCAAAATCAACAATCTCTAGATACCAACTCTACATAAGGTGTATCTGCTCCCCACAAAGTTCACCAAACAGACCTATATATAGCTTTTCAACTACACAGACTCACCCAAACGAAGTAGAACACGAATAGGCATAGTAAGTAATTCAACAATGTAAATTTAGACCAGTAGTAAATGAGGAATATCCATAAGAAAATGTGGATCCAGGATCAACATACCTAAGCCATGCAATCACAACCAGAAGATTACCTTCTGTGATGACAGCAACGATGTCCTCCGCCTCCGATCTCCCGGAAAGCATAACAATGGGCTTTTCGTTTTGTTTTTCCGTTGTCCCTACCATGTTGTGATTTGGGGGGGTAGTGTGCACCCGTTTGCTCCCATCACCCCGCGTTTTAAGTGACCACATTACCCTACCTCGGTCCACCACGCCCTCCAATAACGCCTCTTGCCATGACCAACCTACCTCTAGCCATTGGGGGTCTATTACTCGTTTGGACAATTCCTCCTAATATGTCCACTCTCCCACACTCCATTGACCTCTCTATATTCACGCAATGGTCCTCAGAGATGTTGATCGGATCTGAAGTGGACCCCCAACTAACAACAGTCTGTAGTGAATAACGTGATGGGTCGAACTGGGGAACCGCCGGAACCCTATCCTCTAGAGTAAGAACCATTAAACTCACCCACCCTTTCAAAACCATCTTGATGGCTCGATGCCTGGTGAATTTCATCTGGCTGGCACTCCTTCCCCTCTACCACGAAGTCTAAACCACTTCGTGGAAAAGATTCGCTGTGAGTCCGCGCCTTACGCCGCCCCACGCCCGCTACGCCTACTTGTACAGCTGAAAATTCACAACTCTGATCTCAACCCCTTCACAAACGGCGAATCCGCTCTTGTGACTGAAACAAAGTTGGGTGCATATTGGATAGTGGCACGAAATCTTGCCTCATATGCATTGACCGACATCCTACCTTTGTTTCTAGGCTCAAAAACTCATCCCTTGTCACTACCCCCCTCAAAGTCCGGGGGAATATACTACTTCTCCATAAACAAGCTAAGAATGAGGCCCAAGTCATAGGGTGGTGCCTCTGTTTGTTGACACTCAGACATGTGACCGCCACCCACCATTTGTGGCGTTTGCCTTGAAAAACTCGGTAACTCACGAACTCAACACCAAACCGTTCTAACTATACCCATCTTGTGTTAGTAGCTCATGACAGTCAATACCAGAACACCGGAGCATCCTCAGATTCTGCACTTTTTGAAGCTGGAGGTTTTTAATTCCAAGACTACTGAAAAGTTCTGCTTATTCATTTGTCTTTATAGTGGCCCATATCCGATTGGAAACGTGCCTAAATGTCATATTAGGCATCCATACGAGGAGCCATAGTGGGCTGCATTGTTGTGTATCTCTAAAACCGGAGGGTTTGTGCAAGAAAACCCTGAGGGCCTGCGCCTGATCAACAACCCACTAATATAAGCGAGAACCTGATTGATCATTTCTGGGGTAGGTTTTGGGGTGGCATTTCCTCATTCTGTACTTTGTTCATTCTCCCCATCCTCCCCTGCTCTACTACTCTCTCTCAGTCGGTGGGGATGAGTCAAAGTCACCGCCCTAGCACCAGATGAGCTAAGGTGCTCGTCTCTCCCTCTAGAGGCGTCCTCCCCACACCTCTACCTGGCCTCTTGCACTGTTCCACTTCGACTCAGCCCCAGTGGCTGGCTCCAGATGCTCTGTATTGCTGATGTTTGATGGTTGCTTAGTCGTTGCTCTAGTTCTAACCATCTGACGAAATAGAGTGAAGATGGTCAGATCCAATTTGTATCACCTAGATACCAATGGATCCAATAATAGCACGAAAGAAAGAAGTAAGAATGAATTTTCCAAAATCCTTATATCCTCTCAAGAAAAGTAAAGTCGTCCCCCTACCGTTCTTTAAAAACTCTACTAGAACCTGTTCTTGTGTAATAGACCAACGAACCTATGCTCTGATACCAAGTTTTCACGACCCAAATCGGATCGTCGACTGCAACCCACACTTACCCTCTTATGTGAGCTCGAACCAACCAATCTAAACCTTATCATGTCTTTTAATCCTCAACAAAAGCAATGCGAAGACTTAAAAAACTCATAAGTAAAAGACAATTCAATAACTTCTAAAATGTCAACATCTTACTTCCCCAAAATCTGGAAGTCATCACCACACGAACATCTATGAATCAAATTTACTAACTAAGAGTATCTACAGAAGCTAAAACAAATATAAGCAGTCTATCCGAAACTTGGAACTTCAAGACAATCAAACATGAGGAAGGAGATCCATCCAACCTAGAAGCATTAGACTCACCCTTAAATCCCGGTGTGACAGACCGCTAGAATTAATTTGAGCGAAATGACGGCACGTTTGCTGGCATACCACAATATCAAAAAGAAAACATAAAGTGAGGGGGTCAGTACCGACAACAAATACTGAGTAGGTATATCGGCCAACTCAAAATAGAAAGCAATATATCTCCGATAATCTCATAAAACAACCTAATATTCTTACTGTGATAGCACAAGTACAAAACATCATTTATCATATCACCGCTCAATCTTGAGACTCAGCCTCCATCCATACTCGTTGAGATACATGTTCTTTAGATTAAGTATATTATCAAGCTTCAATATTCATTAATCTTTATTCCCTTGTGTCGTACGTGGACACCTCCAATCCCCTACTACTATGTGTCCGTTACGTGACACGCCATCCCCCTACTCTACGGTCGGTTTTCGTGACCCCCGTTCCCCCAAACAACGATTCTATTGTCGGTACGTGACACTCCGATCCCCTAAAGTCTACTTTTCGGTTCGTCGACAACACCCGCCGTGCCCGCAATTTCTATGTGTCGGTACGTGACCTCCGATTCTGTCACGACCCAAAACCGAGCCGTGGCGACTTGCCCCACAATTTACCCTCCTATGTTGAGCGAACCAACCGATCTAAACCCTATCATTTTCATTTAATTCAACATAAATTAATGGCGAGACTTAAACTCATATAATAAGACAATTCAATAATTCTAAAATTCAACATCTAATATTCCCCAAAAATCGGGAATCATCATCCAATACATCTATGATCATTACTAAACTAGAGTATTCTAAGAAGCTAATAAACAAATAAGCGAGTCTATGCGAACTCAAGGCTCAGACATGAGGAAGGAGATCCAGTCCAAGCTAGAAGCATTAGCTCACCCTGAAGTCCGGTGTGATCAAGCACTGGCTTGAACTAACTGTTTATCTAAGTACGCACGTTTGCCCTGCACTCCACAAATACACAAAAGGAAAACATAAAAGTAGGGGGGTCAGTACCAACCACAAGTACTGATAGGGTATCATCGTTCAACTCAAAATAGAACACATATATCTCAGTAACCAAAATCAACTAATATTCTTACATGTGAAGCACTAAGTACAAACATCATTTATAATTCACCAATCACCGATCATATCTATGAGGCTCAGCCTCCATGCCATACTATTGGGGGGGGGATACATGTTTCTTAGATTGGAGTATTAGTATCTTGTTCAAGATTCATTACTTTATTCCTCTTGGTGTCGGTAAACTGACACTCCGATCCCCTACTACTCATGTTTCTGAACGTGACACTCCGATCCCCTATTCAATTGCGGACGTGACACTGTCCGATCCCCTACTCTACTTGTCGTCGTGACAAACCCGTCCCACTAATTTTTGTGTCGTAGGTGACACTCCGATCCCCTACATCTGCGTGTCGGTTTTCGTGACACCCTTCCCACTATTCAATGGTTCGGTACGTGACACTTCCGATCCCCCGACATCCTACGTGTCGGTTCGTGACAAAACCCCGTCCCACCACTAATTCTATGTGTCGTACTGACCTCCGATCCCCTAATCTCATTCGATTATTCATCACGCCTTATTTTATACCAAGGCGTCATCATCTCATCACTTAGTTCATCAAGCCTTCTTTTATACTCAAGGCATCAATCATTAACAAGAGATTAGGTGTTATATCAAGATTCTGTGATTCAATAGCTTTCATCATGCTTGTTTCATTTTTCATCACAATATATATATAACATCACATCATGCATACCACAATTAAGCATCTACCCAACACATATCATTCATTCGCTATTAAATTTTACTACGAAGAGTGTAAAAAACCATAACCTACCTCCACCGAAGAATCGTGATCAAGCAAGCAAATTCCTCAATTTCTGTTGTCCTCGTCGTTCCTCTCTTTGATCGATTCTCTCTCTCTCTGCTTTCTTCTATTTTTCTTTATTCCAACCCTCTTTTTTTTACCCTAATGTATTATATAATTATTTTTTAAAAGATGGCACTAATATGCCACAATTAACTTAGGTTACCCCTCTTTTAACCCCCAAGTATTAGACTTATTACATTAACCCTCTAACTTGATATTAAAGCAGGAATAGTCAAAAACTCTTAAACGTGTAAAGAAATCCGACCCTCGAACTGGGATGCGTAGCCGCGTGGACGGCCGTCGTGCCTGCGACGGTTCCTCCCCCCCCCTTGCAGGTCGTTCGCAACCGTCAAGACTCAATTTTCCACCGGATAGAGTCTGTACGGTCCGTCACGCCTGTGACGGTCCTCCCTGCCATTTCGTCACACACGAAAACGTTCAGAGAGTCCGATTTCAGTATCCAATTTCAGAGTTTTCCAAGTGTGTTTTGAAACGACACCCTCCACCCGGTCCGTCGTGCCCTTGACGTCCCGTCGTGGCCTCCGTCACCCTCTGCCCGTTTTTTTCCAGAATAAATCTGTTGCTCAATAACGACTAACATTTCGTTACAATAAAGATACCATTTACCCATCGTTCGTCCCCGAACATCACAGAAGGAAAACAAGGGCGAAAAGGAAACTCTGATCTGTAAACAGATGGGGTGTCTTTCTCCATATTATCTGCCATCTCCTCTCCCAATGGCTTCTTCAACCGGTCGATTCTCCATTGCACCTTGAGGGATGGCAATCTCTCTTACCTCACTTGCGAACTTTTTTCTCTACTAAAATAGCAACATATGGCTCCTCCTCATAGGACAAGTTCCATCAAGCAAAACTGATCCCAACGGATACTGTAATTTCCATCCCCATGGTATCTTTTCAACCACGCACAAATCAAACACCGATGTACTCCGGACACCCTTGAGGCAAGGTAACTCATCAGCCCCTCCCGACTCGCTTAAGTACGTCAAAGGGGAACATAACCTTGGTCCTTAGCTTGCCTACTTTTACCAACCGCGCTCAACCCTTTTATTGGTGAAACTTTCAACAAGACTTGTTCACCCTCATGACTCTAAGTCTCTAAACCTTTCGATCGGCGTATTCCTTTTGTCTAAGCTTTCGCCGATAGAAGCTTTTCTTGATAGAATTTCACTTTTTCTTCGAATCCTCAAAGATCAGTAGCCCCAAAGGCTACCTCGAATGCATCAAACCACCAATGGGAGCCTACAATCTCCTACCATACAATGCTCAAGGGAGCCATATCAATGTTGAGTGTAGCTATTTATTGTAATTAAAACTCCGCTAAGGGTAAGAAGCTATCCCACTGGCCACCGAATTCTTCACACATGCACAAGCATATCCTCCAACACTTGAATCGTTCGCTCAGACTGACCATGTCGGTCTGAGATGAACGCGGTACTAAGGTCCAACCTAGTACCCAATTCTGCTGGCCCCCAATGTTTCCAAAACTTAGAAGTAAACTGCGTACCTCTATCGATATGATGGATAGTGGAACCTCCATCATCGAACACAAACTTTCTGAGATGGTAAAGTTTGGCTAACTTTCTCTGGCATTGTAAGTCATCCTTAACCGGAATGACATGACAGACTTAGTTTACCTATCAAATCTACCCAAATAGAGTCATACTTTCCCCATGTTCTTTGGAAGACTCAACCACTAAGTCCATTGCGATTTCTCTCCCATTTCCATTCCGGGAATGGCATTCTCTGACGTGTTCCTCGGGCCTCTGGTGTTCATCCTTTACCTTGTTTTACAATTTGGACATTGGTAATAAAAACCACAATATCACGCTTCTGCTTCTCCACCAAGTGTGCTTTAGGTCAACGGTACATCTTGGTTTGCACCCGATGTATCGGAATCCTTGACTATGAAGCCTCTCTGTCCATAATAGTGTTGATCAAATCAATCGACGCGAGGTAACATACCCTTCCTTCTCCTCAAAACAACCTGTCTTCAAAAGCGACTTCTTCTTTAGCCTCTCCTTCAACACTGTTAATCTCGGATCCGGATCAATTTTTCATCATTAAACTGCTTTCCCTTAATTCTTATCAAGGAGGAATATCTTGCCTCCACACAACTAAAAATCCTCCTTCTCCATTCTACTTCTAATCTCATAAGGGTGTTAGCCTAATCTAACTTTCTCTAGCCTATGGGCGCCTAGAAGCTTGCACTTGACTAGACTCCCATGCTTCCCGCCTTTCTACTTAAAGCATCCGCTAACACTTCGCCTTCCCCGGATGGTACAAAATAGTGATGTCGTAGTCCTTCAGTAGTTCCATCCATCTCCTCTGTCTCAATTCCAAATCTCTCTGAGTGAAGACATACTATAGACTAACGATTATCCGTGTAGACCTCACACTTAACCCCATATAAATAGTGTCTCCATTGCTTAGTGCGAAACACTAACGTCGGCCAATTCCAAACTCCTAGTTGATAGTTACGTTCATCGGAAGGCATTTTTAATTGTCTTGAAGCATAAGCAATCACTTCCTTCTCTTTGCATTACACTGCCCCCAACCCGCAATATATGCATCACAATACACAATGAATTCTTCCTTCACTGGCAAGGTGAAATTGGTGCAGTAGTCAACAGAGTCTTGAGCTTCTGAAGCTTTCCTCACACTCATCTCATCCATCCGACCATACAAATGACAATTTTGCTTAGTCAAGTTCGTCATATTGGGAAGTCAATAGAAGAGAATCCCTTACAAACGGCGTTAGTAGCTAGCTACACCCTACAAAGCCCTTTTATTTCTGACACATGAGTAGGTCCTTTACCCAATTTTTCACTCGTCGATCTTAGAAGGTCCACTCTTACTCCCTCCTTAGAACTAGTAACTACGTGCCCCAAGAGGACACTGCATCTAGCCAAAACTCACCTTGAGAACTGGCATAAGCTTTTTCCTCCCTCAACGTTTTCCAAAACGCATTCTCAATCTCCTCAATCCTCAATGTTCCTTCTTACTCACTCTGGAGTCATATCAGTATATCATCAATAAATACGATCACAAGAGAATCTAAATATGGCTTAAACTCCGTTCATCAAACTCATGCAACGCACAGGGGCATTCGTAAGACCAAAAGACATCAACTACACATTCGTACTGTCCCCATCACCTGGTTTCTAAAAGCAGTACTTTGGCACACGTTGCTCGTATTTCAATTGTATGATAACCTGATCTCAATTCATCCTAGAGAAGACAAAAGCACCTTGTTACGGATCGATACAAGTCACAATGCGAGTAAAGGATACTTGTTCTTTATAGTCACCCTTTGTTTCAACTGGCCGTAAGTCTATGCACATTCCGAAAACTCCCATCTTTCTCTTTAAAACAAAACCGGACACCACCCCAAGAGATGCACTTGTCTAATAAAGGCCTTTGCTCAACAATTCTTGGAGTTGGGCTTTTAATTCTCTTAACTCACTCCGCGTGGCCAGTCTAAAGGGGGGTATAGACATGGGGCGTGTACCCGGTTCAAGATCAATACAAGAAGTAATATCCCTATCTGGGGGTCATACCCGGAAGATCTTCAGGGCAATGACATCAAGAAACTCAACGGACCACGAAACCCGACTCAATCGAGGGTATTGGTAGTGTCATCCTTGAGATGTGTGCTCAAAAAAGCCAACACCCTTTACTAACCATTTTCTTAGCACGAAAAGGAGATGATACGCACGGATTGGAATTTAGTCAACCCCCCACACTAACGGATCTGTCCCAGGCTTGGCTACGTCCCGGTTTAGCATTACAATCCAAGATCCGGCAAATTGCGGAGGAAAGCCAAGTCATACCCAGCATTACATCAAAAATCAACCATTTCTAAGATACCAAATTCTACATAAGTGTTACTCCCCACAAAGTTCACCAACAAGCCCTATATACTTGTCAACTATACCACAGCTCACCCACCGAGTAGACACCCGCTAGGCTATCAAGTAATTCACAATTGTAAATTTCGAACCATTAGCAAATTTATGAAGATACATAAGAAAATTGGGATCCAGGATCAAACATACTGAAGCCATGCAATCACAACGCCGAAGATTACCCGTGATGACAGCAGCAGATGTTTCCGCCTCTGATCTCCCAGGGAAAGCATAAACAACGGGCCCTGTTCGTTTGTTTGTCCTTGTCCCTACCATGTGGTGATTGTCGTGGCTCCGTTGCCCGTTAACCCCGGCCTTTTTGGTGACCACCACTACTCGGCCACTTCATTCTCCAGAAAAACGGCCTCTAAAGCTTATTCTGTACCATGACCACTCTACCTCTAGCATTGGGGTCCTATTACGCTGTTTTTGGGACAATTCCTCCTAATATGTCCGTCTCCCACATCCATAACACTCTCTATCTTCACGCATGGTCTCTCAGAGAAATTTTGACCGTCTTAGGTGGACCCCCACACAGTCTGTAGTGAAGACTGAAGGGTCCGGACTGAGTAACCTCCGGAACCCTGTCCTCTAGAGTAAGAACCATAACCACCCAACCCCCTTTTCGAAAACCCGCTTTGATGTCGATGCCGTGGTTTTTTGAAAAAACACAATTTGTTGCCCCCCATCTGCCTTCACTTCCTTCCACCTCTAACCATTGAACATCTAACCACTTTCTTGGAAGGATTTTGTCGTGCCGCTAACCTGTAGGCTGGAAATTGCATTCTGACTCCACCCCCTTCAAAACGGCGAATTCTCTCTTGGACTGAACATAGTTGGTGCAATATCTGGATAGTGCACGAAACTTAGCCTCATTGCCATTGACCCGACATCCTCCCACCTTGCCGCTAGGCGAAGAAAGACTCGTCCTTTTCCTATCTCTCAAGTCCGGGAATATATTTTTCTCATAACAAGCTAGAGAATGAGGCCCAAGTCATAGGTGGTGCCTCTGTTGGTTACACTCACCATGTGACCCGGCCACGGACATTTTGGCGTTCCCTGAAACTGGTATCTCACGAACTCAACACCAAACCGTTCTACTATACCCATCTTGTGTATAGCTCATGACAGTCAACCAGAAAAATCGTAAGCATCCTCAGATTCTGCACCCTTGAAGACTGGAGGTTTCGATTCAAGAACTTACTTAAAAAAGTTCCCTGCTGATCATTTGTCATTTAGAGGCCAGTAGTTAGTTCGTGAAACGTGCCTATGTCCAATGAGGCATCCATACTAGGGGCCATAGTGGCGCATTCGTACCTCCTGATACCGGAGGTGTGGTGTCAGAAAACTTTGGGGGTGCCTGACCCTGAATAACAACCACTAAGATAAGCGACACCTGATTGATCCCTCTGGGGTAAGTTGGGGTGGCATTTCCATCGTTCTGTCCTTGTTTCATTCTCACCCATCCTCCCCATCTCTTACTACTGTCCTCAGTCGTGGAGGATTACCGCCCTATACCAAGATGGCTAGTGCTCGTCCTCTCCCTCTAAGGGCGTCCTTCCCCACGGACCTCTACCGCGGCCTCTTGCCACTGTTGCCATCTCCGATCTACATCCACAGCCCCAGTGGCTGGCTCAGATCATCTTGTCCCTTGCTGATTTGATGTTGGCGTAGTCGTTGCTCTAGTTCTAACCATCTGTGAATAGAGTGAATGCCAATACCAATTTTGTATCACCTAGATACCATTGGGATCAAGTAATAGCACGAAAAAAGAAAGAAGAATGAAGTTTTCCTAAAGTCCTTAATAGCTTCTCAAGAAAAGTAAAGGCGCCCCCCTCACCGTTCTTTTAGACTCTACTAACCTGTTCTTGTTGATGAGACCAACGAACCTAAATGCCTCTGATACCAATTTGTCACGACCCAAACCCGAGCCGCGACTGTCACCCACTTTACCCTCCTATTTAGCGAACCAACCGATCTAAACCTTTATCATTTCAATTAATATCAAGAACATAACAGTAATGCGAAGACTTAACTATAAATAAAAGACAATTCAATAACTTTCTAAATTCAACATCTATTATCCCCAAAATCTGTAAGTCCTCATCACAAGAACATCAATGATCAATTTACTACACAAGAGTATTCTAAGAAGCTAACACAAATAAAAGCTAGTCTATGCCGAAACTTCACGGCATCAAGACATGAGAAGAGATCCGTCCAAGCTAGATGATCTTATCTCACCCTGAAGATCCGTGTTCGAAGACTGGCTTGAAACTACTGTTGAGTCCGAAGATTACGGCACTTTTGCTGCACGCCACCAACTAAACAAAAGAAACATAAAATAGGGGGTCGTACAACCACAGTACTGAAGTAGGTATCATCGTTCAACTCAAAATAGAAACAATAGATCTCAGATAACATCAAAAATCACTAATATTCTAATCATGTGATCGCAATAGGACAAACATCATTTATAATATCCCGATCAGAGCTATGAGGACTCACCTCCAGCCATATTATTTGGGATCATGTTCTTTAGATTGAGTATATTAGTATCTTTCAAGATTCTGATTTTATTCCTCTTGTATTCGTTAACTGACACTCCGATCCCTACTACTATGTTGTCTGTGAACGTGACACTCTGATCCCTAATTCACTGTGCGTTACGTGACAACTCCGAATCCTACATCTACTGTGTCGGTTCGTGACACCTGTCCCAATAATGCATGTGTCGTACTGACACTCCGATCCCCTAACATCTACGTTCTGTTCGTGACACCCTGTCCCACTAATTCTATGTGTCGGACGTGACACTCCGATCCCCTACCTCTAACGGTCGGTTTCGTGACAACCGTCCCACTAATTCATGGTGTCGGGACGGTGACACTCGATCTCCCCTAATCTCATTCGATTAATTCATCAAGCCTCATTATACAAGGCTTCATCACATCTCATCACTTTAGTTCAATCACAAGCCTTCTTTTAATACCAAGGCATCATCATTACCAAGAGATTTGTTTATATCAGATTGGGATTCAATAGCTTCATCTGCTTGTTTCATTCATCACAATCAATATAAATCACATCATGCATACACACAACGAAGCATAAAGAAGACTGTTATACTACTACCCAACACATCTCCTTCGCATTAGATTTACTAAGAAAAAAAAAAAACGAATGTGTAAAAGCAACATAACCACCCCACCAAGAATCGTGATCAAGCACGCAAATTCCTCAATGTCTTGTTGTCCTCTCGTTCGCTCCTCTTTGATCGATCTCTCTCTCCTTGCCTGTTCTTCTATTTTTCTTTATTCCAACCCTCTTTCTTTTACCCTAATTATTATATAATTAAGTTTTAAAATGGCACTAATAATCCACTATTAACTTAAGGTTACGCTCTTTTACCCCCAATTAATTAGACTTATTACATTAACCCCTCTACTTTATAATTTAAAAGCAGTCAATAGTCAAAAAGTCCTTAAAACGTGTAAAAATCCGACCCAAACTGGGATGCGTAGCCCGTGACGGGCCGTCGGCCTGGCTACGGTCCCGTCCTGCAGTCGTCGCACCCGTCAGGACTCAATTTCCACATAGAATTCTGTATGTCCGGCACCCTGTGACGTCCATCACCCCCGTTTGCCGGTCCGTCCTGCCATTGTCGCACGACGTTCAGAGAGTCGTATTTTCATGTATCCCATTTCAGATTTTCCAGTGTTTTGAAACGACACCCCTCCACGACGGTCGTCGTGACTTGACAGTCCGTCTTGGACTCCGTCACCTCTGCCGTTTTTCAAGAATAAACCTGTTGCCTCAAAACAACTAAACAGGTCGTTAGCAGATCCCTACATCTACGGTCGGTTCGTGACACCTCCCACTATTCTATGTGCTTACGTGACACTTGATCCCTACAGTCTACGTGTCGGTTCGTGTACCCCGTCCCACTAATTCTATGTGTCGGTACTTTGACACTTTCGATCCCTACATCTACGTGTCGGTTCGTGACACCCGTCCCACTAATTCTATGTGTCGGTACGTGACACTTCTGATCCCCCTGATCCCTAATCTCATTCGATTAATTTCATCAAGCCTTCTTTATACCACGGCGGTCATCATCTCATCACTTAGTTTCATCAAGCCTTCTTTTTATACCAAGGCATCATCATTACAAGAGATTAGGTTCTATATCAAGATTTTGATTCAATAAGTCTGCATCATGCTTGTGTTTCATCACCATCATATATAAATAAAATCACATCATGCAATACAACAGGCAATTACATAACGGAAGACTCTATAATACTACCCAACACATAGCTTTGCTATTTAAGTTTACACAATAGTGTAAAAGAAACCATAACCTACCTCCACCGAAGAATCGAGACAAAGCAAGCAAATTCTCATTTTCTTGTTGTCCTCTTCGTTTCCCTCTTGATCGATTCTCTCTTCGCTCCTTGCTGTTCTTTCTATGTTTCTTTATTCCAACCCTCTTTCGTTTACCCTAATTATTATATAATTATGTTTAAAAGATGGCACTAATATCCCCGTAATCAAACTTAAGGTTACCTCTTTTAAACCCCCAAGTAATTAGACTTATTTAACATTAACAACCTCTAACTTTATATTAAAGCGAATAAGTCAAAAACGTCCTTAAAACGTGTAAAGAAATCCGACCCGAACTGGATTGCGTAGCCCCCCCGTGACAGCCATCGGCCTGCGACGGTCCGTCCTGCAGGTCCGTCGCAACCGTCAGAGACTCATTTCCCCATAGAGTCCTGTGACTGTACTTCACGCCTTGTGACGTCCCGTCACGCCCTGTGACGTCCTCTGCGCATTTCGTCCCGACGTTCAGAGAAGTCGATTTTCATTATCCAATTTCAGATTTCCAAGTGTTTCGAAACGACACCCTCCCCGACGGTCCGTCGTGCCCTTGACGGTCCGTCGTGGCCTCCGTCCCCTTCTGGCCCGTTTTTCCAGAATAAACTCTGTTGCCTCAAACTCCTAACAGTTCCGATACAAATAGATACGCAATTTACCCATCGTTCGCCCCCGAACGATCCCAAAAGGAAAACAATGGCGAAAAGACTCCTGAATTCTGTAAAAACAGATTGTATCTTTCTTCTCTCGCTATCCTGCCCTCCTTCCTCCCATTGGCTTCTTCACCGGTCGATTCTGTCATTGCACACCTTGATTGATGCAATACTCTCTTAACCTCACTTTGCGAACTTCTCTATCTAAATAGCAACAGCTCCTCTCATAAGACAAGTTCTCATCAACAAAACTGAATATCCAACGGAACTGTCATTTCCTCATCCCCATGGTATCTTTTCACATTCGACACCTGAAACACCGGATGTACTCCGGACAGCCCGGAGGCAAGCTCTCATAAGCCCACCTCCCCTACTTTAAACTCTCTTAAGTACTCAAATGGGCAATATACCTTGGGCTGAGCTTGGCCTCTTTTACCAAACCTCATCACCCTTTTTCACCACCCACCCCTTTTATACTGGTGAAACTTTCAACAAGACTTGTCACCCTCCATGCAACCAAGTCTCTAACTTTCGATCTTTCGTATTCTCCTTTTTTCTACTTTGCGCCGCTAGAAGCTTTTCTTGAATGATTTCACTTTTCTATCGAATCCCCTCAAAAGATCAGTACCCCCCAAGGTCTAACCTCGAATGGCATCAAACCAACCAATGGGAGACCTACATCTCCTACCATATCAATGCTCAAAGGGAGCCATATCAATGCTTGGAGTGATCCTATTATTGTTTAAAACTAACTCCGCTAAGGGTAAGAAGCTATCCCAATGGCCAACCGAATTCTATCACCATGCACGAGCATCCTCCAACACTTGATTCGTTCGCTCAGACTGACCATCGGTCCTAGAGGATGGAACGCTTTACTAAGGTCGCAACCTAGTACCCCAATTCTGCATGCAATGTTTTCCAAAACTTCGAAGTAAACTGCGTACCTGGCTATCTGATCTATGGATAGTGGAACTCCATTCAATCGAACAACTTTCTGAGATGTAAATTTGGCTAACTTCTTCTCTGCAGTTGTAAAGTCACCTTAAACCGGAAGGGAAATGAGCACTTTAGTTAACCTACAACAATCACCAGAATAGAGTTCACTACTGCCAATGTCTTTGGAAGCCAACCACGAAGTTCCCCATTGCGATTCTCTGCCCATTTTCATTCCGGAATGGGCATTCTCTAAGTGTTCCTACCGGCCTCCTGGTGTTCATGACTTACTTGTTTTGACAATTTGGACCCATTTGCAATAAAATCCCAATTCCGCTTCATTCTTCTCCCCAAAAGTGTTGCTTTAGTCACGTGTACTTCTTGGTTGCACCCGGATGTACAATACCTTTGAACTAACTATGAGCCTCTGTCAGAATAGTGTTGATCAAATCATCGACGCGAGGTACACCTACCCTTCCCCTTCCTTAATGCCCTCAAAACAAACCCCTTCTTCATCGACTTTCGCTTCTTTATCCTCTCCTTTTGCAAACTTTACTTTATCTCGACCGATCATTTTTCATCATTAAAACTGCTCTCCCTTATCCTTATCAGTGAAGGAAGATCTGCCTCCACACAAGCTAAAAATCCTCGCCTTCTCATGTACTTCTAATCTCATAAGGTCGTTTAGCTCAGATCTGAACTTCTCTAGCCAATGTGCGTCTAGAAATGCTTGCAAGGATCTAGACTTGTCCCATGCTTTCCCTCCTTTCTAACTTAAAGCATATCCGCTACAACATTCGCCTTCCCCGGATGGACAAAATAGTGATGTCGTATCCTTCAGTATTCCATCCATCTCCTCTGTCCTCAATTCAAATCTCTCTGATTCAAGACATACTGTAGACTACGAGATGCCTGTAACTCACACTTAACCCCCATATAAATAGTGTTCCAATTGCTTTAGTGCAACACGAGTACCCACCGCGGCCATTCAATCATGAGTTTGGATAGTTACTTTTCATCAGCATTTTTAATTGTCTTGAAGCATAAGCAATCACATTCTTCTCTTGCATGTAGCACTGCACCCAAACCCATAAGATGCATCACAATACCAATGAAATTCTTGCCTTCCACTGTAAGGTAGAATTGGTGCAGTAGTCACAGAGTCTTGACTTCCTGAAAGCTTTCCTCACACTCATCCGACCATCAAGGAACATTATTTGCTTATCAATTTCGTCAGTTTGGGAAGCAATAGAAGAGAATTCCCTTGACAAATCGGAATCGGCGGTAGTAGCTGAGCTCACCCAACAAGCTCCTTATTTCTGACACATTAGTAGGTCTTATACCAACTTACCCAATTTTTCACTACTTCGATCTTAAAGGATCCACCATTACTCCATCCTTAGAACCCTACGTTGCGCCCAAGAAGACACTGCACTGCCAAAACCTCACACTTGGGAGAACTTTGGCATAAAGCTTTTTCCTCCCTCACTTTTCCAAACCATTCTCAATGCTCTCATTTCCTTCTTACTCTTGGAGTATATCTATATTCATCAATAAATACGATCACAAGAGATCTAAATATGCTTAAAAATCCCGTTCAGCAAACTCATGAACGCAGCAGGGGCATCGTAGACAAAAGACATCACTCCAATTCGTAATGCCCATCCTGGTTTCTAAAAGCATCTTTTGGCACATCCGTTGCTCCTATTTTGCAATTGATGGATAACCGATCTCCAAGTCATCTAGAGAGACAACAAGCACCTTGAACGATCGAACAGTCATCAATTAAATGGCTGAGGAAGAGGATACTTGTTTCTTTATAGTCACCTTGTTTCAACTGCCGGTAGTCTAATGCACATCCGAAAACTCCCATCTGCCCCCCCCCCCCCTTTTCTTAACAACAAAACCGGAGCACCCCAAGGAGATGCACTTTTGGTCTAATAAGCCTCTGCTTCAACAATTCCTTGATGCTTTTAATTCCTCTTACTCGCGGGGCCATTCTATAGTGGGTATAGAAATGGGGGCGTGTACCACCGGTTCAAGATCAATACAGAAGTCAGTAATCCCTACTGGGGGTGCAATACCCGGAAGATCTGCAGGGAATAACATCAAGAAACTCACCGGACCACCCGAAATCGACTCATCGAGGGTACTTGGTTATTTGTCAATCCTTGAGATGTGGGCCAAGAAGCTAACACTTTACTAACCATTTTCTTAGCACGAAGAAGGAATGATACGCACCGGATTGGAGTGTGTCACCACCCTCCCACACTAACCTGTTCTGTCCCAGCTGGCTAACCGTCACCGTTTAGGCATTAATTACAATCCAAGATTGCAATTGCGGAGAAAGCAAGTCAATACACAGAATTACATCAAAACCAAATCACCATTCTAAGATAAAACCAATCTACATAATGTGTTACTACTATATTGTTACTTTACTCCCACAAAGTTCACCAAACAAGACCATATACCTTTTCAACTACCACAAGACTCCCCACCGGATTAGAAACAAAAAAAGGCCTTAATATCAAGTAATTCACAATGTAAATTTAGACCATTACCAAATGAGGAAGATACATAAGAAAATGTTGATCCAGTATCAAACAATACGGAAGCCATTCAATCACAACCCGAAGATTACCTGTGATGACAGCATCGATGTTTCCCCGCCTCTATCTCCCAGGGCAAAGCATAACAACGGGCCCTTTCGTTTGTTTGTCGTTGTCCCTAACCATGTTGTGATGTAGTGGCCCGTTTGCCCGTTACCCCCATCCATTTTGGTGACCACCACTACCTCGGCCACCGCATTCTCCAGCAAAAACGGCCTCCTACCATGACCACACCTCTACCTCTACTAGTGGGGGGGTCTATTACTCTGTTTTGGACAATTCCTCCTAATATTCCAGTCTCCTCATCTCCCCACCTCCATAACACTCTCTAGTATTCACTCATGGTCTCTCAGAGAAATGTTGACCGGTTGAGTGGAACCCCCAACTACAGTCGTAGTGAAGACTTGAATGGGACGGACGAGTAACCTCCTGAACCCTTTCCCTGTAGAGTAAGAACCATTTTAAAACTCACCCCCTTTTCGAAACCCCTCTTTGATGTCGATGCCGTTGTAATTCATCTGATTCACTCTCCCTCCACCTCTACCACGCATCTACCACTTCTTGGAAGAGATTTTGTCTACCGCCGCTACCCTGTAGGCGAAATTCGCAATTCTGAATCTTAACCAACCCCCTCCATCAAAACGGCGAATCCGCTCTTGTGGACTGACATAAGTTTGCGGTGGCATATCTGGATATGCACGATAACTTTAGCCTCATATGCATTGACCGCACATCCTACCTTGCTCTAGCCTCAAGAACATCGTCCTTTTCCTATCTCTCAAGGTCCTGGGAATCGATTTCTCTTCCATAAACAATCTAAGAATGAGCCCAGTCATAGTGGTGGTCTCTGTTGGGTTGACACTCAACATGTGACCGACGACCGCCACACATTTTGGGCGTTCCCTTGAAAACTGGTAGCTCAACGAACTCAACACCAAACCGTTCTACTATAACTCCATCTGTGTAGTAGCTCATGAACAGTCAACCCAGAAAATCGTAAGCATCCTCAGATCCTGCACCGCTTGAAGCTGGAGGTTTCGATTTCAAGAACCTACTAAAAAGTTCATAACATGTGATCATTTGCATTATAGGCCCAGTAGTAGTCGTGGAAACGTGCCTCTGTTCCAATGAGGCATCCATACGAGGTGGCCATAGTGGCTGCATGCGTACCTCTGATAACCGGAAGGTGTTGTTTTCAGTAAAAAGTTGGGGGTGCCTGACCCTGATCAGACAACCCATA
>JAKWJA010002497.1:38156390-38354038 GCA_027704765.1 Solanum habrochaites | reverse complement strand
AAAATTAGAAGATTAAACTCACACTCTTTCAATTCTCAAATAACTCAAAACAAAGAACAACTCCTCTTCACACACATTATCACAAAAGGTTGGGGAAGGACAAAACCCTTGGATTAGTTAGCCAAAATTTAAGAAAACGTGACATAGGACGGTAGGCAATTGCAATCTCTTAGTGGGCTGTATGCAACAATCCCGATGCCTCAATCTCCTCTTGTATTAGGATCGCACAAAAATGTAGACAGTTTCGTAAATTTTTTTTCTGCTATCGCACAGATAGCTTAATAACTAACCAGTTCAATACTATATGATAAAATTGTGGTTCATATGCAACAATATTGTCATTAAAGTGCTCTTAATCAATGCAATACCACTTCACAGATAAAAGCATCCTACCAAGTAGAATTACTCTTGTTATTTGTCTGAGTCCAAAAGAATACTTCATTCACACACAATTGATTGGAATGAAGAGCATGTTCCTGGTAAGTTTGTCAAAGCTTTTAGAAAAGCTGATCAGAGGCACTGAGAAAATTCAAATATGAAGGACAGTGGCAACAACATTGAAGAAATGGAACAAAAAGATGTCGACAGTAGGAAGACATATCAAACAACTCTTGTTGATGTCACAAAACAAGAACAAAGCACTATCAGAATAGAAGACCAAACAAAAATAGAAACAAATATCGCTTGCAGCAAGCGTTGCATGTTGGTCCGGAACCAAAAATGCGACCTTTAAATTACAGACGGCATTTCTTTGCTCCACAGCTCTTACGTTATGGTTGGAATTCGCACTACACCAGAAGAAGATAAGTGATAGAATCAGGGGATCATACCTACATGTTTCTCTAAAATAATATTATTATTATTTTATTTTCCTTTATAAATATTTTCTAAAATTATAACATATTTGTGTTATAAAAACTTATCGTGAAGATATTAATATTATGTCCTTTGATTTATATATTATGTTACATATTTATAAAAAAACAATATGTTTATAATTTATCGATTACATTTCGTTATATTTTGATTTTTTGAAAAAACAATCAAAACTAACTCAAATAAAATACTATTGATATTTAAAAATGTAAAAACAAACCCAAATAAAATGGATTGAGAAAAAAAGAAAACAAAAATGGAAATAAATACATTAAAAACTGATCAATGTTTGTCCAATCTTTACATACACTCTTCGCTTGGAAATAGTAAAATGGAAGTTGATATTTGAAGATTAGGTTGAAACCAAAGTTCATTCTAATCAAGGGCCCTGAAATGTAGAATTGACATATCATCCCGTCCCAAAAAGTCACAAGGGTTCGAATTTTATTTGAATGTAATTTTAAACCACATTTTTAACATTCGTATTGATGAATTAACTTCAAAAGGTGTGGGAGATGTGTGTAAAGCTTAGATAGTTGAGTATATGTATTTCACTCTTCCCGCGTTGCGCGATCTTTATAAAATGACCTCATTTTAATTTGAAAAAGAGAAAAAATATAAATTATTATCTAGTTATTTTTAAGATGAAATCATTTTATTTCTAAATTAACAGCAAATATAAAATTCTTATTGAGTGTTTGTGGATCTATATATATATATACTAAAATGTTAATAATTTTTTAAAAATATTGATTTCACTGCATCTTACTCCATATACATATGTATAATATATAATTTATAGCTTCCCTGGAGATTCCCTATGATAAGAGTACTATATATATATTATTTCCTATTTATTATTCTTCTTTTTTTGGAACTTCTGTATACTTATTTTTGCTTATCCATATCATTGCGTTCACGTTCTGTCGGCATACAAGATTGCCTGACTATGCCCACTACAAGGAGTTTGTAAAGTAGGACAACACGGGGTGTGCGGCCTCTGGTATCTCTATTGGTGTGTGTCGTCTGAGCGGCCCGACCGCCGGCTCCCCTCCCGGTGTTCGGCGGTTTCGGTGGAGGGTTGTTGAGAAATTTCGGGAGTGTAGGGCGATGGTATACGGAGTGGGAAAGAGAAAAAACTGATATGGAGATGCATAAGGAGAAGGAGAAAGCAAGGGAGTCACCCCCGAAGAGGTAAAATAGAATTCAATGAATGAAATTGGCTATTATTAAAAAAGACTTGAAGACATGGTATAGCATTAGGAGAGAGTGATGACTTTTAATTGTCACGGTATCTTTGGAGAAAATAGTAAGTTGAATGTATTTTGGCTCTTGAATGATACATAATAATATATTATTAAAGGCAATTTTCTTTAACTTGGGTGACCATTTAGGAATTGCCCTACTAAATAGTTGCAAATCACCTATCTCTAAAATATATGCAATGTAGAATATTTTTTTTAATTATTAGTCATAATAGATTTCACAGCAATCTGTAAATTAAATGTTAAGGTAAGGATTAGATGGAAAGGAATGAATCGGAGATAGGCTCGAAGGTTTACGTGCGTGAGAACATAGACAAATGAGGGCATTTAAACAATGTTAGAAATATTAATATTTAAATATTATTTCTATATAGCCTATATCAACGATACGTTTCGTTTTATAATATATTATGTACTAATTTTTTTTTTAAAGTTTACCTTGGCCAAATATCAAATACGTTAAATATTTTACTGGTTATCTATTATTATTTTTATATATGATTAGCTAAGAAAGTTTTTTTTTTTTTTTTAATACTTTATTGTTCTAACACATTTCACAGTGAATGTCTAGTATTATAAGATTAATTATTGACATATTGCCTAATGTTTTATTGGCAAATCACATATTGATATATTTAACAATTTACTATTTTTAAGTTATGTAATTATTATTAAAAATGATTTACATACAAAGTCCAATAATGTTGATTAATATATCTGTTATATTAGGTTTACTCAAAGTGTTTTTAAACATATTCTCGGGTCCCATCCGCTTTTAAATTGTCATGGTTTCTACTTTTAAAATCAAACTATGAAAATTTGACTCCATTATTAAATTTATTTTTGATCATATTGATATGCAAAAAAATTGCAATTTATTGTACTTGTAATAGTTTTTTGAATACCATAAGTTTATTTGTTTAAAATATTGAATTGTAATCTAATTTAACATTGACATATAGTCCAAATTGACTTTCGAAAAGTACAACATAACAAATAAAAGTGGACAAAAGAAGTATAAATTTTGATCTAAATTGTATTAAAAAAGATATGAATGTGGATGAAAAGGGTGTTATGTTGATTTGAACTCTATTCGATTAAACACATTAGTCGTCTACGCATTCTTTGTCTTTGTTTTTAGCATCGGCGATTGAAAGAGGTATATGAAGGAAGGAATCAGTGGATTGAGGAATGAAAGCTCGAAGACAAAGAGAACCGGTATGCTCCTTCTATGCTGTCCAGAAAAGACAAATGCAATTGATTCAGCTTGAATATTGCCTTTTGTCCTCCTCCGCGACCAATTCCGCGTTTAATGGGATTAGGGAATACCAAAGTCACGTCCAAGGTGGACGGGGCGGAGGGAAACCTTAACTTTAACATATCCAAATCTATGTTACATATGTTGAATCATTTTTTATATTTTACTTTTTTGGGTCAATAATGGAGCATGAGGCTCCTTTTAATTAATTCAATAAGTCTCTTAAAAATTGGGTTAAAAGCCCAAACAATGTTTTATATGACAACATGAAATATAAAAATGGCAACTTTCACATATAGCAAATTAAAAAATTTATATTTTTATGCTATAGCAAAGTTTGCATAATTGCGCTCCATAGGCAAACTATAGAAACTGTATAATTTTCGTTATAACATATACAATTGTATAATCTCTAGCCTATATTGTATATTCGCTGCGCTATTTCGCTGCGCAATTGTATAATCGCTATCCTATTTACACTGCAATGGTATAATGCCAATTGTATAATTCACGGGTGCCATATATTCGCTGCACCAAGGATTTTTTATAAAATTGTTTTGCATACAATTTGAATCGAATTAAAGATGTATGTATATTGCATAATTATATGTAGAGCAGAAGCTCTGTTTTTCTCCGTCGCTTTATCACAAAACCAGAAACAACAATATATACACTTTCGTCTGTATAAAGCTAGAGAAAATTGTATTTACTGCAATTGGTATAATCGCAATTGTAATTCTTTGAACTTTTTCTCTGCAATTATTTATAAAATTTGCATTTGTCTACAATTGAATGAAGTAAAAATAATGTTTGGAAATTGTATAATTAGTGTATACACTAAGATATATGTTTTTGGCATGTGTATATATACAATTTCTCTCACTTTTAGAAACAGAGAACAGAATTATACACTTCTTCTGTGTATAAAGCGAGAGAGGCGAAGAATGGGAGAGTGCTAGCGAGACTTATTGGGGAGAGGTGCCTGGCAAATTTTGGCTACCGTTTGCTATGGAGCCAATTAAATCAACCCTAGCTACTCCATTTTTTTGCGATTATTAGTTTGCTATTATATACATTTTTCATATAAAAAAACCACATTAGTTATACCTGCTTACGATCTAGATTCTCTTATTTTAAGGGCATTTCTGTAAAATGAATTATAGGAAAAATGTACTTTATATTCCACACTATGTGATCCTATACTTTAATACTAATTATAATACAGGAGTAATCAAGATCAATTAATACTAATCGCCCAAACAAATTCATTCAACACTAAAAATGACAATAATATTGAATATTTATTTTTTTTAATTAATTCAATAAGTCTCTTAAAAATTGGGTTAAAAACACATTAATTTATACCTCTTACGTATCTAAATCCCTCTTATTTTAAGGGATTTCTGTAAAATGAAAATTAATAGGAATAGAATGTAATTTATACTTCACACTATGTAATTCCTATAATTTATACTAATTATAATAAAGATTAGACATCAAGACTCAAATTAAACCAATTGCAAAAAAAAAAATCATTTCAAACACTAAGAATGAAATAATCTTAATATTTATTTTTTAGTTTTATACATAGGTTTAGATATAATTAAACACATATCTAATTTTACTCTTCTTCTTTTGCATATTTGGGAAAAGACTAAATTTCCCCTGAAATTATCTGAAAAGTCCAGTTACACGCTTAAATATTGTAATGACTTTATTACACAGCTAATCTACTTCGAAGTGATCATTAATACCCATACCCACCCCCTTAGTAAGGTGACATGGAGAGAAAGTCTTATACTTTCCTTACAGGTGCTGAAGAAGAAGAACAAATTATTTTAAAATGAAAATTTAAATATGTGACACTATTTTATTTGTCATTATATAGTTAAATATTATAACTTCTAATTATATTAATATATGTCTTTTTTTTTCTTTTTTATTAGTGACCCCAATTTCTTTAGAGCTTTACATTTATTTTTTTGAGTTCTTCTTCTTCGACAGTTCATTGTCACGATAGATGATTTCTTTAATTTATCCTTGTATAAGCATATCGATCTCTTTACCTTAAAAAGAAACACTAAAAAGAAATTAAAAGTAGTGGGAAGATGTTGATTTCCACCGAAAAGTTAATATTTTAATTTAAAGTTCTTGATTCTACTCGAACTCGCCTGAGTATTCATCAGAAAAAATATGAAAAAGATAATGACTTTTATTGAAATAATATGATGTTTAAAATGAATTTCCATTTGGCTTTTTTATTCTCGTCGTACATGACCTAGAATCATCAGAATGTTATTTTGTCTGAAGGCATCAATATCATATTTGACTTTACACCACACAAATATAAACATTGCTTTCCATACAACTTAAATCTATAAATTCAATAAATTTTACAGATCTGATCTATTTGTTTGTTTCATCATCATCACATTTCATCACACTCACACATCCACCCAAATTAATGATGTTGCCCACGTCTAATCGTCGCCAATCGCAAATCACTAAACTTCATAATCTTCTTATTGTCTCATGTTCTCTCTTCAATTTTTTTCGATTTTCCTTCAATTTATGAATAATGAAGAAGAAGAAGAAATAATTTTTTGAAGAAAGAAATGTATGGTGAAAGGAGGAAGAAAACCTACATTATTTTCTTTTTTGTAAAAGTATACGAAACTCTTTTCTAAAAAAGCTTTAAAAAATTAAAATAATATTATTTACAGGTCAAAACGAGTGAACAACACATTTTTACACAAAAATTGAAATTGTCTTCGGAAGAGGATATTAATATCACTAAGACAAGATTGAGTGTGTAATAGGTCATCATAATAGTTTAAGTGTGTAACTGATTTTTCGAAACAAGTTCAGGAGTGAATTTATGTCTTTAACCTTTAATATATAGTCATGTAATTAATACTTATCAAACATATTTTAGCATGATTCAATACTTTTACATTATGATTATTTCACATTATGACTTATCATTTGTAATATTTGTCTAATGCGATTGCATTATTATTTTTTTTTGTTAGGATATTTTAGTGTTCATTAATATATCTATTTTGTATTTTTCTTAAAACCAACTCAGATAGGTGCATGTTTTGGTATGACTAAAAATATTTGTAGTACCAGTAATTTACATGTTTTTATGAATACTTTTTACATAATTGAAAAAACCTCAAAATACTTTAAAATTAAAATACTCTGAATTTTTATTTGGTTTACTTTATAATTTAACAAATAACAATACAAAGATTTGATTTGATAGTAGAAAAATCTGAACCTACCGATCATGCACACACTAAGTGATGCCAAGAACCATTTGAAGCAATGAGAAAGAAAGCTAAAAAAACTTAAACAATTGCTAATTAAGTACCAGCACAAATGTTAACATTTTTTTCTATTATCAGTATCCAAAAGTGAATTGGATCCTTTAAGAAACTAAAATCACTGAGAGTGCTGCCCAGCAAGCCATCACATAGAGAATTTCGCCAAGTCCAGGACTCACGAATCAACATACAAATATCCTCATTTCGCGCCTCGACCAGTTGATAACATCAGCACAAAAAAGAAGTCTTAGTGTCATTTGGTTGGAATAATATATAAATATGACTTTTAACTTGGTTTCAGTGTACGACTATGCCTCCAACTTTAAATGTGTATAAGTAGACACTTGTATAAATTGAATAAATAGAGACCAAGTGTTCCTATTGTGCACAACACATATCGGACTGTAGGACGATGTCTCTTTTTTGCTCAATGTTCTTACAAGTTTAAGTGGTTTACATTGTGGACACCACCCAGAGTAAGACTAAGATGCAACTAAAGTCAAGTTAATAGTCATGTTTATACATTATGTCCATTTGGTTTGAAGACAAATTATGATATAGTAGACAAGATGACTTTATAAATATGATGGGTAAGAGTAGCTACTAAATGATGGTTATTCATATCTCATGAGGCCGTTAATGTATGATGACAAATTTAGTGTTGAGGAGGAGACAACACTGGCAAGCTAATTCGGGTGCGGATGGGGATTCCCCAATAAATTAAATAGCATGGATTTCCTTTTCGAATTAAAGGCCAACTTATTTTGTTGATTAATCCATCTTTTCATTGATTGCTGCAGCAGTATAAGGAGACATCTTCATTTAGACACGACTACTATAAATAAAACAAGACCCAGTTATGCTAGGATCAAGGTACAAATTGATTTGCTATCAGAATTTCCAAAGTATGTGGGGATGGAGATGGTTTAATGAACAAGGGCATCAAGAGTTGTGAAAAGTACATATACATTATGGCATGTTACCTAAGTATTGCAACTTACAAGGTCTTGAAGAGATAAGTGTCTAGGTAACTGTTCATATTCAGGGTGCTTGTTGACATCAAATTTTGGTCTGATAATTCTAAAATTAATGTTTATTGAGTATTTTATTTTTAAATTATTTAAAATACATATTTTTTATTTAAATGCAATTTGTAGATAATCATTTGTTTTTTCTCAAAGTTTAGAATTTTTTATTCGTTGTTAGTTTATATTATTTTGTTATAGGAGACGTTGCAAGGGGGACTATTTATGCATGTTTGTTATAAAATGCATTTTTTTATTTAAATTACATTTTTCTACATGTCATGTGTTCCGTTTATTACGTATTTATAATATTCATTTTATTTGTTACATTGTTAATAATCATTTTGATATTTTGTAATCTAAAAAACTCATTTAAATTCAAATTTGCATACACACATATTTTATCAACCAACGATTTTAGAGACCACAATCTTGAGCCCATTATATAATAATGTGATCCTATTTAAAGAAAATTTATCCATTAAATTAATGATTGATTAAATTTTAAGGATAATTTATCAGAATTTTTTAAAATTTTAAAATATTCTCTCGTATTTATATTTTTTCGCCACTGCATTTTCCCGGCACCCAAAAACACCATATTTTGTTCGTTGGTTTCTTCAGCAAGCAACACCATACTCCAAACTCCGGCAAACCCCATTGCCTGTCTTTTCTGGCCAACAAGTAGTACAAACCCCCCCCGCCCCCAACGCTTTCCTCTATCACCTACAATCAACTTATTCCGTCACCAGACCCACCAAAACCCCATTCGTATTTCACCTTTCCCGGCGCAAAACCCCACCATTGAGCCACCTGTTTCCTCTATTTCCAGAGCCACCACAAAACCCTTGTACGGAGAAAGCATCTACCCAAAACCCGCCTAAAAACAGTGCAAATCAGACCCGAAACAACCCAAAGCAAACGCTCTATCCAAACTCCAAGACCATGAAACCAAAACCCTTTTCCTCTTTACCCCTTCGGCAAAGACGAGCAGCCACTGAATCGGCTAGCTGGAGCTCATCCATTTCCCGGTGACACCAGATCCTTCCCAATTTCCCCTCTTTTCTCGAATTTTTTTATTTGTGTTTTACAGATACTCGGACAAAAAAGGCTTAACCAGTTTGGAACTACCAGAAAAACCCGCACTCAGGTGAAGGACGACTATTAACCCTCCGACGGTGCTTTGGCTTCCATCATTTACGACGAGCCCGAAGCTCTAAACGCCAGTCAACCCATGGTAATACTCTGTATTCGATATTTTATCTTTATTGCTTTGTTTATTCTTTACATTTCAGATCTGGCTGGAGGGGTTCAAACTCCGGCCACCGTTATTTTTTTTTTGAAATTTTATCTTTCTCCGATGTATATTGTTGTTTCCCTATTGCTCTAGTCGAAACTTTCTTTGCTTCCTTTGCTTTATTTAATTTTTGGTGGGGTAAATTCTTATTATTAATACTGGTCTTTGTTATTAGTTATTATTATCTATTTTGATTTTTTAATTTTCCAGTTAGATGATATGTGCACTATTTCCTTTCTTTTAGTTGTTTTGTGCCCTTCTCACTTTTCCTTTCTATTTATTGTTATAATTAGTTATTAAATTATTTGTTAACTATTGTTCTTTTCGTTTTGCTTATGATTTTTGTTTTCTTTTTAGTTAATTATTTTTGTTGGTAGACTAGTTTCAAATATTTATTCATCTTATCCCATGAATTGTATAATAATATGAGTAAATATGAATACTTATATTATCAATTGGGTAATTTATTTTTATCTATTTAAAATATGAGTCGAGTTAAATATTTTATTCATTTTTATCTAATCCGTTTTTGATTAACTCGACCCGCTCATTTAATGAAAACATACAAAATGGAGATGAGAGCCATAAAGTGGAAATTAAACCAGAGAGGACAGTCAGCTAAGAAGTAGCAATCACAATAATGATGTTGTGTTTTAGACAAACACAAATGAGGAGCAACAAATAGTCAGCTTTAGTGAACAAGCAGTTCAAGAGGATCTAGTTAGAGTTACTTTTCAAGACTTTCATCAGATAAATTATGAAGCAAAATCAACAGATCAACAACAACAATTACAATCAGTAGAACATAAGGTGGAGGAAAACAATCAGAAAAAGGAGGATCAAGTACTGCAGAGTATTGGGGTGTCTTCAGCAAAAGGAAACAAACCAATCAGGGTTAATCTAGTGCTGAGTGTCGGATCAAGTTTTAAATGAAGATGAATGCACTATTTTCGAATGTGAGGTCAAAATTCATTCCATAGAATACAAAATGCTACATATATAGATATCACAAGTTCTTTATTATTACTTTGATGGAAACTTTGAAGAGGCAAGACAAAATTCACAAGTTCGAAAGAAGATTGGAGATGCGATATCGCTAGTGATGCCCGTTTGGTTATGACTACTTTTTGAAGGGGACACTGGTTACGGAATGGAGACTTTAACAGAAACATATGACCAAAAAAAAAGTACTTAAAGCATGGGAATATTGTTGAATTAAGATCTTGGTAGGGTTTATTTTTGTGTTACATAAGGCTGGGCAATGGAACGGAATATATTGGTATCGTTCCGGTTTGGTTGCCTACGGGATGGAATGGGACATCTCGAATTGGGACACGGAACGGAACTGAGGTTTTGTACTGGTGTACCGATACTGGTTTATCCCAGTTTATTTCGGTTCCGGTTCGATTTCGATTAATTAATATTTATAAATTAATTTATATTATAAATTTATAAATTATAATTTATATTTTATATTAAATAATAAATGCTATCCAAGTAACAAAGCTACCCCTACTAGTATTACATTAGTATTACATTTGAGATTTAGTTGAAACAGAGCCCTTCCTAGAAGATGGTTGCGTAAATTATGCACTCTACTAGTAGTTGTAAATTGAAATTGTAATTTATAATTATTTAAATAAATTAAATGATATTTTTTTGTTAATTTGTGTAAGTGTTTTATCCTATTTTTATTTAATTATTTAAAGTTACAAAATTGAAATTTTTATTTAATACAAGTTATAAATATTACTATAAATTCTAATATATTAATAAATAATAATAAAAACTTGTAACTTCAAATATTTAAATCTTGAAAACTTCCATTAGACTTCACTTGCAAACTTATATGTAAAATTTTTATAAAAATATCTTTAACATAACTTAAGTAAAATTTACATTATAAATTTAAAAACTATTAAATTAAACTTAGAAAAATAAAAAGTATTCATATTTTCGTAATTCAAAAAAATCATTTTTTGAAATAACTAGATGTGTCATCCCGTTTTTCCCATCTCGTTCCATTTTGGTTCCATCTCGGTATATAGTGGGACGGAACGTAATCGAGTATCTGTCTCGATAATTCCGATCTGTTTCATCCCGATACCGATCAACAACTCGTCCTGTTTCGATTGTTCCGTTCCGGTCACTTGCCAAGTCTTAGTATTACATAACAAACCTATTTGGTGCTACTTCAGCATCGAATTGAACCCTCACCAAAGCTGAAAGTTTAGATAATCAAACAAATAATAGAAGTATTATTTATGTGACAGTCAATTTGGTGGGACGCCAGGAATCAAACTCTCACATAATATGAAAGTTTAGATAGTCAAACAAATAATAAAGAGTGTCATCTAAAAAACATTTGATAAATTGCAAGTCTTATCATATGATACTCTCTAAAGTGAACGTGAATTGACTATTTGAAATTTCACCTAATTAACGAGATTCGATTTCCCACCCCTCTCTCATTTCTCCTTTTCCTTTCCCTATTTATTTTATATTAAAAAAGTTTTCGTTGGTTTATTTATCTCTGTCTTGTAGTGTCCAGTTGCTAGGAGTAATAATTTTAGACCGTTGGTAGTATTTTTAAAAATATGATATTCAATTTTTTCGAAAGAAATCTTTAGACCATAATATAAAAGATCATAAATTACAAGAAGAATTAAAAGAGATTTATTCACCAAATAGCTATGCCAAAAAGTGAAAAAGGTCTAATGTCAGGCACCAACAAACAATCATCATAAAATTTGCAATCAATCATCATAAAAGGCTCCTTTATTTTACCATATAAAAAACATGTTCATATTACCATTCACGAGATTTCTTTGCTTTCTAATATTACCTTATTCTAAAAGTTCAAAAAGCAATTTTAATTTGGAGTTGTAACTAGTACAAGATTATATTAAGGGTAAACCTCAATAACAGACCTTAATCCCAAGATATGACTAATGTTGTAGTGACTAAATCCAGAATCAGAGAAGAGTTCTGCCCATTCTTGTTCATTTCTTTCTTTTCCAGAAACATGACCATCATCAGTACATCTGAAAACAATTGAGTTTCAAATGATTTATATCTCGTTTCCGCGTTATCAATCTCACTGTCCAATCACATCACTTTCTCCATTGCCTCTTTACTGGAATGGCTTCTTTAATCCTTCTTCAATATTTTAATAATTCCCTTCGTCGCTCCAATCAAATGTATAGTCCACTAGATCCACTGCTTGTCATAAAAAATATTAACATAAAAACAAGACAAATTGAACAAACAATAATAAAAGTCAACATAACTTTTAGTAGCACATTCAATCCATCTCATTCTAACAAGTTGAGTCATGATCTATTTGTTAACTTGACGTAACAAATTGTACTTAATGACTCAACGGGTGAAATTGCAATTCCAACTAATATCATGCTCCGTCAGTTGATTACTTTTGACCTTAATTCACTTTGACGCAAGCAAATTATGAATGAACAAGTTCATTAGTTCCGATTTATACCTTTAGCAAAATTGCATGAGCAGAAGGAACGGACTTAAACATATCTCCACCAATATAGCTCAAGTTGTTTCCCCCTTCCAAGCCTTCGACCACATGAGGCAGATAAAAAACAAAGCATTTCAACTCTGGAAATGCATTAGAAATGGCTCTAGGCACTTCCAATGCCTCCTCCAACGTCTACCAACGATTTCAATCCTTCAAAAACTCCCTTACCATTTTTGATCAACACACGAATGATCAATGGGGCATCACTACCCATGGCTTCGTTCAATAAACGGTTAACCCTTGGTTCATCCCCTGCATATTCAAACAACGGCTTCCCATGAGTAGTCGCAAATGGGGTAGAGTCCCCGTTCACGAACCATTCAGTGAGTGAGTGCCACAGATCTATTAAAATCAGATCCAATTGTGCCTGAACAAATGGGGCTAGACTCAATGGTTCATTTTTAAGGAGACACGAAGTTGGAGTAAGTAAATAACCTTCTTCTCCTTGAATAAAGAAGCCAACATGAATTAGAATACGCATGAGACGATAAATACATTTGTGACCTTTCGATTTGTTGATAGGGAGAGCATTCAATACATCAGAGAGGATCATGGCTCGTCCATGGCTATAAATGATATCTGGAATTTCGAGCTGAATTGCACATTTGAGTGACATAGAAATGACGTAATTCAACACATGGTTCAATATGTGTGCTTGAGCAGCAAGGACTTCATTAGTTTCGTCTCCAATATTATTAGGCAATGCCATTTTTGTGAGAATTTTGGTTTGATATGTGCAGTGTTGTGATTATCAAATCTATATTTATAAGAGAAATTAGAAGACATGTGATAAATAAGATGTCATATTTAAAAGAAATGAGGAGATGCACAATTTGATTTGTTGAGATATGATAACTATTGTGACAAAGAAATTAATGTCATTTATATTTTGATGATTTTCCTTCCAAATATGAAATGTTGTCTTGATATATCATTCACATTTTTACCAAATTTCCAGCCTGAAAATTGTAAAACATTTATTAGGATATCTAATCTTCATTATTTTTCAGGATTAAAGAAGATTTTAATTTGCACACACACAAGTGAGACGTGTTAATAAATAATATTAATACAAAGATAGAACAATTGTTTGTGTCTTTATTAACCTAAAAGTTAATTTAATATAAATTGAAATGGAAATAAATAGTAATAAAAACATAAAAAATATATATTTCAAAATAAATAAATTAGTATATTCAACCCATTTCACAACAATCTTAATGTTACTAACTTTTTATTTGAAAATCAGTATTAACAAGGTTTCGGGCATGGATATGGACCGCAGCTAGACTAGTTAGGTCATGCTCCTGGTACTCGAAACAAGGTACAAGCTAGACGAATTCTTGAAAGTGCCAAATCATGTTCAGGGTCCTTTTTATTGAAAGTGAACGCAGATTTCATGGACTCCCAAAAAGTCCATGATAAAATAAAAGTAAACAAATTTATTTACATCCGCACTTTGGCCCACCTAATTATTTGAATACCTCTAAATTCTTTTCTTTTATGTTTGGCTATTGTGGTTGTTGCTTATTCTCCTTGTTCTCACTCTCATTGCTGGTAGCTGACTCTTGTCCATATTCAGTATTTTCTTTCCCATGCTTGGTAGGTGAATGAAACTGTGAAATTGTTGTATGCCGTCTTGATTGTTTGTTATATTTGCTATGAGATCGCTAGTTGGCTAGCTTCCCTCAAAATATGAATTATTTGTTCCCAACTCTTTATATTATTATAAATATAACCTTAGGCCTCCCTTATTAGGTTTCGACATTCTGTTTAGTGTGCATGAGCAAGTATTCAAATTTGTAATAGGTTTTATCCTTTAACTCTTCTATTTTCTGGAAATCGCATGAACTATCATATTTTGTGGTTTTCAAATAGCATGAGTAGTTGCCCTAGTTATGGGTCTGTAGCTATCAATGGAATGTTGAATATTTGACGCTTTTTAATTAATTTTCGGTTTTCAATACATGTTACTTTTAGATTCCTGTTATACTATTTTATGCTTGCGCACCATAAGATAAATCTAGTGTCTAATCTTAAAATCGGGATAGGAGAGGTTAGATAGACCAGGGAATATAGAGAGCTCGGTCCACCCATTAGATTGAGGTGATTAGTGTTCAGGAGTGACGCCCAGATGAACATCTTTCTTGGTTACAAAATAGGATTAAATATAAATGCTTGCCAGTTTGTCTATTTATCCCCTCTCAACGATGTAGTTAGATAGCTAACTGGGGTAGACGACGAGAGGCGTATAACCCAGTTGATACCATCAACCCTATAAATCAGTAACTTAATAGTCGAAAGTACTTCTAAGCCAATAATATGATGCATGACATTCATGATGTGCTGCAGCCTTGGAATTGCTTTTAAACTTGTTTGAAGCATTATATCAAGTTCGTTCGAAATTGTTTACTTTTATTTAGTAGATATTAGTAGTTACCAATAAACCATTAACTATTGACAGGTTACAATTTACTTTTACTTGTAGAATTAAGTGAATATAAATTGATCATATGTCCCTTGAGAATGATAACTTGTTTCTTAATGAATCTATAGTACTTGACGACCATGTGCACTTGCGCGTATTTTGGGCCATATGTGTTACATGTTATACAATTCTACTCTGGCTTCCTCCACTTCAAAAGTTGATAAGATAATGTGGGTTTGTATCTTTCTAAACTCTCTATCATTTCATTAAGCTGGTGGGGAATATCTTTAATCCACGGAAATTGTGAATGTACAAGCTGGCAAATAGTTAGTTGACATTGATTATGTATCTTTCTATATGAGATCATTTTTCCATTTTTTTATAGCATTCCTCATTTTTCATAACTCCCATATAATATTGGCAGGAAATGCCTTCATTATCACTTTCACCTTTGAGTTCCCATGATAGCTCCATCACTTTTGAAGGAGTTGATAAAGAGGAACTCCTTCAATGTTGATACATGTACATGAATCAAATAGTCTCCGTAGTATTTGGGCTATGGGGATTATATTAGTAATTAATGTGTCATGGTTTCCATTGCTCCTTTTCCACAACAAAAAGATCGTGATACAATTTGTATCCTCATCCTTTTTAGATTATCATCCATCACAATTATTTTCTTCTATACCCTCCAAAAAAGCAAGGAAATCTTAAAAGGTAACCCTTTAACCCATATATTCTTCAACCAGTCAACCTCCTCGTTTCTTATCCTTGATTTGATATGCTGAATTCACCATAAACTCCCCTTTTGTAGTTTCATGTCCACCGTGCGCTATCTATCCTTTCATTATTCCACCTAGGTTTGATATTATCGACTATGTACATAGCCATCTCATTTGAAATATAGAGTTGTAACTTATTTACATCCCACAATCCATTATTAACGAAGTTCGTCACCTCTAGCTCTTCCCCTTTTACAATTCCCTCTACAATGAAATATAATGCCTCATGCTTAGTCCAATTATCAAACAAAAATTTTGAGTTTCGAGCATGTACTTGCCGATAAATTTCATGTTATACTTCCTCCCTAATGCCCAACATTGTTCTCCTTATATGTGAAGCTTCATTACTACTCACAATACTAGGATGAAACTTCTTACAATATTTATTCCCCATGAAATTGGCCCATAGAGAGGAGGTAGGTACCCTGAAACTCCACCATAGCTTGGCAATAAGAGCTTTAGAGACGTCATGTAATGATCTTAATCCAAGCCCCCTTTCATTCCTTGGACAACACATCTCTTCCAATGAAACCCAGTGTTTACCTTTTATTCCTCCAACATTTCACCAATAATTTTTTCAAAAAATTGATGAATTTGTTCAATGACCTTTTTGGGGGACTCATAGCTGATAAGAGGTAGACATGAATCGATTGTAAAACATGATTGATGAGAATGAATTTCCTCCAAAATAAAACAAATTTTTATGCCATGAAAGTACTCTTCTAGTCACTTTTCTGATAAGCTCTTCAAAATGAGTACTACTCTTCCTCCCATAAAACACTGGGCGCACCAAATATATAAATGGAAAATTCCCTTGTTTGATCCTAGATAATCTTCTCAATCATATAGCCACTATAAAAGGTGTTTTATCACGTAGATAGAAAAAGCTCTTCTATTTATTAATCATTTTCTCCGATACCTTCTCATATTCAGTTAGAACCTTTATCATCTTAATAATAGAGCCCATGTCACCAGAACCAAAAGGAATAGTATCAACTGCATATGCATATGATAAATGATTGATTATGAACTCCACTTTTGTAAGCCATAACTCTTGTAATGAGAAATGATTTATTTATGAACTCCACTTTGGTAAGCCATAACTCTTGTAATGAGGATCTATGTGCAACTTATTTAAACCTATTGACAATACTTCGGCTACCATTATGAATAAGGTTGGAGATAATGGATCTCCTTGCTTCAGAATCCTAGATGATTTGAAAAATCCATGTGATTGACCATTAATTAGTACCTAGTACCAATTGTTTGAGATCACTCTATAAATAATATAAATTACCACTTATGAGAAACCAAATGCTCTTAAAACTTTTGTTAAAAAATCCATGAAACCCTGTCGTAAGCCTTTGTCATGTCTAGATTCACTACCACATTCATGTTCTTATTTATCAAGTTAATATCCCTGATATTTCTTGAGCCAACAAAGCATTTTCTGTAATGCTTTTACCTCTCACAAAACCCACTTGAATATTGGAGATAATTTTAGGTAAAACTTGTGTCATTATCTCATGAACCACTCTTGATATGATCTTATTAGCAAAAGAACATAAACTAATTAGCCTCTTGTCTGAGATCGTTATAACTCTTTCCATTTTGGGGAGAAGTATTAGATAAGTATGAGTAATGAATTTGGGTAATTCGTATCCACAAAAGAAAGCCCTAACCAGTTTGGTCACGTCCTCCCCAACTAACTTAAAAATAATTTTTAGAAATATCATCAGGCACAGATACACTATCCCCATTCATATAAAAAACAACTCCCTTTACTTCCTCTTCAGTAGGAAGCCTCGTCATTTCCTCTACAATGACCAAATGTGGGATGTGATGAAGCATTGTGAAATCGTGATTCACTCTCTCCTCCTTGATTGATTATAAAAGAAATCTACTGCCTCTTTGCCGGTTTGATGATTATTCTCACTAACCATCCCTCGTGAATTCGTGATTTCTGCTAAGTGTAGCTTCTTTTTCTTCTTTACATAAGAATGGAAAAACATAGTGTTATTTTCTCCTTCTACAAACCACTTCATACCCCCCTCGCCTTTTGTTTCCAATATTGCTCATCAACTGTCAAGTATTTTTCAGCTCTGCTTCCATTTTATTCAATTCTTCCCTGTTTTCAACTGACGAGTCAATCTCCAACTGCACCTCCCTTGCTTTTATAATGTCTTCAATGATGGAAATTTGTTGAAAAATGTTTCCAGATGTACTTTTGCTCTAGCTTGTCAAAGCTTTCTTCACTCCCTTTAATTTAGCCTGGAACTCCATGAAAGGATTACCTGTGAAATCCACTTTCCAGTTCTGTCGTACAATTCTACTTGCTTGGTCTAAAAATTTTAAAATTTGAAAGGTCGAATGACCGATAATTCTAAGGAATTATATATAATGTGAAGTGGCACATGATCTGAACCTTGTCTTATAATTTGGTGTATTTACAATGACGGGGAAATGATTATGAAAGCTTGGTTGACCTATCCAAGCATTTGAAAATACTATCCTTTCCAATTCTCCCATTCCACCAAGTGTATCCCCTTTCTGTGAATTTGACTTCCTCTCGTGCACAACTACCAATAAAGATCACAAGATCAATTGCTTCACCTTGCATAAATGCCCGACCACCCAACTTCTCTTCCTCATTTAGAATCATATTGAAATCTCCTCCAATAATCCATGGGTATTCAGTTTCCTCTGTCAAATGGTTCAAGTCCTCCCATAACGCTAGTGTCTCTAAAGTATTACATCTAGCATACACCAACGTAATCAAGAGAAATTTCCCGTCCTTGCATAACTTCATTGACAATTGTTGAGTTCAATCCAAGATTACACTGCCAACCCAATCTTTCCTCCAGAATATCCAGATCTTGGGTGAAGAAAGTATGATTCATTCCTAGAGTTTTTTTTTAAAAATGATCTAGCATAGATGGTCCTTGAAAAGGTTCCATCAATGTTATGAATGAATAGTGATGTCTCATGTTTAGATTCATTAATCTCTCAAAATATTTTTTAGTGTTAATGGATCTAATGTTCCAAAATATAATTTTTTAGTCATTGATTTAGTGATTTTATCCTTATTACTCCTTATTTGGACTTGAAGAGGAATTGCCAATTTTCCTCTCTTTGTGCTAGTCTTCAAACTATCCGTATGTGTGGGAGATAAATTCTGCCGTTTACTAATCTGCTGAATATTGTACTTTGTGTTCTCATCTTCCTCCAATTTTCTTCTTACTTGGATCTGATCTTACCTTTCCTCCATTAAGTCAAGAGATTTTGAGTGACTCATTTTTGTCTTGCATATCTTCCTCCTTATTCTTCCTCGCGACCTTTTTCTTGCTTATGTCATTTTCGTTCTTATTAGTACTTCTTGTTGAGTTGGGAGTGGACTTCACAACTGTTTCTTTCTCCTTACTAGAAATTTCTATCGGATTTCCCCCTTCCAACTATTGATGATTGGCTCTTTATTAGTTTGTCCTTTGTGTGTTGCTTGATAAAGCTTATTGATTTATGTCCATCTTCTTGTCTACCTGATTCTCATCGATTATTTCGGCATTCTCTTCTCCTTGATGACCCTTCTCATCGGTTGTCTCCTTTTCCTCCTCCTCATCCAAAGTATTAAACTTGTTTTCTGTAATAATTCCCACCTTTTTACAGACTTTTTTTTGCTGGTAATTGTTTTTCCTGCTATCCCACGTCTTATATCTATGTTCTTTAAATTCCTCATTGGGTCGTGCTTTCTAGTGTTCCACTTCACCTCCTTATCTCCATTGTATTTTCTTCATCCTTCTGCACCTTTCCTTCTCTGTTGACCTTGCCTTTGTTGTCGTTCTTCTTCTTATCATTCCTTGAGTGCAATTTTGGATGTTCAACATAGCATTGTTATTCGTTATGCCCCGAATCATGCATGTCTTGCAATATTTAGGTACATAGTCATACTTTATCGTAATCCATTTTTCCACTACTTATACATTCACCCTTTTTACTTCTATGTTAATACGTTATGGAAAAATCTTTCAGTGTTCACTTGCACTTTCAATCTCGTGCAACTTGGTCTGGTTTGATTCTTGGTTTCCATATCGACTTGTAACGACTTTTCTACTGTTGATGCTAAAGAGAACACTGCTTCCCTTCCGAAAAAATTAGAGGAAGCAATGGTAATTATATCCACGCATAGCATTTCAATGTCCTTATTGGGTAGGACCCGTTCCTAGAGTGATGTAAAAAGCCAGCTTTGACAGGAGATTCACATAATCTCCAGTTAGCTACCCCTAATCAAAACATGTCTATTATTGAGCAAACCAATGTTTCATTCCCCTTTAACTCGCATTGCTTGGGAATTAAAAATTCCACAATTCATGACTATCTGGATAGCCGGAAGAAAAATTCCAATTCGTTGCATATTGTAGATTCTGATTCACTATTATTTGATTTATTTCCTCCTGCTCCCATATGAATCTATGGTTCTCTAGAAGATATGAAATTTATTAAAAAGGTATATGTTTGATATTTGTGACAGATGTCTTCAAAAGAGTTCCATATGTTGTAGCTTGTATGTTTGTCGATGACTGGCCAACCTCCCATAGACGTCGGAAAGATTCAATTTAAGGTGGTTGCTTTAGGTGTTTCTGTTCCCGCCAATTTTGGTCTCCAAATCTCAAATTATCTAGGTTATAAGATGTCTAGAAGTTATTATTTAAGTTGTGACATTGAGTTTTTACAGTGTGATGGTTTTGTTTTTTCGACACAAGTATCTCTTGCCATGAACTCCACACTCTCTGGTTCCAATGTATCAAATCTATCTTTCTTCAATGCAACAATATGTGAGGGTTTTGCCCTGATTTCTTAACCTTATTTGAAGTTTTTTTTTTCTTAAAGAAAATTCAAAGTAATACCAAAAAAGCTTGAACTTTTTCTGAAATGAAAATATCATTTTCTTTCATACTTGGATTATTCTTACTGTTATTTGTAGTTTTTATAATTTGAGAAACACATAGGGACCTTATGAAGGTATCTGGTTCTTGGCTCAATATACTTTTTGCTGCCAGCTGGAAAAAGTACAAAAAGTTGGTGCTCAGTCTCCAATAGTGGCAGGAGTGGTAAACGCGCCAGAAACCTCAGCCAATGCATTGCTTTAAGGATTGTGACTATTCTACATAAACATAACATCCAATATTAAGTTTTTACAACTTGAAATTATCTCAAGAACTCTTGCAAAGTCTTACAAAAAAAGTGAAGAAGCATCCTCAAGATCAACTGAAATCTGAAGAGTTTGAAGCTTAGTCGTCTTAAGATTATTTCTTCTTCACGTAAATTGTAAATCTATTCCTCCATATATAAAGGAATCAGATAGTTGTTTAGTGCGAAAATCCTAAATCAGTTGAGTCCAACTGATTTAGTGGGCAGCCTTGAGTGTTGCTTAGTAAAAATCCTAAGTCATTCAGAGCATGGTGATTTAGTGGGAAACCTGCGTGTTGCTTAGTTGAATCCTAAATTATCTAGAGGCGATAACTTAGTGGGTAGAGTGAAATCTTCTTAGGATCTTCAAGCAGTAGCGCTTGGTTGTGAGATTAATAGCTTTTTCTCACGTAGTTGTAATCGGGTTTCACTTTTGCTTGTGAAGAATAGTGAAAACGGTTGAAAATTCTGTGTGACAGGTCATGGTTTTACTCCCTTTATCAAGGAGGTTTCCACGTAAATTGCTTGTGTTGTTTTCTACTATTACTTACTCTTCATTCTTACTTCGAGTTCAGTCAAGGCACCTGGTCCGTTGATTGGAAATGGATGCACATATTTTAACAATTGCTATTAGAGAAGGTACTCTCTAGATGGTTAACACCAAGAGAGTGGTTCCTGCATCAGAATGTCTGCTCCACTAAACCTAGAAGAAGGGCAATCCTCAACTCAACCGCCACATTTCAATGACCAGTTCTATATCTGGTGGAAAAGAAGAATGCATGACTATCTTATGGTTGATGATAGTGAGTTATGGGACATTGTATTGGATGTGCCTTTTATTCCAACTTCTAAAGTAAAGGATGATGAGATAACTAGAGTTGTTCTAAAGACTCGTCAACAATACAGCGAAGTGGATAGAAAGAAGATTGAGAAAGGTTACAAGGCTAAGAAGCTGTTAGTTTGTGGTATAGGTGCTGAAGAATATAATCGTATTTCTGCCTGTGAATCAGCAAAGGAGATCTGGGATTGTCTCAGGACTTCTCATGAAGGTACTGAGAAGGGAAGGAATTAAAGGTGTATATGCTCACTTCCCAATATGAAAATTTCAGAATGAAGGAAGGGGAAACTATTCATCACATGTATATTAAACTTTCCTCCATAACAAATGAGCTACGAAATTTTGGAGAGCCAATCAGTACTAGCAAGGAAGTTAGGAAAGTTCTTCGAATTCTTCCAAAGTCATGGGAAAGCAAAGTAGATGTTATTACTGAAGACAAGGATCTTAAAGTTCTGACGATAAATGCTCTTATTGGAAATCTCAAGACACATGAAATGAATAGAAGTCAAGACCTCTCAAAGAAGGAGGCCAAGAAAGACAAATCTTTAGTAGTCAAATTTACTCCTAGAGAAGCGTCTAGTAAAGAAGATGATATTGACTATCTTACTAAGAGATTTCAGAAGATCATAAGAAAACAGAGGGTTTAGAATAGGAGGGAACCCTCCTCGAGCTACAACTGATAGTGACTCCTGTCACAAGTGTGCAAATGCTGGGAACTTTTATAAGGGAATGTCCAATGCTCAAAGATGAAGATAAGAAGTATCAAAGGCCAGGAGGTGAAAAGCACAAGCAAAAGGACCTGGTACCTAACAAAAGTGTAGAAAAGTTTTAGCTGAATATGTAGTGAAGAAAGATCTTGCTGCATGGGGACACTATTCAAGTGAGTCAGGAGATTCAGATTGTCCCGAAGATGCATCAATGTTGGTGATTCAAGACAAGGCTAACGTATTCAATGGGATGTTTGCTCTCATGGCTAACTCAGATGAGGACGATGATGAAGATAAGGTAACTCTTCTTGACTTTAATTAAAATTTGAATACGTACATTATTAAAAGGTTGAGAAGGTTAGCAAATATCTTGATTGACTCTATTACAGAGTTAACTACTGAAAGGGACTCTATGAACAATAGTCTTGATAGTCTAAATGAAGAAAAAGAAGTAATGGTAGTTCAGATGTATGTTTTTGAGGAACTAGTGATGATTCTTGAATCTGAAAAATTGGAGCTTAAGGAGCAGCTGGATTTTATGATTGAGAAATCTTGTAAAAGAAAGGGGGAAGCTATTAATCTGCAGGCAGAGTTAGAAAGCAATTTAAACACCGATGAAACCAGACTTTCCTTAGCCTTGGAAAGAAATGATCAGATGGAGAGGGAGTTGATCCGTCTTAAGGAGGAACTTCAAGTATCCTTAAAATGGACCAGCTCCACCAAACTGCTATCTAATATTACAAGTCAAAGCAACTATAACAAAAGAGGGTTAGGAAGTTTGAACATTACTCTTCCTTACAACCCCCACAACAAATATGTTTTTGTCTCAGACAATTTACTGTGTCTTCACTGTGGTCAAAACGGCCATCTGAAAGGAGATTGTCATGCCTGGAAACCTTTACAAGATAATTTCTTTGTCTATTCTAAGCAAAAAAGGACTCAGCTAAGGGGACCAGATCCTACTCGCAAAAATCCTAGACAAGAAATTGCTAGAAACAGAGGACCTTCTCCAGTTCGTAAGGTCTCAAACTTGAAGAAGAAAAAGGTTCCACACTGGGAAAAAAACACTCTCATTACACCTTTTTCATCTTATTGGGAACTCAGATTTAAGAAGGTTCCTGAATCTAACAACTAATGTTGTTGCAAGTGAGTGAAGGAAGTAGCAGCACGTGTTGGTACATGGACAGTGGCTGCTCAAAGCACATGAATGGAAATACCAAAAACTTCCTTTCACTCAAGGCACTTCTAGGAGGAGGTGTCAATTTTTAGCAATGGCAAAAGAGGTATATTCTTGGTGTAGGAAAATTTGGCAAATCTCTTGAAGATTCCATTGAAAATGTATACTATTTTGTCCACAAAAAGGGTGATTTTGACTGCCAGAAGAAGGAAAAACATGCATGCGGCAGAACTAGAAATAACTCAAGGAGATGATCTGACATTCCTAAGTGCTCAGAGTGAAAGTGCCGACTTCCGGCACATGAGACTAGGTCATGTGAGCTCTTCTCTAATGAACAAATTGGTTTCTATGGACCTGGTCCATGGTCTGCCAATAATGAAATTCAATGACAGTAAAGTGTGTGATGTATGTGTCAAAGGGAAACAAACCAGATCTTCATTTAAATCAAACAAGCAGGTCAGTTCTTCAAGGGTTCTTGAGTTGATACATATGGACTTGTGTTAACCGGTGAAGATCCAGAGTCAAAGCGAGAAAAAGTACATTTTGGTGGGTGCGGATGACTACTCAAGATTCATGTGGACTATTTTTCTCAAGTCAAAGTCTGAGACTAATGATATGAATGATGATGATGATCTGTTGGAGGTATTAAAATTCTAGAACCATGAAGCAAGTAGGAATGAAGCTTAGGTGAATTTCGACTCTGATGTTGCTGATCTTAGTCCATCTGCGGAGGTAAAAGAGGACGACCATCCTACTATGGGACCTGGTCCTTCTAATGATGCAAGCCAAGAGGAAGCTCATCCTCATGCTACAAATGATGATTTTGAAGATAAAGAACAATAGATGGATCAACCACAGTCTCTGGGATCTAGATCCGGATGGAAGCATAGTTCATCTCACCCCCTTGAAAATCTCATCTCTCCTCTGAATTATGGATATAAACTAGGTCAAAAACAAGGAATTTGGTTGCATTCTCATCATTCATCTCTACTATTGAGCCTTAAAATGTGAAAGAAGCCCTAATGGATATTGATTGGGTAATCTCTATGCAATATGAATTGCATCAATTTGCGCGAAGCAATATGTGGTACCTGGTCCAAGACCTGTTGACAGAACCATTATTGGGACCAGGTGGGTGTTCAAAAACAAGCTGGATGAGAATGAAGGATATTAAAATCCTCATAGCATTTGCAACTTTTATCGGGTTAAAACATTCCAGGTGGATGTCAAAAGTGCCTTTTTGAATGGACATCTAAAGGAAGCAGTATATGTTAAACAACCACTGGAGTTGATGTTGCAAATTTTCCAAATCATGTGTTCAAACTCAACAAAGATTTGTATGGTCTAAAGCAGGCACCTAGAGCCTAGTATGAAAGGTTGTCAAAGTTTTTACAAAAGAATTACTTCAAGAGGAAGAAAGTTGACAACACATTGTTTATGATGAAAAGAGATCAAGATCTTTTTATCATTCAGGTGTATGTGGATGATATCATTTTTTGAGCAACCTCTGAACATCTGTGTGAAGAAATTGATAATCCATGGGTATAAACTCAAAAATGGGAGTAGATAAGGTTGATCTTTTAGGAAATCAAACAATGTACATAGGAATTACTTGATCTCTATTGCATTTGACATCAAGACGGCCGAACATGGTATTCAGCGTAGGAATATGTGCACGATTCCAAGCATTCCCCAGAGAATCTCATCTAAAGGCATCTAAGAGAATCCTAAGGTATCCGAAGAAAATAGGGGACTTGGTCTTGTTTTATCCTGCATGTAGTTCTTTTAAACTAGTGGGATATGCAGATGCTGATTTTGCAGGACATCAAGTAGATAGAAAGAGCACTTCTGTAATGAGTGTATAGCTGTTGCTTCTAGTTGTACCCAACTTCTTTGGATAAAGCAAGAACTTGACGATTTTAGAGTCCACATCAACACCATCCCTCTCATGCGTGATAATGCCAGTGTAGTTAACATGGGAAAGAATCCATCCCAGCACAAAAGAACCAAGCACATTGATGTCAAACATCACTTTTTGAGAGATAATGTTGAGAAAGGAAACATCATCATTAAATACTGCAGGATTGAATATCAGATTGCAGGCATCTTTATCAAATCTCTCAGCAAGGATCAATTTGAGAGCAACCGGCTGAAGTTAGGGATGATGAACATACACTTACCTAATTTCGTCAAGATGACTCTAATTTCTATTTTGGCTAAGATCTAGAGGGTAGGTATCCACAAAACTTATAAATTGTTTAAGTAAGATCATCTTTGTACCTAAATGCAGGTATACACCCATTGAGAGCACAGGAGCAGAGAATGTCCAGAACCATTCAGGAATCGTATTTCATCTAAAGTTGAGGACCTGGTCCTTCCCAAGGTTAGAACTCTTTACATTTGTTTTAAACTGTCATATGAGAACCATCCGGATCGTCACATGTCAGTCATCGGTCCGTCTTACAGTTGTCCCATCGCCTTTAATCCAAGCGATGTGTATATCTAGGGACCTAACACACCATTTCAAGTTCTTTTGATAGTGTCTTTTTTACACTCCATCTTATTATATTCCAACTTTGTTCTCTAAGTTTAAAATCAAAACCTTCTCAATCTCTCCATCTCTTTCTAGCATTTAAGTATTTTCTTTCAAACAATCATGTTTTTATCCTCATATTCTTCAAAGAAAATGCTAGATTCTCTAAATGAGTTAGATCTAGTGGCTTCTTACACCTTTTCTAAGGCAGTTTCTGTTGATAAAAGGGACAAGTCGTCTAAGAAAGTGAGTAAGGGTAAAAGCAAAAGAAAACTAAGACTTATGCGAAAAAGAAGGTTGTTATGAAAAAAAGGGGGATTGTAGCTTTTTGTGAGTATATTGAATGGAAGGGAAATCCACTTGGTAAAGTTTCTCAGTTGATCAAGGAGCAGGACCATTGAACATAAATTGGATGTGATGACTGTTCTAGTGAGCAACAAGGAGGCTTAAATTGTTCTCTTAAAAGAAGACCTGCTCAAAGCGCAAACAGAGGGACCTGGTACTGAGGTTGTACAATAGCTACTAAAGCAGAATTATGAGCTTCTGGCAAAAGGTTCTGCTCTTCAAGAGAAGATGATCAAGTATAATGATGCAGCAAACTCTAGACTCACCCTTGTTATCAACTTCCTCTCTCATCTACCTCCCTCATCATAGTCCTTCCTGTGTCTTTTCTTTGTGTTGATAGTCTCCGGGGTTCTCAATTTTCAGTTTAACTTAAATGTATTGAATGCTGATTTTGTTATGCTTATGAAATAGAATCATGTCTTGTTGTGGCTAAATTTTATTACTTTTTGGATTATTAACAATGTTGGTGTTGTCCTTGATTGTGATCTCACTTATCAATCTTACTTCTTTTGTTTGTTTACTGCACTACTTTTTATGATGCCAAAAGGGGAAAAAATTAGGGGTGTTAAGATGATGCTTAGGTTAGTAAGAAGTACAAGGGGAGAGAAAGGAAAAAGCGATAGAGGGAACGAAAATATGCATGTACCAGTGTAACTCAGGGACCTTTTGCAGGTACATGGTCCATGGTGTAGGAAACTAAGGAGTATGTCTACGTGACAGGGGGAAGAAATGTAGGCACTAGTGTATGGTTTGTCATCATCAAAAAGGGGGGAAATGTTATTTATAGTTTTGATGATTTTGCCAAACCAAGAGACCTTGTGAAGGGAGCTGATCCATTGTGCAAATGTACGTGAAACTGTTAGGTCTTTATTGACAGGGGTAAGGAAACATAGAAAGACTTATAGGCACTGGGGTACATGTTGTCATCATCAAAAAGGGGGAAGAAAATGTAAGGTGCATTGTGCATATTCACAGGGGGAATTTTGACAAGGGGAAGAAAATGTAAGAGCATTCGTGTATGGTTTGTCATAATCAAAAAGGGGGAAAATGTTATTTGTATTTTTGATGATTTGAATAACACAGGGACCTTATGAATGTACCTGGTTCTTGGCTCAATATTCTTTTTGTTGCCAGCTGGAGAAAGTACAAAAAGTTGGTGCAAAGTCTCCAATAGTGGCAGAAGTGGCAGATTCCCCAGAAACCTCAGCCAGTGGCATTTCTTTAAAGATTGTGACTATTCTACATAAACATAACATCCAATATTCACAATTTAAGTTTTTGCAACTTGAAAAAATCTCAAGAACTCTTGCAAACGTTTACAAAAGAAGTGAAAAAGCATCCTCAAGATCAACTCAAATCTGAAAGAGCTAGAAGCTTAGTGTCTTAGGATTATTTATTCTGCAAGTAAATTATAAATTTGTTCCTCCATCTATAAAAGAATAAGATAGTTGTTTGGTTTGGAAATCCTAAATCAATTGAGTCCAACTAATTTAGTGGGTATCCTTGAGTGTTGCTTAGTAAAAATCCTATGTCATCCGGAGCGTGGTGATTTAGTGGGAAATCTGCATGTTGCTTAGTTGAATCCTAAGTTGTCTATAGGTGATAGCTTAGTTGGAAGATTGAAATCTGCTTAAGCTCTTCAAGCAGTAGAGTTATTGCTTGGTTGTGAGATTAAAAACTTTTTCTCACATTCTTGTAATCGGCTTTCACTTTTGCTTGTGAAGATAAGTGAAAACAATTTAAAATCCTGTGTGACAGGTCGTGGTTTTGCAAAAGTTTCACTTAAAAAGATGACATCGATTATGAAGAAACACTTTCACATGTTTCTGTAAAAGATTCACTTGGAATTATAATGGCTTCAGTAGCTCATTATGACTTAGAGCTACATCAAATGAATATGAAAACAACCTTTCTAAATGGAAATTTGGAGGAAGAAGTTTATATGAATCAACCTGAAGGGTTCTGTTGTAAAGGAAAGGAACACATAGTGTATAAACTTAAGAAGTCATTATACGGACTTAAACAAGCTTCTCAACAATCGTATCTTAAGTTTAATGAAACTATTGTCACTTTTGTATTTAAGGAAAACACTGTTGATCGGTGAATATATCTAAAGGTTAGTTGGAGTAAGTATATTATGTTAGTCCTGTATCTTGATGACATCTTGCTTGCTACTAATGATCTTGGTTTGTTTCATGATACCAAGAGATATTTATCTAACAATTTGAAATGAAAGATATGGGAGAGGCATCCTATGTGATTGGAATAGAAATATTTCGAAATAGATCACAAGGATTATTAGGTTTGTCTCAGAAAGCCTATATTAATATAGTGTTAGAGAGATTTAGAATGGAAAAATGTTCATCAAGTCCTGTTCCAATTCAGAAAGGAGATAAATTTAGTCTCAATCAATGTCCAAAGAATGAATTGGAACGTAAGAAAATGAATGATATTCCTTATGCACCAATTGTTGGGAGTCTAATGTATGCCCAAACATGTACTAGACCAGACATCAGTTTTCACTATTGGAATGTTGGGCAGTTATCAAAGTAATCCAGAAATGGATCACTGGAAAGTTGCGAAGAAAGTGTTCCGATAGTTGCAAATAACTAAAGATTATATGCTCACTTATAGAACATCTGATCATCCTGATGTGATTGAATATTCAGATTTAGATTATGATGGTTGTGTGGATACACAAAAATCCACATTTGGGTATTTGTTCCTATTAGTTGGAGGAGCAATATCATGAAAGAGTGTGAAGCAGTCTGTTATAGCTGCATCCACTATGGATGCTGAGTTTGTCGCATGCTTTGAGGGAACGGTTCAGGCTAATTGTCTGCGGAACTTTATTTCAGGATTTGGACTAGTCGACAATATTTCCAAGCCACTGAAAATTTATTGTGATAATACTGCAGCAGTATTCTTTTCTAAAACTTATAAGTATTCTAAGGGTGCCAAACCTATGGAATTGAAATACTTTTAGGTTAAGGAAGAAGTCCAGAATCATAAAGTGACAATTGAACATATGAGCACTGAACTTATAATTGTTGATCCTTTGACGAAAGAATTACCTCCCAAAACATTTGTTGAACATGTTTAAAGAATGGGTCTTATTAATAGCAATGAATGACTTTATGTAAAGATTATATTATGTTTATGCAATTTACACTTTGAGCTCAACTATATATATGTTTCTATTATTACCTTTTTTCTCTTGTATACGTTATGTTGAGAATGATGATGACATGTTTTGATTTAGATAAGTGGGCCCATTATGTATTTGAAATGTTGGTTTAGTCAATAGACTAATATTTTAGTGAATGGAAGGGACTATGCCAAATAAAGTGGTGTACAACCGCCATGACTCATATTAGTTGATTTGCTTAATAACAACAAATAATATTGAATTTAGTATATGTGCACATTGTAATTGAAATATTTATTAAATCATTAAGTAAATGATATTACGTGTGTCAAGTGGGAGAATGTTAGTTGTATGACTCACTCACATTAATATTATTTTGATTTAATATTTAATTACTAACTAAATTCTAATTCTAATTGGATAAGTTAATAAATGGAGAAGTGGGGAAGGGGAGAAGTTACTTCAACTGCCCAATAAGTCTTCCACTTTACCATTACCTCTTCAAACTATCAATTGTCTTCACTACTCACCATGATGGAAAGGTGAGAATAATGTTAAAACACACTCTATTTAAAAGGTCTTCTCTCTGCCAAATAGATATAGTCTTATCAATCAAAGCTATACATAAAGTATAAGGCAAGAGAGAGAAACAACTTCTAAAGAACCAAAAGATAAGACTTCCGCTTAATCAAGTCAAGAATTATAATGGCAGAATCAGGTATGTGTTCTTGACTGAAATATCATAGTATTAAATATATGTGAAAAATCATATAGTCCTACAATTCTGAATAAGTGATAGAATTTCTAAATGTTAGATTGTTTATGTTTTCACAATCATTAAAATTCCTTATAGGTTGATGACTACTACAGAAAATGATTGTATCATCGACAAATGATAGGTAGTTGATGTTGGGGTTTCGGTTGCACATAAAGAAGCTTTGATATGTTGGGTTATCGTGTAGGGCATTTAACATCATGGCTAAGGGTTCAGCAGTGAGTACAAAAAGAGAGGGGGATAGGGGGTCTCCTTGTCTTAGGCCTCTTCCTGACTTAAAGAAACCTATCCTTTTCCCATTAATCACCATGGAGTACCAACTGTTGGAGATAAATCTTAAGATGAGATCAATCCATTTTTCATAAAAGCCCATTTGTCTCATCATGAAACATAGGAATGGCCAAGATACCCTGTCATATGCTTTAGCCATATCCAACTTGATTACCACATTTTCCCCTTTCTTAGATTTGGCGATGTCAGAGATGATATCTTGGGCAAGCGGAACATTGTCAGCAATTGACCTCCCTTTAACGAAGCCACTTTGATTGTGACTAATGATTTTAGGGAGGATCCTGCTCAATTTGTTGTTGATGACCTTGGCAATGATCATACAAGAGACATTACAAAGGCTTATAGGCCTGATGTCTTTGAATTCTTGAGGAGCTTCAACTTTAGGTAGAAGCACAATGCAAGTGTGGGTGAAGAATTTGGAAAGATTAGCCCCTTGAAAAAAATATACGATAGCTTTATAGAGATCTTCGGCAATAATACTCCAGGCAGTTTAATAAAATTTTCCATTTAGTCCATCGGGGCCTGCAGCACTGTCCGAGACAATTGAGAAAACACTGTCTTTGATCTCCAGTAGGGTTGGAACAACATCAAGGTGAGCATTGTCATTTTTATTAATGGATCTTCTTACCACTTCCAGAACAGTTTGATCCTTTGTAACATTTTCAGCAGTGAAAAAATTCTTATAGTATTTAACAGCTGCCTCGCCTACATCTTTGTTTCCCTCAACCCAATTTCCATCGTTGTCCTTGATTTTTTGAATGGTAAGCCTTTTTTTTTAGGATACCATGGAAGAAAGCTGTATTGGCATCACCTTCTTGTATCCATTTTATCCTTGCTTTTTGTCTAGTGATGCTGACCTGAAGCTTCAAAAATTTAGTATACTCAGCTCTTGCTTTTGACAAACTGCTTCTGTTGATGTCGTTGTTATCATTAATAGAGTTTTCCTCCAACACCGTTATAGCAGCTTCAAGTTTCTTCGAGTCTTCATAAATATCACCATAAGCTCTTCTCGACCACTTGCTAAGGGTGTTGCATAATCTGTTTAATTTCTGGTGTAAAATGAAGAGGGGATCTTCTATAATCTTATCGGACCAGTTATATTTAACTATTGTTAAGAAGTCATCATGTTCAGCCCATATGTTAAGAAATTTAAAGTAGCTGACATGATCATTATCTTCCTTCTTACAAGTTATTAGGAGTGGGGCATGATCTGAACATGATCTTTATCCCCTTCAATGAAAACTCATTTGCAATTACCATCACATAAAACTACTATTTTAAAGATGATCTGGTCAGAATAGAAAAAAAAAATAAAAAAAATGAAAGCCAATGAAGAATTCTCTTTAAACACTAATAAGAATAAAGTAATATTGTACCTTTAATTTTAATGTAAAATTGAAGGATGAAGTGATTTGAACGATATACATTTTAAAAAAATGCAATTACTATAGTATATGACAAAAAGCAATGACTAGTTGTATGTAACCGCTCAATTTCAATCGACTTAATTTTAAGCAATAATTTGAAAAGCGTGTACAAATAGAGTTTTAATGAATCGTAAAATATATTTTTTCTTTTGAAATTTGTATGTTCGCTTTGACGTATTAATACTTAATTGTATTTTCAGGAGCGCTACGATAGTAACGTACCTTTCTTATTACGTAGGATAGTAAAATCTCACTAAATTAATACTCGATTAATTAATGGTCACTCTATGATAATAATTTTCTCCGATCTCGACTTGGGCCAATGGAAAAAATCACTCATTTCGATAAGATAGTAACATAATATATTTTTAGAAGACCCTATATAAGTTTATGGTCTCATTAATATTATAAATTAATAATTCTTTTAAAGTACAAATATATCTAAGAAAATTTAGTGACATATGATTCTATTATGTTCTATTTTTTATTTAAAATTTAAATCTAGTTGAAGCTCATCTCTAACTTTTTTTATTACATCCAAAAGTTTCATTGTTGTCTTTTCTAATTACACTATAAAATTGTAAAGAGTTCTAGATGCAAGTATTTCCTTACGCATGACTGGTTCCAAATATATTGTATCATCTTCAACTTTATCATCAACATTGTTTTTCTAATGATATACACAATTTTTCTAAGCTCTAGACCTCAAGACATGTATCATTCTTACTCATCCAATAGGTTCTTAACGTCCATTTTATTGCGGTAACCAAGATAATTAATCATTACTTCAAGTTAATAATTGATGTTTTCAGAACTTGATTCTTTCAAATTCTTTGAGATTTGACTATAAGAAAACAACTTATTAAAGACCAACATTTAGGAACAGGATAATAATATGGTCCCTAAATCATACTTATAGGGACCACAATTTTTTCTAGTCTTTAATTTTAATAATGAGAATTGTTTGGTTCATATGAGCAAATAATTTTAGGAAACAAAAGTATTTCAATATTGACATTTCCTTCAGGATGCAAGTATGAACAATTGTGTTTTAAGGTTGGTGAGCAAGTGTACTTGGAACACAGAAAATAAAATTATCTATTATCTTTGATATGTTCAATTTTCAAAGCATTTAACTATTCAATGTGCAACACAGAATGTTAACAAGATGGAGACTTCAGTTTATCTTTACAATAAACCAACAAGAATTACATATTTTTTACTGAAGAAAGGAGTCAGCTTAAAAAAAAAATTGTGTTTTCTAAGTATTGAGAGAAAAATTATAAGGAATATTTATTCATATATCAGTTTTCACTTAATGGAGTTACTGAACTTCATTACACAAAGATAAAAGATAAAAACAGATTTGCTCAAGTTAGATATGAATGAAATTAGTCGAATCGATTAGGTGAGATTGTGAGAAACCCTTTCTTATATAGTTGACCTCTTCTAAGAACAACTAAATAGGTTTGCTTTAGAAAATGATTTACTTGCTGAAGTACTACTTGTTGTTTATCTTGTATTGATAAGATACTTTGAACAAAATTTTAAAGAACTTGATAAGACAATCAAGTTTAAGAACATTTTTACTACTAGAAAATTAAAACTAGTAGAGAAACTAGAATCAGAAACAAATTTGAAAAAACATAGGAAGAAATTTTCTTAAAAAAGATTTGTTTTCAATTTATGTTAAAAGAATCTTAATGATTCCAATGAAACTTTGCAGAAACACGAAGTCACCAAAATTTAATGAATCAGTTAAGAACATATAAACAAAAATTAATCCACAAATCTAAAATCTGTAACATATACTAGTATCTGAAAAAAAGAAGAAGATCAAGTCCACTAAATGCACAGTGTCCCACTTAAGGAAATTATTCTCCTCTAGTGTCCGAGGTTTGATTTGGAATATGTCCTCCTAGGATAGAATGATCTCAATCACCAGTGTATTGACACCAAAATGTTGATGTCAGCGAGCCACTCAACGGCACTAAAATACACTTGCAATACTAGATTTAGTAGTAGGAGGAGAAGTCCATAAAATAGGGTCAACTAAAATGAAAGGAAATCCCTCAATTTATAGAAAATAAAGGTTAGTGTGAAAAGATTCTTATTGTGCCTTACCGAAAAGGTCACAAACCTTTGAAAAAATCACATTCTTTAGGAACGATCAAAACCTTTTATAAAAGTCACAACCTTTCATAAAAGCCGCAACTTTTCATAAAAGTCACAAATTTTCATAATCTATCATAAAAGTCGCACCTCTTCATAAAAGTCGCACCTCTTCATAAAAGTCACAACTTTTCATTTTCCTTTTACACTTTTTAAAACCCAACAATACTCCGCATAAATGGGGAATGACTCCAAGACAAAGAAACAGACAATTATGTGCACTTTACAAGCAAGAATTAATTGCATCTTGATAAGTAGGTTTCTCCTTGGACTTTCAGTAGTGAACATATGTCAGATATACTCAGTCAACCAGTAGATGTGATATCTTGAACCGTCGAGCTTTGGTGTATACCTAGACAACCATGTGTCACACAATTAACCCTTTACTGTTTATGGTTCTTACGGTTGTGTTCGTTTCAGCCATGAATGCCTCCTGGTTTTATGAGTGTATAGAGAATAATAGGCTTTTGACAATAATTCTATTTGAAGCACCTTACACTTCACATTCACATAGGTGATTTCTAACCGTATTATCCTATACATTTTACTTTATTAACTCATTAACAAGTCTTAATGTTGTATTCTTGTACCTGAGCATTGTATTCATCATGAGAATGGATTGAGTTTGTTGACAATGTCGAATCGCCAGTCACAACTTTGTTGTTCTCCTTGAATCTAGGTCTTGGGATCTCCAGTCTGCTAAATGGAGTTACCACCATGATGACTTGTCCAAAGTCGTAAAATCATTTGCTTAGATGATCTTAAAACTTTCTCCCTGTTAGAGCTTTTTGTAAGTGGATCCGACACATTATCCTTTTACTTTACATAGTCAGTTCTGATAATTCTACAAGAGAATAGTTTCTAATGGTATCATGTTTGTATCCTATATGACGAGACTTTTCGTTATATATCATGCTCCATGCCCTACCTATTGCATCTTTACTATCAAAGTATATACATACTAATGCCAATCGTTTGGGCCAAAAAAGAATATCTATCAAGAAATTTCAGACTCTTTCAACTTATTCACCGACCTTATCTAGAGCACCTAGCTCAAAGATCATTGTAGAGAGCTAGTGATACATGCCTCTTTTTGAAATATTTCCAAGAGACGACTCCTCTACCAAGAATAAATACATATCTACTCGTGGATTTTACTTCATTTGCCCTATGATCCAATTTGCATCGCTATATCCTTTCAATACTGTTGGATATTGTTATAATGCAAGATATAATTTTACGTATTTCTTAAATACTCCAAAACTCTTTTTATTTTCATTTAATGAGTTCGATTGAGATCACTCGTAAACCGACTCATTAATAGAAAATGCTATATCTTATTGCACAAACTTTGTGATATACATCATATTTCCCAATACTCTAGCATAATCCAATTGTGAGTCACTTTCACCTTCACTCTTTTGAAATGCAAAACTCATATTTATTGAAGACTTTACAATATTGAAATCCAAATATTTGAACTAGTCAAGTACCTTATCAATTCAATGAGACCGTGAAAATGCTAAAAATTATGGAGTTCTAAGGATTCTTATACCTAAGATCGCATCGGCAACTCCAAGATTTTTCATTCCAAACTTGTTGTCTAGCATATGTTTAGTAGTATTTATGTCATTAATGTCTCTATTGATGATAAACATATCACCAATATACAAACAAACAATGACATTGTGATTTTAATGTGACCACATTTATCACTTCCATCATTCTTAAATCCATTTACCAACATGGTTTGGTCAAATTTCTTTTTTCATTGTTTGGGTGCTTGTTTTAGTCCATAATGTGACTTAAAAAGTTCACACACTGTTTTATTTACCAAGAACCAAAAAAATCTCGAGTTGTTTCAGGAAAATTCTTCCACCAGTTCTCTGTTTAAAAGAGTTGTTTTCACATTCATTTGATTAATTTGAAAGTCATATACCATAACTAACATAATTAACATCCAAATGAATGTAATTCTAGTAACTGGTGTGTATGTGTCAAAAATATCAAGACCTTGTTTTTGTCAAAAACCTTTGACAAAAAGTTTTGCTTTATATTTGTAAACAGTTCCATTGATTTTCATTTTTCTTTTGAGGATTCACTTTGAACCCAAATGTTTATTTCCTTGAGAAAGATCAACCAACTTCAAATAAGATTCCTTAAGATTGAACCAATCTCACTATTCACCCCATTTATCCTGAGCCTATATAAGGCAGAAAAAATGTTACAAAATCATATTCGTAGGAAGTAGATGTCCTTTGACATTTACTATTCCTCTAAATCTCTTTATTAAGTACATTCTCCTTTTCTTCTTCCCAAGGTCGTTTAGACCTTTCACCAGACTATTCAAGTCTAAGTTTATAGTCCACAGTCTTAGGTCCTATTATAATACTTTTAGGAATAGGAACTTGAACTTTGACTAGACACCCCACAATTTGAAATATTTCAAGTTGAATTTCCTTCCTTTCCATTTCTCATATGGAATAGATTGTGCCCTGAACAAACAAAACTTTTTATTGCTTTCTTTCTGAAAAGAAAAAACTTTTTGTTGTTCCATTTCGTAGTAAGGATAGTTCCTTCACACTAGTTTCATGGTAAACCTAAACTTATAAGTAATGTAACCATCATTTCCTTCAAAGTTCGTTTTATTTTTATATTAGATTGAGGTGAATAGAGTAGCAGTTTGATGAATAATTCCACCTTTCAAACATTTCTACAAAATGAGATTTATACTCTTCATCCCTATCACTTCTATCTTTTCCCAACTGATTTCAACTTCAATATTATATTGTCTAGACGTTTCTATTGCTTCATCATTACCATTCAGCAAATTGACACATTCGGTTCTAATGCAATTGTCAATACAAGTAACGAGATACTTTTTCACACCATGAGATGGTGTTGACTTCATATCACAAATGTCACTATAAATCAATTCGAAGGGATTAGAATTCCTTTCAACAGATTTATAAGAATGCTCAACATACTTGGATTCCACACAAACTTGACATTTTTATATATTGCACTCAAAGTTAGACAAAACGTCTAAATTGATCAGTTTTCCTTACAAGGTTTTGTAATTGACATGTCTCAAATTTCATGTCACAAACAGATTGACTCAATCAAGTAAGAACAAATAAAAATATTGAGTTTGAAAAGCTCTTCGCGAGGTAGCTTTTTTTCACTAATATTTTGTTCATATTTCATACAATTTTGTGTGATACAAACATTGTTTAAAGTCATCACCTTGTCAAATGTCCTTTTCAGAAGGACCTTTACAGAACTTTCAATTTGATTTTTATAGAACTACCCATGAACAAAGTTTCATCGGATCCAATAAAGGAAATATAGTCCAAATGTTTCTTTCACAAAAACATAACAAAATGACTGTTCACCAATATTCATGTCTATGCAAATACTTTTATTATAATAGACATTCTTTTCACGCAAAATCACAACATATTAAGTGACACTTTTTCATGATAGAACACAATTATTTTGGACAAATATATATTTATATATATAATTTGATAGTTTCATACTAGTCACGCCATATACTAGTAATAGAGAAACTCAACAACCACAATACAAAATATACTCCAAGGATCTTGTGGGTCTAACATAATACAAAAGTATCATTGAATTTCATATCTTTTGCTCCAAAGTTAAATTAGAAATTAAGTCTATGCATAAGCAAAGAACCCCCACATTTTAAATATGATCTCAAAAATATTTTTCAAGTATTTGAAAATAGCTTATCCACATACTTTCCCAAACATTCAAAATGTCGTTGACAGTATGAAACCTCTTTTGAAAATATTATTCTAGAAAAGAATTATATTCCTTAAATTCTCTTTGACAATGTTTATACAATGTCAAAGTTCATTTCATAGAGGCACAAAAACACAAACTCTAAGTCACTGGTACTTTTCCTCTATCACAAATAGACATACCGCTTAGTATTTAAAATACTAACAATAAGGACGAAAAATTTGTACAATTTATTTCTATATAATAAAAATCAAAAGTACAACACTGACTTATTATGTGAAGTATTTCTTCAAACAAATTGCATATTCCAATTTATCCAGCGTAAAATACAATAAAAGATTTTAGTCTACAACAATCAAACACAATCAAATTCACAAGAAGTAAAAAATTACAAAAGTTTTTTTTCTCTAAACAGAATAAAACATATTCTTAGATTATCACATAGAAATTTTTTTCTTTTCAAATAGTCTTCCAACTATAACATTTTCACATACTATTTTATCATACAACGATATGCATATCTCATTCTACAAACTAGTGAATTTTAAAGTCAACACTATTTACCAAGAAAAATGCATTCGAGAAAAAATAAAATTTGCAGGACTTTTTCCAAAGACACGCATGAAAAAAATCAAAATTGTTAACCTATAGAAACTATTTTCCTCCTTAGATAAATAATAAGAAGGTTAACTAGTGTAATCTTTAACCGGAATATCACCAATTCTTTTAGTACATTCTCACTTCGACCTTGCTAAACAAAGCACCGAATTCTAGAAAAGTAATATATTTATCTTCTACTTTCCCATGATTTGTTTCTCTCGATCAATAAGAATACAATAAATACCAACACTATACTTATTTCCTTAAGATTGTTGTTCATCTTGTATTCGTAAAATACTTAGAAACTTTTTTTGAGATTGTACTAAACAACCCAAGTTTTGAGAACATTTCACAACTAGAAAAATTAAAACTTAGTAGAGAAAACTAAATCAAAAACATGTTAGATAAAACATCTGAAATATTTTTCTTAAAGAAGAGTTGTTGTCAATTTGTGTTAAAAGAATCTTACTGATTCCAACAAACTTTGCAGAAACACGAAGTTATCAAAGTTTAATGAACCTGTGAAGAACAGAAGAACATAAATTAATTCACAAATCTAAAATCTATAACACATACCAAAATATGGAAAAATCGAAAGAAGATCAAGTCCACTAAATGCACAGTGCCTCCTTAAGAAAATCATTCTCCTCTAGTATCCGAGGTTTTATTGAAATATGTCCTCGTAGGATAGAATGATCTCAATCACTAGTGTATTGATACCTAAAACGCTGGTGTCAGTGAGCCACTCAATGACAGTAAAATACACTTGGAATAAATAATAGATTTAGTAGTAGTAGAAGAAATCCAGAAAATAGGTTCAACTAAAATAAGAGGAAATCCCTCAATTTATAGAAAACAAAGGGTAGTGTGAAAAGATTCTTATTATGCCTTACCGGAAAGGTCACAAACATTTGGAAAAGTCACAATCTTTAGGAAAGATCACAACCTTTCATAAAAGTCACAACTTTTCATAAAAGTCGATCTTTTCATATAAGCCACAACTCTTTATAAAAGCCACAACTATTCATTTTCTATTCACACATTTTAAAACACAACAGTACTTTATAGATCCTATGAGGAAACTTGTTGGTGTTTGATCTTCCCACTATTTTTTGACAGATGTGGATTCAATATTAAAATTTAATGGATTCAACTTTTGAGATTTTCCGCATTGAACACATTATACTATTAAAATTATGAGTTCATATCTAATATTTGTTGAGAATATTTTTTGGTTTACACAGATATATATCTATACTCAGCTACATATGGATTAGATGAGACCATTGCCAAAAAACTACCGCCCCTGTGTCTTGATCTTTACTGCAATTCTTTGGAATAGTATTGTTTACATGTCAAAAGAATTCACTGATTAGAACACCTTCATTTGCTAGACTTGCTTGTTTGAGAGTTAAATAACGACTTTTATGGACCGTGTGAGATATGTGTTTCACTAAGCATGTGGTACATGTTCATATCTAGATAAACTTGCAATAAATATCAATGCAAAATAAAGAAACTTGCGTGATTAAGAAATAATAGGTTACTATTTGGCTATACTCTATTACAATGAGAAGCACAGGGTTGCTCAAAGTTAAAAATGTTTCTCACTTTTCACATAGATTTCCTCTGCATTAAACAAACATACATACATATAGGTAATGTAACGTTGTGGATCAACAATGTTTGAGATGGACCATAAAGATCTATTATCGTTAGCATTTTATCTTTTAGGCGTGTTTATACTTAAATTCATTTTGTTACTACTCTTTTTATACTTCATATTGTTTTATTACACTTCAATCTCTTTTATTGAAAGTCCACAAAGCTATGTGATTTGGGGTTGTCAAAATCATTGTCAATGGCTGATACAGCCCGTGATCCATACATGAAGACAATCACTGGGAAAATTGTCCAAGATTTAATGGCCTTCTCTGTCATCCCTTTTCTACTCGATCTTCACCATTTTGACAATTTCTAAGATGATTGTATGGATATATAAATCTCTACATAATTATGCAATACAAATATGTCATTAGATGATCGTATTCATATATGAATCTCTAAATTTTTAAGATGATCATATGCTTATATGAATGTCGACACAATTTCTAAGATGATCATATATATGATTTTTATTTATATTACACTCCTCCTGATCATCTAATCTATACCATTAGTATTGCAAACCTTCATATTGATATAATGTATGTGACAGATAAGTAAATGTCGAGGAAATGGTTTCACATGTACAACCTTTAACAATTTGAATTGAAGAAAATGATCCTGCAATGATGTAAAAATAAAAAATTCTTGTGAGAAATATTTTAGCATAAAACTGAATCTGCGTAAAGCTCATCTCTCTTCTATGGGCGTGATAAAAACTACATCCGGAAATGGTCAAAATAGTTGTCGGACCTCACACTTTTTACATAGGGAAAATTATGCGTCTAATTTAAACTATACTATTAGCTCTAGTTACTCGTTTATACTATGTTCTGCTATATTACCAGCTAATATGATTAACAGTAACCATTAATTAAACGTGTGGGTTGGCTCGAACGAACTCTTAGTTTGCTTTAAAATGCGTTTAGGTACGATTGTATGCTGTCTTAAATTCACCACATTTGTATAATTCAAACATAACAAGTCACTTTATTATGATTTGAGTTGTTACGATGATTGGTAATTTGTAGTATGACGAGGACTTTGTCTTTGGTTTTTTACTCGTTACTGGACAACCTAGTCGCCATTACCAATCTTTTGTGTAGAACTTTTCTAGGGTTTGTATACACAGTGTAGTTTTCAGCAACGATATATATAGTTGTAGTTGTTGCAGTATTACCGAAATCATACTTAGAACAAAGCATTGAAGAAATGTGTAAGACAACAAAGTTTCAGAACATTTTCAAACTAGAAATTTAAAACTAGTAGCGTAACTAGAACAAAAAAAAAGTAGAAAAAAATATACGAAATATTTTCTTAAAGAAGAATATTTCTATATGTGTCTAAAGAAGCTTACTGATTCCAACAAACTTTGAAAAAAACACGAAGGTACCAAAGTTTAATGAAACCCAGTGAAGAAAAAAACTATAGAAGAATAGACAATTTCATTCACAAATCGAAAAATTTAAACACATTACCGGAATCTGAAAAATAGAAAGATTATACATGTCAACTTATGCACGTGTGTCACACCTTAAGAAAAATTATTCCCTCCTAGTAGTCCGAGGTTTTATTGGAATATGTTCTCCCAGTTGTAGAATGATCTCATATCACGAATGTATCTACCCAAAACACTGCTCGGTCGGCAGCGAAGCCACCTCAACTATTCGTAAAGTACACTAGAATACCTAGATTTGTATGTAGTAGGATAGCGAATTTCATTAAATTCTATCTTTAAATATGAAGGAAATGCCATCAATTTATGAGAAAACAAAGGGTTGTGCGTGAAAAAGGTACTTAGTGGCCTTACCGGAATGGTCACAAACCTTGAAAAAGTCACAGTCTTTTGAAAAGGTCGTCACCCTTTCATAAAAAGTCAGTAACCTGTTATAAAAAGTTGCAACTATTCATAAAAGTCGCAACTCTTCATTTTTTATTCACACCTTTTAAACCTAACAATACTCCCGCATGAATGGGGAAGGCTCAAAGACAACAGACAAGATGTCTGTAAGTTTTACAAGCAATAATTATTGCATGTGGGATAAGTAGGTTCCCATCTTGGACGTTACCGTATGCTGAAACATAGATGTTGGATATACTCATCAAAAGGTAGATGCGAAATCTGGTGAGCGTCGAGGCCTTTTTGTATATAACTTGACAACTATATCCACACAATTAACCCTTTACCATTTATGGTTCTACGATTGTATTTGTTTCAGCTACGAACACCTTATTAGTTCATGAGTGTTAGATGAATGAAACTTTGCAATTATTCTTCTGTGAAAAAGCTTACAAACTTCACACTCAAAATAAGTGATTCTAACTGTGTTTGCGTAGATATACATTTTGTCAACTCTGTCAAACTTCAGCAAATGATTAAAAACATTAAGCTTGATTAACTCATTAACAAGCCTTAATGGTGATCCTGTCCCTAAGTATTGTCTTGATCATGAGATTGGAATTAATAGAGTTTAATGACAGTCGAACCGCATTCCACAACTTTGATTTTATCCTTGATCTAGATCTTGGGATCTCCATTATTGTCAAATAGGAGTTACCGCATACACAAATGGTGATGTCCTAAGACGTAACACACAACTTCATCTTAAGATGATCTTGCTAGGTTTCTGGTATTAGGCCATTTGTAAGGAGATAATTACGACACACCTTATTCTTTGACTTTGACCATAATCAATTCATGACAATTCCACATTAAAGTAGGTTTTCTAACGGTGATAATGTCTATGTAGGTGTATGAGGAGACTTTCGTTATACGTCATTCGCCATGCCCGACTTATGCAATGGTTTTGGGCCAAAAAAGAATTGATCCACATCTAGAATCTGGAGTCTTTTAACTTATTCACCTGACCTTATTAGAAGCACCTAACTCAGACCAATCCATTAGCTATATAGAGAGATACATGATCTCTTTTGAATATTTCCAAATGTACGGCTCATCTACAAGAGTAAAAAATATTTTCCCCTCGGGGGGATTTTTAGCTTCATTTGTCTGGTGATCCAATTTGCATTATTTATATCCTTTCAATACTTGTTGACTTGTATATTGCAAAAGGACATAATTTAAGTATTTCTCAAATACTCGAAAACACTTTTTATTGTAATCTAATGCGTTCTATTGGGATCACTTGTGAACCGACTCAGTTCATTATTAGCAAATACTATATCTAATCGCGCACACACACTTCATGATATGCATCATACTTCTCAATATTCTAGCACAATCCAATTGTGAGTCACTTTTACTTTCAATCATTTTGAAATGCAAAGCTCACATTTATTGGAGACTTGACAATATTGAAATATAAATACTTAAACTAGTCAAGTACATTTTCAATGGAATGAGACAATGAAAATGCTAAACATTATGGAGGTCTAAGGATTCTTATACCTAAGATCGCATCAACAACTCCTAAATATTTCATTCCCAACTTGTTTTCTAGCATATGTTTAGTAGCATTTCTCTCATCTGTCTCTATTGATGATCAACATATCACCAATGTACAAACAAACAATGACCTTGTGATTTTAATGTGAACATATTTACCACTTCCATCATTCTTAAATCCATTTGTCAACATGGTTTGGTCAATTTTCTTATGTCATTCTTTGGGTGCTTGTTTTAGTTCATAATGTGACTTTAACAAGTTCGTGCACTTTCTTTTATTTGCTAGGAACCATAAATCCTCAGGCTGTTCCATTTAAATTTCTTCCTCCAATTCTCCGTTTAAGAGAGTTGTTTTTACATCCATTTGATGAATTTGGTGGTCATATACTACAGCTAACACAATTAACATCCAAATGAATGTAATTCTAGTTATTGGAGAGTGTGTGTCGAAAAATATAGACTTTATTTTTATCTAAAACCTTTGACAAAAAGTCTTGTTTTATATTTGTAAAAAGTTTTATTGAATTTCATTTTCCTTTTGAGGATTCACTTTGAATCCAAAGGTTTATTTCCGGGAGAAAGATCAACTAACTGACAAAAAGATTGCTCAAATTGAACCAATTTCATTATTGACAGCAGCTATCCAAAAGGATGTGTCTACATAAAACACAAGAAATGTTACAAATGCATATTCGAAGGAAGTTTATGTTCTTTGACATTTATTACGCCTCTAAATCTCTTTATTAAGTACATTCTCCTTTTGTTCTTTCTAAGGTATTTTAGACCTTTCACTAGACTATTCAATTCTAGTTTTATAGTCCACAATCTTAGGTCCTTTTTTAATCCTTTTAGGAATACAAACTTAGACTTTGGCTAAACACCCCCACAGTTTGAAAATATTTCAAGTTGGATTTTCTTCCTTTCCATTTGTCATATGGAATAGATTGTTTCCTGAAAAAATAAAATTTGCTTTCTTTCTGAAAAGATAACTTTTTGTTGTTCCCTTTTGAAGTAAGGATAGTTCCTTCACACAAGTTTTATGGTAAACCTGAACTAATACATCCATCATTTCCTTCAATTTTCATTTTTTTCTTTAGATTGAGGTTAATAGGGCAACAGTTTGATGGATAATTTCATTTTCAAACATATTTCTGCAAAATGAGATTTATACTCTCCATCCCTATCACTTCTATCTTTTTTAATTCATTTTCAACTTCAATATTATATTGTCTAGACGTTCCTATTACTTCATCCTTGCCATTAATCAAATAGATATAGTCGTTTCTAATGCAATTGTCTATAAAAGTAGTGAGATGCTTTTACACGCAGTGAGATGGTGTTGACTTCATATACAAATTTCAGTGTAAATCAATTACAAAGGATTAGAATTCCTTTCAACAGATTTATAAGAATGATCTGCATACTTAGATTCCACACAAACTTGACATTTTTATTTATTGCACTCAAAGTTAGACAAAACTTTTAAGTTGATCACTTTTCTTTACAAGGTTTCGTAATTGACGTGCCCCAAGTGTTCATCTCGCAAACATTGACTCAAGCAAGTAAGAACAAATTAAAATATTGAGTTCTGAAAGCTCTTCGCGAGGTATTTTTTCCTCGATAATATTTTATTTCTATTTCTTACAATTTTGTGTGATACAAACATTGTGTTAAAGTCATCAACCAAACGTTGTCAATTCCCCTTTTTCAAAAGACCTTTTCCATAACTTTTCATTCAGTTAGAACGAACTAACCCATGAACAAAGTTTCATCTTGTCCAATAAATGAAATATACGACTCCCAAATGTTTCTTTTAACCCCACCAAACCCAAACCGTAAACCCAACCCCCTTCTTCCTCCCTCTTCTGCTATCCCCTCACAAAAATTCCTCTCCCTGGCTCTCCCTCCCGCCAAATCCTTCGCCTTCCCCGCCCGACTCTGTCCTCCACCCGATCACTCCGAATTCATCCCTACTCTCCCACGGAGAGCACAGGAACATTTCTCCCCAAGCCCAAACTGAGGATTACACTTCTGAACATCAGTCGAATTCCCGTATTACATACGCCTGCGCTCTAGGTCAATTCTTCCCCTGTATTCGCCGTGGGCAGAGCCGCCCGGCTGAGGGGAGGACTTTAGCACAGCGAGTGTCACACCCGACTACGTCCGAGTATGGTTAGTTTCCTCATCCCTCTCCCAGGTCCAAAGTAGAGAGTGCGAATACAAAAGACAAACTTGTTGCTCCTAGAACGTAGACAGGCTGGCCTCCCATGATAATACCCCTATGGTTTAAGGGTAGGACTCCCGTGGGATAGAAAATCCCCGGGGCTGTCCGCATGGGAAAGGGTTCCTGAAGATGTCCGCGCCTCCCCGAGTGACTAGGGGTACCCAGGGGAAAGTGTCGAAGAAAAGGAACGGATAGCCCGGATAATGACTTCTGCCCATAGGAGTCGACGAGGGGAGCATATCGACGAGACTTACCGGGGGCGTCCTAGAGAGAAAAGTGCTCCAGGTGTGGAGGAATCACCGGTTCATGCAGGGGGGTTCCGGTTCCCGGATTCCCGGGGTGGGGAGCGAGTTTCGCGTGAAGCCCAGTGTTATGCGAAACAAACGTCATCCTCCCCCTCTACGACCAACCACAGCCTCCGGAAGAGCAGGCTTCCCGTCACTCTCCCTCTCTTCTCCTCCCTTCTCTGCCCTCTCCCCCCTTCTCCTCTTCTTTCTTCTCCCTTCTCTCTCCCCGTATGCAGAGCTGCACGCAGCCAGCAGGCCCCCGTCACGAGGCAGCGCCACCCCCCTCTGCTCTCCGCGTCTCCTCTTCCAGGGAGCAGCAACCAGAGGCAACAGCGACCTAGTGATCGCAGCTCCAATTTGCCAAGCAACTGCTCGAGATCAAAGATAATCAGCAGTATCCCACCACAAGAGCAATTACATGCATGGTAAGGACCTCATTCTGCGCCACTTCCCATCTCCCTTCCGCCGTCTCGTCCGTCTTCTTTGTTTGCGAACTAGGAGCAGCCGGCCGACGACATAACTCCGGCCCGCAGCTCGAAAGCTGCAAGCAGCAGCGAGAACATGCGATAAACCAAGGAGGACTCCCTACCCAGAAATGGGAGTAAATGTCAACCTAAGGGAATCTTGGGTCAATGTGTCCCCAGGTACATGTTTATTTTTTTATGCGAAACTTTTATTACTTAAATCAGATGCATGTGGGATTTGCTGTTTATATGTTAATAAAAAAAAAAGGATATTTTCGTTTAGTTTATTGTGTTTTGAAAATCATCCTTTGTATCTGTTAAATTCTATTTAAAAATCGCCGTATTTATATGATTTTGTGGGGGTTTAAAGCTAGATGGATTGAGTTGATAATTGCTATTAAATATGTTAGTGCCGGAAAATTACAGTCATTTTTATCTTTCTTATTTTCCTTTCATTTCCTTTTCACCGGAATTTGATTTGTGGGTTTGATTAAAGATTTTTAATTGGCCCCAAAAATGTTCATTGTGACTATAACCATTTTTGTTATCATATTGCTCTTAGGACAAGATTAGGTTTGATGTAAAATTGTAAAATTGCTTATTAATTAGCATATATTTATTCCCTTCGCATGTCATTTTTCAAAAAATTGATAAACTTTTTTTAAACCCACATGTTCCCCCTCCTCTTGCTTGCTTAATTGAAAATAGATTAATTGACTTTAAAGTGATTTTATATTACCGTATTGAATTTGGACAAATCATAATGGGTTTTGGTGAGTAATTGTGCCTATTATTTTATTTACTATGTGTAACTCATTATATCACGCCTTTGTTAAAAGCTGAATAGCTCTTACCTTTTTTTTATTTTGGTTGAGTTAAAAACTAAATTCATAATTTTGTGGTATTTAGTTTTTTTTCTTTTGGAATAAGAAAAATGTTATACTAATTGGATCCCGTATATTTTTTCTTTTTCTTCTTCATTTTTTTTGCTTATTTGTCTGTTAAATATTGTTATAGTGTATGAATATTGTAATGACTTTATTTTTTCCCTTCCTTATTTTTCATTTTTGTTTTGCTTCATGGTAATTGAATCCCTTTTTTTTCCCTATTTGAAAATTTTATATAGATTCTACTTGTTATTTTTAGGAAAAATAATGTATTCCAATTTTGGCTCATTTAAAATAAAATAAAAATATATATGATATGTTTTTTCCTTATTTGTAATTTGACTGATTTTCTTACTTGTTTTTATATGATAAAAAAAATTAATTAAAAATAAAAAATAAAAAAAATCTGATTTGTCTCTCCTTATTTAAAGGAAAAAATAATATTTCTCTTCCTAATTTATTTATGCTTATATTTGGAAGTTATATTTTTTTAATTGGGTTGATTTGAACCTCCTTTAAAATAAGGAAAACAATTTATTTAATTAATTCTTTTAAATATTTCTTTTCCTTATTTGTTTCCCTCTCTTTGCTATATAAATAAGACCCCCTCCCTTCATTATTTCATCAACTCATACACTCATTCACTCTCAATAACAATTCGCCGCCTCATCACTCCTTCCCTTCTCATTGCTCTCTTGCTACTGCTACGCTAACATACTTTTAAGATTCCGGTAATTATTGAAAGTGTTCTTATTCGCTATTTTGCTACTTTGTTCGAGTAAAGTTGAATCAAATTTGTTTTGCTTAACTGGTTGAGTATTTCTTAACATTTACACTATCCTTTACATTCACATATTTTTGTGTAAGCTATTGCTCTTTTTTTTTTCTAGAATGTAAATTCGTCATTAAACTAATGCATATTGTCTCACCTTGACCTAATACGTGTTGATTAACTTGGTTGTAGTTATTCGATTGCTTTTTGACAGGTTTTTTCAAACTGAGTTCACAGGTTAAGATGTAAATTGAAGAAAGCTTTATTTGTTATTTGAATCCTATATATATATATATATTTTTTTTCCTTCTCTTTTTTCTTATTTTATCTTATCGAATGTTGTAACATTTTGTAACTCTAAAGATCATATATATAAATTTATTTGGGGGGATCGCTAGGGGAGGGGGATACATGCCTACACTTGTTCATTTAATTTTTTAGAAATCATGCCTATAGGTTTTCTTTTAACCACCGAGAAGTATTGTTTGTTTGTGTTATAATCTAACTAATTTTCAATTGCTTGACGCTTTGGTTAATAAGTCCTTTAAAAAATAATAACTAGATTCCATTCATTTTTAAATGTTAGAAATCAAATCTAATAATTTAGTAGCTGATTAGGTGTTATAACCTTTTACATTGTCCTTTGTCATGTAGAAAAACCATGCCTAAGGATTAATTTGTTTCTATCATTTAGATTTAAAAATCATGCATCTTGTGTACTCCTTTCTTGAAACACCTAGAAATCATGTCTATTTCGGCTTGTAAATCCTTTTCACATAATCCGTAACAAATAAAATTTGGTTTGGCTATTTGTGCCCTCCCCCCTTAAAAATTAGTTAAATTTATTAATTATAATCCTATTTTCTTCTTGAAGATTTCCGCATCATGTTTTTTTTAATGACACTAAATTAAATCTTTTTTTATTCATGCATTTAACAATTACTTGGCTTTTTAAATATATTTTTAATATAAAAACCTGCAACAAATTTTTAAAAAAGTCATTATTCACAATCTTCCCTTTAAAACTTTTATTGATTATGACATTGTTTTATTTAACTAAATTAATAGCATATCTCCCTAACCTAATTGTTAGTGGGAAAGTCAAGGAATTTACGAGGTCTAGTTTCCACCCAATTTTAAACCCGATGCGTCCCCAGAAGGTACCAATAAACGGCACCTACCCTTAATTTGCCAAAAGGAATTATGTGTATTATGTGTAAGTATTTCTGTATGTGCCGACTGTAAATTAAATCTGAATCATTTCTCAAACAACGACGTAAACTATTTTTTAGCACCGACCTCAAATCAAAACTGTTCTATGGTGGAGGAGTGCGATCACAATATCGTGGCATCATCCCTATAAAGAAACAAACATTTTTTAAAAATAAAAATTCCCTACTACAAACTTTATCATTTTCACTTTTAATTTTCGCAAAAATAATTGCTTCATCTTTTGCCCAGTTTTTATAAATAGTCTCCTCATGCTTAAAATTGATTTTATTTTTATTAAATTGCTTAAAACTTAGACCTTTGCATGCTCAAATTCAATAAAAATAAATACAAAATCAGGCCCCGATTATTTGTTTTTATATTTTGCTATCACTTAGCATATTAAAAAGTCAATTATAATGAAGTGACCTTGATTGCTAATGTAAAACCCCACAAGAATTGATGGAGATACGGTCTGACCACACTTGTGGACCTCAGAGATGCCTAACACCTCCCCCGGGTAATTTGAACCCTTACCCTAATCTTTTTTGGTCTCGTTGACCTTAGATAACCAGTTATGTTTATAATATCGGTGGCCCCTAACGCGCCTTAATTTCGTTAGTGCGACTCCAACTCGAAATCCCAAAAGAGTTTGTTTAGGGGTCGTGAACAAAAAAACCCATTTTCTGTGAAAACGGCGCGACATCAGAATGGCGAACGTCCGCTGGGGATATTAGGTTCTTACCTTACTGTTTAAATTGCTTATTTATGTGGGGCTTACTTTTATTTTTTGTCATTTCAATTATTTGTTAAGGTCTTACCATGTTTAGCTTATTTTTGTTTGCCGTTATTTATTTGTCTTCTCTCCATGTCCCCTTTCCCCTTTTCCTTAATTGTTTATTATCATTATTATCATGTTTTTCATCAAACCTCCTTTTTTTCCTTTTCCCTTATTTTCTTACTGTTTACTTCTATCTTCTTTCCTTATTTGCGTGATTTTAAATTCCTTTATCGCTTTATGTACGTGATATGTTTAACTTTCCTTTATCCAGCTTATTTATGTTTGTTTCTAAATTGTCTATATTTTCCGCTTTCCGAACTTAAATGACTAAATTTTTAATTGTTTTGATAATTGGCATCCCGCTCATACTTCCCCCCAATTGGGACCCCTTTTTTTTATTTTGTTCTCGTGATGTTGTGTGCCTTGCACCTCTCACAACTAAGCCAAATCTTTTCAAATACCCCTTATAGAGAGTCGACATATGCGGTGGACGTAACAGATAGTTTTACTACCGCGAAGCCACGAGCCTCTCGCTTAATCCCTTTCATGCATGTCCATGTCACCAACTCTTTGAAATTCCGTTAGTCATACATGCTGCAGACGCCCTAGAAGGTTTGAACCCTTGGGGTCAATCCAATATGTTAGTAGCCTCCTCCGTCTAAAGGTCCCCAACAACCCTTAACAAATTGCATATTTATTGTGTTAACGTATCATAATAATAAATCAGCCAACATTGTCAAAATGGAGTTTAGAAATCCGTTTGTTACTTGTTTGCAGAGTCATTGGCTCCCCTCAATGTCCCACACCCAAATGGTGGTCAAGTTAATAATCCCATTCTCGAAACTTGGTGGGAAAGATATTCAAAAAAATCGAGAGTTAAGAAGCAACTGAAACTGTTAGGAAGGCCTCACTGCTTGATCTCCGTAGGTCAGATCGTCACTTAATAACGTCCATTGTTGAAATTCTGGGACACTGAGAGGGTAGTCCGCAAATTCAAGGCTTTTGACCTACCCCAACAATCGAACAAGTTGGGAGGACATTCATTGTCTTCGCATTACAAAGAGCTGGGAAATGATTGTTTCCCATCAGCCAGTTCCACGATCTTTTTCTGAAGCAAATGGCATGTGTCCTATCCAAGTCGACTTTGGTCTGACAGAAGTTGATTTCTTTAAGAGTTCTTATATTCCCACTGCTTTGGGGGAGAGAAATGTCATATAAACTAAACTTTCTCATAGAGAATTTTCCTCTCTTCTGGACATGTAAAGGTATCGTCTTAATGCATTCGCCGTCCGCCCTATTAGGCTCATTGGTTTTTTCCTAGAGAAGGAGGAAAGATCCACACCGGCTTGTGTTACGTCGTTCGTATGTTTGGGCTCGAGGTGGGAACAACCTTGGTCCCCCTGCTACTTGCCGAATTCTAAGGGCTTTGGTACTGCCTTGACCAAACAAAAGATACTTTGAGGGTTGCAACTTCTGCTGGCAAGAACTTTGGCCGTCGCTTTCTACCAAGGCTAATAAATGTAGAACTTGTTAGAGGGACGATGGGGAAAAATTATCAACCATCACCTAAGGATGAAAGACTTTATTCCCCTGTGGGAATGGAGGACCTGGTTCACATACCTAAAGGAGCGACAGCCGTTGAAATCCATGTAAGTATTATTGGTTGAAGCCACGACGCGCCATCATAAGAGAAATGAACTTTAATTCATTGAGCTTATCAGTTAATGGTGTGCAACATACGCACACCACTTCGAGTCCTTGACAATTCGGACAATCCAAATGGATACCTCCTTCTGGATCCCACATGAGCCACTATGGATATGACTTTGGGTCAGAATTACCTCAATGACCTATACTGCGAATATGGAAGAATGTGATAATAAATCGATGTTCAAGAGCCCACCGACCCTTCTTACACACCTGAATTATTACGTAATGACTTTTAGAAGATGCAGATCATAAAAGATTTTAAGCGAAGGAGGTCTTCCTGGTTTTGGCGATGAAAGAGAGAGAATGGGCTCGCAACCCCTCAACACTGATTATGCATTACCACCACCCACCCAGAATGAAGAAGGCACATTGTGCTAACATTGGAAGAGCAACATGATTAAAGTTTTTATATTATTTATTTCTCTTATACCCCATTGTTTTTCTAGCCCTTTATGTTATCTAGATTGATGTAATAAATAGAAATTAGTTTCAATTATTGAAAAAGTCGTTTATGTCTAACTCTAAACTCCAATTGCAAATAAGGCCCTTGGAATTCTTATACGCATCACTTATGTGTCGTTTAGGCCTACCTCTGGCTCACCGAGGTTCCGTGCATTTAGGGCGTTACTCAAAACACGTGTTGATATTATTATCTTGATCCTAATACCCCTAACTCTTGTTCTGTTTGATTTCTATTGTTTTCTCATTCCCCAAGGTTGATTCTGTCCTTCATCCTGGCACAATACCCGATCAAAAGGGACCCCCCTTATCTTCTTCTCAACGAGCAAAGCGCCAAAGACAAAGGTAATGGTTGACGACACATACCAATGAAAGGGTAGAAGTCTTCTGAGGGAGGACACCTTCAAATAATCTGTACTAAGACTTTGGAGCTCAATATTTTCGCAATTGGAAGAAGAGGTAGCCCCATGCGTGATTTGGTCCAAGTTGTCTATCTCTCCTTGGAACTTCATTTGAGAAAACATGACAAGCCTCCTAACCAAACAGCCATTGCCAACAATCCTCCAAATCCATATATCCCCATCCCCACCTGCACCCCTCGTTCCAATACCTTTCCACCATCCCACTCCCAAATACGCACCCAAGTTCCATTTCACCACTATTACCCAACAACCAAAACAACTCTTTCCCCATAAACAAACCAAAACGCAAATATCCCATATACTCTTGGAAACAACATCTCAATCCCCATATCGTTGAAACTTCCCCTCTGACCCATGACCCTCCATGAATCAGAGCCCATCAAAAAGACATCCTAATAAAAACCCGACTGAGAGATTAGACAACTTGACCAACAGGTGACAACACGTTGAAAGAAACAAGAAGTTGGGAGGATTGAGCTTGAGGATTTGTTGTCCATAACACCCTGATGTAGAACTGCCCGAAGGCTACAAGCTCCGAAATTTGAGCCGTTCAATAGCATTGGTGATCCCAAATCCCACCTACGAATGTATTGTTGACAGACTTGTAGGGGTGGGGAGAGATGAAAGGATACTCATGAAGAAATGTTTTATAGGTTTCTTACTGGGGAGCCCGTATCATGGTACATTGAGCGACTCGCGGAAATGGATAAAATGGTTGAATATGGCAACTGACGTCAATACTAGTTTGGTTTAGATATTGAAAATGCACCTGATTGGTTTCTACATTCAAAATTTGAAGAAGAAACCGAGTGAATCCTTCAGAGAATATGACATAGATGAGGGTCTAAGCGCCAGGGCCAGACCCCTAATGGAGGCATCTCAAATGAACGACTATTTCCATACGTGCCCAAGAACCACAATACTATACGAATGATGCTTGGGGCTGAAAAGATTTTCGCTGAAATCATCAAACTAGGGTGGCAAGAATTGAAGAAGGCATAACAAATGGGACTAACATCACTTGGAGGCCTTTACAAGCAACCAAGCAAGGCTCTGCAATCTGGCGGAATGTACAAGATTCAAAGGGAAAACAGGTTCTGTACTGATGCTCACATGGAACTAGGACCCCCTTTGAGGCACAAGACAATAACCCCCACCACCATCCCCATAACCTCACACCCCATAACCCTCAACATCCCTCAGCTCCACCCCCTATATCTCCCCAACACATGCCAATATTTAACCAAACGCTCCTCCTCAAGAATTTGCAGCCTCATATCCTGTTATAATTTTCAACCAACCACTTTCAAACTCCACCACCGCACTCAAACGACCAAATTATCGAAACAGACCGTGCCTATAAAAGAAGACTTACAAAAATCTATACCCCTTTGGCTGATACGATAACCAACTTTAATGAATACTGAAATAGCTGGGTACGTCTCCCCAATTCCTACATTCCTGTGGATTTTCGTGTAAAAATGGTAATGACCCTAAATAAGGTCTGCGCCTACCTATCTGGGATTAAGGGTCACACCACCGAAGTTTGTCAGAGCCCTAAGGATAAGTGTTCAAATGTTGATGATACAAAACCATCCAACCAAGATCCTACACCAAATGTTGCTGTCGAAATAATCCCTCTTAACCATCACGTCAACATGGTGAAGCTGGTGATGTCTGGGATTGGGAAAGAAATCTATCTGGGACCGTCTAACAGAATAAGCTTTGTCTACCACTGCCTCAAGCACCACTACTAGTGGCAGGACTCGCCCCATTTGAAGATAGAAGTTTGCTGCACCAGACCACCGTTCACATATCTATAGGACATCCTCCCCAATAAATGCGCTTAACATGCCTGTACCTTGGGATTACAGCAGAGAGAATAATGTGAAGAGACAGTGTGCAACAGGGTCACCAATCTGGAAGAATTTTACCTTCTCGAAATTTGGTTCAGGGAAGCTCTACAAAATCCAAAGCACCAGTCGTAGAGCTTGAAGATCAAAGGTATTTGGAAAAAGGTTAAAGCTAAAGAATACTCTGGCATTGAGCAGCTGAGTAAAACCCCATCCCAAGTATCAATTCTGGAGTTACTTTACTGCAACTTCCGAAACTCATCGAGATCCCTTCTGAAGATCCTTGGTGAAGTATGTCCCATCTAACATCACTCATGGAGAGGTATCCCAAATGGTGGGGCAGGTCTTGAGGTTACAAAATATCTTTACACAAGCTGAGCTGCACTCAAAGAAAACTCACAATAAAGCTCTGTATATTTCGGTTCAGTAGCAAGATAAGGTGATAAACAAGCATTAGTTGATGAGGTTCAAGGTTTAACATTTGCCCTCTGAGCACACTGACAAGCTGGGCGTGGATAGTGCAAAAATTCAGACATGGAAGATGATGAGGGGCATTTGATGGCTCTCAGAGAGGCACTATTGGGGAGATAACTTTGGACTGCTCATTGGTCCTGTCATTTCCCCATAGCTTTCCCAATTTTGGACACCCTTCATCGTACCTTATTGTTGGGTGTCTTCCATGGTTCATATGTTTTTTGGAGCAGTTCCGTCTACTTTTCACCAATGCCTGAAGTTTGAATGGATTACGAAGAGGTTGTATTCCATGGCAAGAAAAAGGGCACCTGTATACAAGATTGAAGGAAGAGAGAATATGGATGGAGACATTGTACCATACATTGAGCTTGTGTAATATTGAGTTTCACCTTGGTTCATCCAAAAAACATAGATATGATGGCCTGGTTCGGTTTCGAGCTTGGGGAAAGGCTTGGGGCGAAATTGCAAGGGATAGTCACCTATACAGCCTTTTCGACACTCCACCACTTTTTGGTTTGGGATCTAAGTTACACTACCCCGAAGAAATGGCTTCGATTGGTCAACCACCTAGAGATGGGTTACTACTACTATCCCCCACTGAAGGAACCCATACCAACCATTGTTCATCATTTCGATCAGCAGGTTTCAGATGGAGGCAGTATTGATGAGATCTCAGACGACTTTGAAGGGGCTATCGCTAACCACAAATGATGGAAAGTTTATCAACGAGGAGAAAAGGGGGCCCTAGTGGAAGCAAGTAAGCAAAGATCATGTCACAACTGGACCTCGACTCCATCCAGACCTCGGTCGAGCATCTATGTAGCCTTGGAGGATGTTTTTTATCAAGTTTATTCAAATAAAAATATGTTTTTAATAAACGCTTTAATCTCCCATCCCCTTGTATTGCTTTCAAATAAGGACTTACTGAAATTTTTCAAATCTTTATCAATAAAGTTCTTTTCCACATTTTGCCTTATCTTTAATTGTTGCTATTTTGTTTCTCACCAGCAAAATTCACTAAAAAATGTCCGAATCTTAGACTATGGCATACATGAGATGATCACTTTAACTTAATGACTTAGAAGAAGTCGCAGACAATGAGTTCCCGATGATTTTAATCCAAAAGGGTTTTTGAGGATTCGAGGAACAACCCAATCCCAATTTGTAGAGACGAGAAGTGGTGACTTTGAAATGCCATAGGTGATACAAGAAACCCGAAGTAAGCATCATCTGAACAAAAGAGACAGAAGGTTAACCACGTTTCTCATAGAGAAGAAGGATATTTTCACTGGTCCTACGCAGACATGACAAGGCTAAGTACTTCAATCGTAGCCCATCGACTACCCACTGATCCCCCATGTCCTCCCGGAGAACTAAGCTGATAAAATAACAAGCCCTGATATGAGTCCTGAAAATAAAGAATAAGTAAAATCAAAGCAATTAGAATGCTGGGATACTCCAAAGTGACAAATACCCAACTTTGCTTGCAAATGTCTTTCCAGTGCCGCAAGAAAGACGGATAAGGTCAGCGTTTGCGTGTATTACCGGATCTCAATAAGCTAGCTAGCCCTAAAGATAACTTTCCCTTACCAAACATACACTACTGATTGACAAATGGCTAAGCACGAAACGCATATCATTTGTGGAACTGCTTTGGGGCCGGCTATCCTCAAATTGAGACTCACAACGACGGCGCGAGAACACTACCTTCATCATCACGCCGTGTGGGTCGTCTATAACTACAGGTGATGCCTTTTGTGTTAAGAACCTTGGGGGCTAACGTACATGAGGGCAATGACTACTACTCTTTGTTTTCATACATGATCCATAAGGAAATTGAAGTTTATGTGGATGATGTCATCATCAAATCAAGGAAGTTCAAATAATCGGAGGATTTAGAAAATTCTTTTGCCTGTGATTCTCCTCCAGTACAACGTGAAACTGAATCTGGCAAAATGTGTCTTTTTTGGTGTGCCTGCTGGAAAAGCTTTTATGTTCTTGTCAAGTCGTCGATGTAGAGAATTGGACCCATCGAAGATACAAGCCATTTCGGTGGATCTTCCCCCGCCAAGGAGCCAAGAATGAGGTAATGAGTTTCCTTAAGGCCGACTTAACTATATTATGTCGTTTCATAGACCAGTCTACTGTCATCTGTAACCTATATTCAAGCTGTTAAAAAGGATGCTGCGGTGAATGAACACGTTTAGGTCAACAGGCATTTGACAGATCAAAGACTATCTTACCAATACTCCTGGTATTGGTTTTCCACAAGAAGAGTCAGGTGACCATTACGTTATGTATATTTCAGTTATTGGATTGCTTTCAGTTGCAATTTGGGGACAACACATGAAACAGGGAGGAAGGAGCAGGCAATAATTATATGAGCAAGAATTTCACGTTTTTCACATCGTGCAGAAGCCCGATACTTCTATATAGCGTCCCTGTATGTGCTCTAACATGGTTGCCCAAAAGTTTACGCATTTACCCCTCTCATCGCATACTACTTAATCCGATTTCAAGGATGGATCCTTTGAAGTATATCTTTTCAAAAGCCCATGCCCACAGGTAAACGTCAAAATGGCACTATTGTTGAGCGAATTTGACATAGTGTAAACACACAAAAAAGCAGTGAAAGCACAGAGGCCTTACAGACCACATGGCCGAGAATCCCATGGAAGATGATTACATACAAAGGCCGTTGAGACCTACTTCCAGATTAGAGGTGGCCTTTTTGGGAGGGACGATTTCTGAAGACATATGATGATGGAGAATGTTCTTGATGAAGCTAAAAATTTGAATGGAATCCGGCTCGGGCTGTTTTTGATCTCACCCACGGGCAACATTATCCAGTATCAGCAAAAACTCAAATTCCTTGCATCAATAATATGGTCGAATACGAAGCCTGCATACTAGGGTCTCTGACGGAGCGATTGACTTGGATGTCCGGAAATGCTAATAATAGGGGATTGAGACCTATTGAATCCATCAGTTCGAGTGATTGGGCACAAAAAATCAAAAGTCATGTTACCATATTTGGAGTGCGTGCATAGGCTATGTAAAAGGTTTGTCAAAACAGAATTTAGACATGTACCAGGGTCCAAATGAATTCCTCAGACGCCTGCCACTCGTCTTCTATGCTTCCGACATCCTGATCAGCAATTACATACACTCGATCCTATTCACATTCACCTACATGAACAACCAGCTTATTGTTTCCATGTTTGAGAAGAGCCTGATGGAAAGCCTGGTACGATGACATTAGAGGATATTGAAGAATGGTGAATACACATAATATTCACACAAGTGTATCAAAAGAGTACAATTACAAATTTCGAAGGTTAAGCAACCCAATTCTTTTTAGTGGGAAATCCCTATAGGAGAAACTCCCGATTTTGGGCTGCTAAGACGCGTCGAAGCAGAGAGGCTCTCAGAATTAGTCTGTCAAGAGATCATGCAGGCACCTTGCCCTCACTGAACGGTTTTACATTAGCAAAGAAGATTCTGAGGATCAGGAATTTATGGCTAACTATGGAGACAGACTACATTCGCTCGGTCCAAAAATGTCGTCAATGTAAGACTCCACGCAGATTGATTCGAGTACCTCCAACGAACTCCGATGTTACTAGTTCACCTTGGGCCGTTCGCAGCTGGGCATGAATGTCAGTGGTCAATCGAGCCAACAACATCCAACCGGTCACAGATTCCATTCTTTGTCGCAATTGACTATTTCACCAAGTGGTTGAGGCTACCTCCCATAAATCAGTGACGAAGAAAATTGTGTGTAATGACTTTGTCAAGAATAACATTATTTGTAGTTTTGGATTCTGAGTCAATCATCACCGAAAACGGCACCAACCTAACAACACCTAAATGAGATCAAAGTGTGAGAAGTTTCAAGATCAGTCATCAAAACTCTAAGCCTACAGGCCACATATGACGGGGCTGTTGAGGCAGAAAACCAAATCATCAAAAAGGATAAGTAGTCAAGAGACGCTAATCAACAACACTGGCAAGGAAAGCTACTTTCGCATTGGTGGGCTATTCGTATCACAATCAGAACTTCCACAGGGGCCACACCTTACTTCTTCGTATACGGCACTGAAGCCTATTATACCGCCAGGGAGAATACCTTCCCTAAGGAAATCATCCAGAAGCAAGTTTTGAGGATGCGACTGGATTACCAGTTCGGGCAGAGGGGGTGGGAATGGAAAGGGCAGATACGCTTATTTGTTTTTTATTTGGCATTAATTATGATGGAAGAAGAATTAACACCATTTGGGGCATGGTCAGCTCTATCATATAGAATGGCCAGAGCTTTCAACAAGAGGTTAAACCAGACATTTCTCACCTGGGCCAACTGGTTTTGAGGCGATTTTTCCCAATAAGATGAGGCAAATGGTAATTTCCACCAAACTTGGCACGGTTTCGTACATAGTCTCTCGGTACTGACATGCGGGTCCTCATACTTGCAGAAATGGATGGAGAAGTTTGGCCAAAACCTATCAATTCAATTCTGTGAAAAGGTATTACATCTAGAGATTGATTCATGCTCTTTGTAATTTTGGAACTACGTCAAGACCTGATTCCCGTTTCAGAGGGGGATATGTAGGCGCTCCTATGGGGTTCAGTCTTATGATAAATAAAACCTTGCATTTTTCCCTTTTCTATTGATAACTGGGGCATAAATTTTTTGAGAGGATCTCAAAAATTCCATCACGATTTCTCCTGGAACATCTTCATCCTGGGGCAGAATTTTTGAGTAAAACTCAAAAATTTCACCCGAAGTTCTCCTCAACAAGCCAGATCAGCTTACGAAGATCAAATGATAGCTACTCTTTTGAGTCAGACGTTGTAAAGAAAGTCGCACCTATGCCATGGTCAAAGATGCGCCAATCACAACTTTTTATTAAATTAGATTTCAAAATCTTTCAAGTTTTTGTCCCCCCTTTTTTATAAAGAAAAAAAAAACAGACGCTCGAAGGTGTGGATGCAAGCCAAAGGAGCACTTGCGCCAATCATGGATACAGATCAACCTCCCCCCCTTTAAAACTACTAATTTTTCTTTGAATGTAGAAAATAGAGGTACATATACAAGGTAATTCAACATCAAATTACCACATTTAGCTCGCCAACGACACTCGATCATTCCAATAAGGTGACCGCCCAAGCGACTGTATGCCTCAAGAAACTGCTGTCTGACAAATTACATTAATTTCACGTCATTTGCACCGATGCCTTATATCGCACTATCCAAAGAACCACTCATTATATTAATGCCCGCGAATCCAAAACGCATCATTTCATGTGCTTATATTGCATGTGCCCGAAAATGCAATTATTGCATGTGGCTCGATATTTCTGTGCCCGAAGAGATACAATCATCCATCGCATATCCCAATTTGACTTATGCTCGAAGAATTGCATTAAATTGCATGTGCTCGCTATTTATGTGCCTGATGAGATGCATCTGTGTGTGCCCGATATTTGATGTTGCCCCGGCGAATGCATCATTACATATGCTCGATACTGCAATGTGCCGAAGAGAGCGCATCATTGCATTGGTGCTCGATATTTGCATGTGCCCGAAGAATGCATCATTGCATGTGCTCGATATTGCATGTGCTCCGAAGAAATGCATCATCGCATTGTGCCCGGACGCATGTTCCAAGTTTGTCATAAGCCCAGATTGCATCGTTGCTCGAAGTTACATGTGGGCCCGAATCAATGCAAGTCATAAGTATCAATAGATGGCCCAAAAAAAACAAAAAACAGATAAGCTCTCTTTACTCATTACTGTCTATCCCAAAGGCACCATCTCCAAAGGCGTCCTCTTTCATGGCCTATGGACTTCATTCATGGCCTGAGACTTATTTTATGCATATCAATGTCCTAAAGGCGTCATAGTCCCTAAGGCATCATCCCATGGCCTGCGACATCATATCAATGGCCCTAAGGGTTTAATTTCTGTCTGTCATGATCCGAAGGTGCAATAGTCTAAAGGCGTCATTTGCATGGCCTACATACAACATTTGGCATGACCTGAGGATACGCCCGCATATCATTTCCCTATAACATCATAACATACCATAAAAAATCATAACCCACTGGATATTCTCATAGAATAGACATCTCATAGAACTACAACTACTACACGGGGTCCCTCCCTCCCATTGCGACCGCACGCCCAAACGTCGATCTACCACGCGTCTACTCAGCTACATTGTCCTACCAATACAAAAGTGGATGTATCGCGTTAACCCATGCCAGCTCGTCTCAATGGATCTCACCTCTGCTGCGCTTAGAGTCCAGTCCCCGGTCCTCCTTAGCCTTACCTACCTCTACTATTCGGAGTATCTTCTCCACCCCCCCTCTACAGGCGAAGTCAATTTCGATTATCACTCGTAACCGCCCACAGGCTCGGAGATTTATTCTTCCTGCACTCCTCGGACGTTGCCATGCTGGCTCAACGGCATTTTACGGAGGCGACAATGGAGTTGCTGTCTCAGTGCCAAAGGCCGTAGCTCAAAATCCTACAATTAGCTGGCTGCCTCCGAAAAGCTAGGTTGTCTATAGAGGGTATGTGTTCCTCTCCTACGACGGGTACGTTATGGCAAGAGGGTAGAGCCTCACCCGGGAAGGGACTCCACGAAGGGTAGAAGAACAGCACGGAAAGCCCCGGTGATAATGGCACGGATCGGGAAAAGGCAATAAAACCTAAGACTGTCATTTTTTCACGATCTTAAGTGAAAATATTCATGTCAATATGGGAAATTGCATCATGTTTACATTGTACCCCCTCTTATTCTTCTTAATCACTACATTACAAGTTATAGTTTTAATGCAGATTACAGACAAAGTAGCCGTTTTGACACGGCTGTTTCACTGTTTACAAACAAAGGCTTCCGACAAATTCTTGCTACTCGCACTATGTTGTCGCTACTCATCTAATCCTTCAGAGGCGAACACCATGAAGATATCTTTAGATCCAACTCGCCATTGTACCTAACCTGTCTCTTCATCTTGGCTCGTCTGCCTTATAATGGACACTAGTTTCGTCCGCCTTACAATGCGACATCTAGGCTCGTCCGCCTTACAATGCGCCTCTAGCCTCTTCCCGCTTCAATGCGACATCTAGCTCGTCCTCATTACATAGGACATTTTAGGCTCGTCAGCCTTAATAGACATTTAGGTTTGTCCATCTTATAGGAAATGTTAGCCGTCCACCTTAAAGGGACATTTAGGCTTGTCCGCCTCATAGGACATTTATTCGTCCGCTTTATAAGATATTTAGGCCGTCTGCCTTAAAACGACACTTAGGCTTCAGAGATGAGTTTCAATCCTTCAAGAAGTTAAAGACTATCAAGGTTTGCACTACGTCTCAAACAGATACTCTTTTTATCACCTCTTGTCTATTTAGAACCCATATTTTATTATGGGTCATACTTTATCCATTTATAAGCTAACATTTTATCTAGAATTTGCAGATATGATCGATCGCCCTTGATTACAATTATCATGCTATCCTCGCTTCTCTGTCATGCTCTTTTAGCCACTCTATCTCTCTTTTCTCGCTACTCTAATCTTATCCATTCAAGCCGATATCCGTGCCTTTCAATACTTAGCGCTCTTTCAAATTTTTAACATTTCATTTGCTCTTGACTCTAGACTACAACCGACCTGATTCTCGTATAACCATAGATAATTAGGCGGACTTAAAGCCAGTCTCGTCGTACCTTTTTCAACTCTAATCTTTTCAATTTGATCCCTGATTGACATCTATCTAGTTCGGAAAATCAAGCGACTAAGTCCAACCAGCAATAATGGACAACTTGCCTGACACTTCATTGTTTTCATTCTCATCAAACCAAGGGTCAGTTGGTGACAACCCTTTGACCTACCCTTTAATCATTTTTAGGATTATTTCGTTTAAATACGCATGCTTAAAAATACTTAAAGTTTGAAGTTTTAGTAGATTTTTCTCAAAATTTATTATTTTTAGTATCGTTTTTACTTTTAATAAAATTTATTGTCTATATTTTAAAATATTTTAAATTATTAAGGCATTCCAAATTTTTTAAAAATTTACAAAATGATTTTTTCAATTAAATAATTTTTTTTAAATAATGTAATATTTTAATTAAATAGTAAATTCCCTACACTTCTTTTAAATTTTCAAATTCTAGTATATCTATCAGAATTTCTTTCCATTCTAGCTACTGAATTAAGTTTATTTCATTCATAGCCCCCTCTTTCATTTCAATTCTAGCCAATTTAATTGCAATTTTATCATTCCATATTTTAATCCAATCTGATTCAAAACATCTGCTCTTTAATCTCATCCATCTATTTTATTACTCAAATCATAAGTCCTTCATCTCTATTCATCTTAACGGTTGTATTACATCTTTATTTTCTCAACAAGCCGAAAATAGACCCAAAAAACCTAACAACATTTTCTCTCTCTTCTCTTTCGCTTCCTCCCCTCTCTCCAGCCGCCCCCTTCTTCTCCCTCTTCTTCTATCCCTCTCCCCTCTCCCTCCCCCTTCTACGACTAACCAGCAGCCGCCGAGATCATCAAGCTTCCCGTCGCTCTCCTCTCTTTCTCCTCCTTCTCTGCCCTCCTCCCGTTCTCTGCCTCTCCCCCCTTCTCCTCTTCTTCTCCCTTCTCTCTCCCTCTCCCCGTAAGCAGACAGCTGCACGGCATCCATCAGCCCCACCGCGCGAGGCACGCACCCACACCCCTCGCTCTCCTCGTCTCCTCTTCTAGAGAAAGCAACAAGAGGCAGCAGCGACCAGCAGCTCCAAGTTGCAGCAACAACTGCTCGAGACAACAGCAGTAGCACACCACAAGCAAGGAAAGCCAGCAGTCGGCGCCACTCCATCTCCTCTTCGTCTCTCGTTCCTCTTCTTTTTGCAGAACTAGGAGCAGCAACAGCAAAAATCCGGCCAGCAGCTCCGAAAGCATCAAGCAGCAGCGAGAACATGCGATAAACAAGGAGGCTCCTACCAGAAATGGGAGGTAAATCAACAGATAAAGCGAATCTTTTCAGATGTGTCCCATGTAAATGTTTTTTTTATGCGAACTTTTATTACTTAAATCGATGCATGTGGGATGCTGTTCTATGTTAATAGCGATATTTTTGTTATTTTATTGTGTTTGAAATTCATCCTTTGTATCTGGTTAAATATAATTTATCGCGATTTAATATGATTTTGGTGTTAAAGCTAGATATGATTGAGTTGAGAATTGCTATTAATATGTTATTGCCGGAAATTACAGCATGTTATCTTGCTTATTTTCCTTTTCACCTTGCATCTTCTGATTGTGGATTTGATTAAGAATTTTGAATTGCCCCAATATGTTCCATATTGTGACCTATACCATTTTTGTTTATCAATATTGCTCTTTAGACAATGACGGTTGATGTAAATTGGTATAAATTGCTTATATGATTAGAATATATTTATTCCCTCTCGATGTAATTTAAAATAATTGATAAACCATTTTTACCTCACTGTTTACCCTCCCTCTTGCTTGCTTAATTGAAAATAGATTAATTGACGTTAAAGTGATTTTATTACCGTATATGAATTTGGACAAATCATATGGGTTGGTGAGGTAATTGTGCCTATTATTTTATTTACTAATGTTAACTCATTATAATCACCTTTGTTAAAGCTGAATAGATTCTTACCTGTTTTATTTTGGTTGAATTAAAAATAAATTCATAATTTTGTGGATTTAGTTTTTCTTTTGAATAAGAAAAATGTTATAATAATTGGATCCCGTATATTTTCTACAACTTTTTTTTGCTTATTTGTCTGTTAAATTGTGATATGTGATGAATATTTCTATGACTTGATTTTTCCTTATTTTTTCATTTTTGTTTGCCTGGTAATTGAATCCCTTTTTCCTATTTGAAAATTATATAGATTCCTTCTTGTTTATTTTAGGAAAATAATGATTCCAATTTTGGCTCGTTTAAAATAAAATAAAAAGATATTTATTGATATTTTTTTCCTTATTTGTAATTTGACTGATTTTCTTACTTGTTTTTATATGATAAAAAAAAATTAATTAAAAAAAAAAATCTGATTTGTCTCTCCTTATTTAAAGGAAAAAATAATATTTCTCTTCCTAATTTATTTATGCTTATATTTGGAAGTTATATATTTTTTAATTTGGCTGATTTGAACCTCCTTTAAAATAAGGAAAATAGTATATTTAATTAATTCCTTTAAATATTTCTTTTCCTTAATTTGTTTCCTCCTTTGGCTATATAAATAAGACCCCCTCCTTCATTATTTCATCAACTCATACCTCTCAATAAATCAAGTTCTCTCATCACTCTTTCCTTCTCATTGCTCTCTTTCTACTCTTAAAACAATACTTTAAGGATTCCGGTAATTATTGAAGTGTTCTTATTGCGCTATTTTGCACTTTGTTTCGAGTAAAATTGAATCAATTTTGTTTTGCGTAACGGGTTAGTATTTCCTTAACATTTACACTATCTTTACTTCACATATTGTGTAAAGCTATTGTCCTTTTTTTTTTTCTATATGTAGAATTCGTCAGTAAATCGTTTGCATATTGTCTCACCTTTGACTATAAGTGTGATTAACTTGTGTAGTTATTCCGATTGCTTTGACAGGTTTTCAAACTTGAAGTTCAGGTTGAAGATTATTGAAGAATATTTATTTTGGTTATTTGAATCTAGATATTATATATATATATTTTTTTTTCTTCTCTTTTCTGTCTTAATTTTAATTTATTCCGAAATGTTGTAACATTTGTAACTCTAAAGATCATATATATAAATTTATTTGGGGGATCGTCTAGGGGAGGGGGATTACATGCCTACTTGTTCATTGTTATTTTAGAAAATCATGCCTATAGGTTTGGTCCTTTACCACCTAGAATTATTGTTTGTAGTGTTATAATCTAACTAATTTTCAATTTGCTTGACGCTTTTATGATTAAGTCCTTTAAAAAATAATAACTAAATCATTAATTTTTAAATGTTTAAAATCCAATCATAAGTAATTTAGTAGACTGATATAGGTTTTTATAACTTTTAGCTTGTCCTTGTCATGTAGAACCCCTGCCTAAGGAGTAATTGGTCATATTATTTAGATTTACAAAATCATGCCATATATGTTTTACTCCTTTCTTGAACACCTAGAAATCAATGTCTATAGTTGTTTGTAAATAACTAACTTTAAAATATCCGTCAAACATAACCAATTTGTTTGTGCGATATTTGTGCCCTCCCCTTAAAATTTAGTTAATTATATTGAATTAGTAATCTATTTGTCCCCCTTCTTGAAGATTTCCGCATTTCATGTTTTTTTTAATAACTAAATTAAAATCATTTTCATCATTTTACAAATTACTTGGCTTTTAAATATATTTCCATATCAAAACCTTGCACATAATTTTTAAAAAAGTCATTCTTCAAATCGTCTTCCTTAAAACTTTGGATTGATTTATGAATTGGTTTTTATTTTGAAAATAACTTCTAAGAACTATCCTTCTAACTATCTTAGGGAAGTCAAAGGAACTACTAGGTTCTCGTATCCAATTTTAACCCGACTTGTCCCCAGCAGTACCACCTACCCATGAATTTCAAACAGGATTACGTTTGTATTTATGTGTAAATATTTATGTGCCTACATGTAAATTAAAATCTTTGAAATTAATTTTCAAAAAACCATAAACGATTTTTTTTATTAGACCGACCTCAAATCAAATTGTTTCTCTATGGTGTGGAGAACGCGATCACAATATCCTTACATAATCCCTATAAGAAACAAACCTGTTTTTTAAATAAAAAATTCCCTACTCAAACTTATCAATTTTCAAACTTTCTTTCGCAACATATTAAATTAATTCTTCATATTTGCCAATTTTTGGTTATAACATAGTCTCATATGCTTAAAATTTGATTGTTGATTTATTGTATACTAGCTTTGCATTCCAACAAATAATAAAAATAATAAAAAATAGGCCCGATTGTTTTTATTTGCTATCACTTAGTAAGATTAAGTCAATTAATAAATGAAGTGACCTTACCCTAATCTCTGGCTCGTTGACCTTAGTTAGACTTAGTTAGGTTATATAGGTGCCCTAACGCACCTTAATTCGTTAGGTGGCGACTCCAAACTAGAAATCCCAAAAGAGTTATTAGGTCGTGTACAAAACCCGTTTTCTGCGAAAATGGGGCGCGACAGACACCAAGTGTAATCATAAGCAAAGGACTCCCACATTTTAAATATGATCTCAAAAATATTTTTCAAGTATTTGAAGATATATTTTCCACGTACTTTCCCAGACTTTGAAAATGTCATTGACAATATGAAACCTCTTTTGGAAATATCACAATATCAAAGTTAATTCCATAGAGGCACAGTCTCACAAACTCTAAGTCAATGAAATTTTCCTCTATCACAAATAGACATCCAACTTAGTAGTCTAAATACTAACAATAAGGACAAACCAATTGTATAATTTATTTCTATATAATATTGAAGTTTATAGAAAATTAAAACTACAACACTAAATTGTTATCTGAAGTTTTCATATTCTTCAAATCAATAGCATAGTCAAAGTTATCCAGAGTAGAAATCACAAAAGTTTTTAGTCTACAAAAATCAGACACACTAACATTTCACATGGAGTACAAAACTACAAAAGTCTTTTTTTCCCTTCACCAAATAGAATAGCACATATTCTTAGACCAACACATAGAAATGTTTTTTTTTTCAAATAGTTTTCCAATTATAACATTTTAACATACTATTTATCAAACAAAAATATGCATATCTCATTCTGCAAACTAGTAAATTTTTAAGGGAACATTATTTGCCAAAGAATCATTTAAAAATATACTATTTACAAAAAATTTTGAATACACACATGATAAATATCAAAATTGCTAACCTTTAGAAACTATTTTTCTCCTTAGATAAACAACTAAAAGGTTACCAGGTGTAATCTTTAATCGGAATACCACATATTTTTTCTTGTAAATTCTCACTTAGATCTTGCTAAACAAAGCAACAAATGATGGAGGAGTAATGCATTTATCTTCTATTTCCATGATCAAATTCTCTCAATTAGTAGAATATAATAAATACTCACAGTATAATAATTTCCTTAAGATTGTTTTTCATCTTGTATTCCTAACATGCTTAGAAGAAAACTTTAAAGGACTTTGTAAGACAACGAAGTTTAAAAACGTTTTCACAACTAGAAAATTAAAACTAGTAGTGAAACTAGAACCAGTAACAAATTAGAAAAAAATATACAAAATATTTTTCTTAAAGAAGAATTGTTGTTAATCTGTGTCTAATGAATCTTACTGATTCCACCAAACTTTGCAGAAAACACGAAGTTTTAACAAAGTTTTTAATGAAACAAGTAAGAATACAAGAAGAGAAGAAATACAATGAATTCACAAATCTAAAATTTATAACACATACAGAACTGGAAAATAAAAAAGATCAAGCCCACTGAATTGCATTGGTGGTCCCCTTACGCGAATAATTTCCTTCTAGTATCCGAGATTTGATTTGGAATATGTTCTCCCAGGATAGAATGATCTCAATCATCAGTGTATAAAACGCTGTTATCAGCGAACCACTCAACCAGTGTAAAATACACTTACAACACTAGATTAAGTAGTAGAAGAAGAATGTCATAAATTTTATTTTTAAAATGAGACGAAATCTCTCAATTTATAGAAAACAAAGGGTAGTGTGAAAATGTTCGTATTGTGCCTTACTTTAAAGGTCACAAACCTTTGAAAAAGTCACAATCTTTCAGAAGGGCGTCACCTATCATAAAAGTTGCGACTTTTCATAAAAGTCGCAACTCTTCATTTTCCATCCACACCTTTTAAAACCCAACAAATATAATTTATGTAATGTAATTAGTAAAACATATTTTATATAATTGTTTAATGTTCTTATGTTTATATTTGTATCAATTAATTATTTCGAGTTTTATTAGTTGGATAATGTAGACTTTATATTACTCAATTATACAAACATGTGAATTATACAAACTTAACTATGATTATACAAATGAGATGTAAATTATATAAATTATTGTTCTCTCTCGCTCGCTACTCTTCTCCCTCCCCCAATCTCGTATGCATTTCTCCTCTCTCTCAATCTCACTTGCCTCTCTCCTCTCTCTCCCTGTCTCTCCCTCACCAGAATATATAAATACATATCTATACTATAAAATTATCTAACCGATATCATATGCAATTCACCTCTCTCACACTCTCCCGCTCTCTGCCCTCTCTTGATAGCCTCTCTCCTCCGTCCTTCCATCTCGCTCATCACTCTCCTCCCTATAACATAACTATATATCGTAATTAGTAAATTATAGTTATGCAGATAAATTAACTATTTTAAAGTGGCTATATGTGAAAATTCCTCTTTTAGATAAGAGAACTGCTAGTTTTGGAAATCATAAAACCATAGGAAGTTGGATAGGCCAATAGAAATTTTACATCTATTTATTAGGTAATAGTATGTTTGCATAATGATCTATTTCTGTCGTTATAAAAAATTCATCTAGGAAAATATTTTGGGCCGGAAAAGTTTTTCATAGTAACTTTAAAATTCCTGGCCTAGTCTAGATTTTAATGGAATTGGAGTCCATGTGTTATAGTAAGATTAGGTAGCGCATGAGAGATATTATTATGAATTTTATTATATGAGTGGATAGCTAAGATGTTAAGAAAATTGTACAACTTTACCGAATGAAATTCGGGTGAGTAGAATTCCAGAAACTGATCTTAGCGTGGAAGGATAGTTTCTGAGTGTCATGGGACGAAGGTGTGTTGTAAAACTGAGATTTGGAGGTCTTAAAATATCTCATTTTTTATGTGCGAGCCGCTAAGGTAGAATTTACCCGCCGGGCGAGTCCGCTGTGGTGGGATGGAGCTAGCTGTGGTGGGATGGAGCTACCATAGCGGGCCACTCATGAACTGAGTGGACAATAAACCCCATAAATGTCATTACTCAGTATTTTTATTTTGGAGAGCTAGGAGACGACCCTAGACGAGTTCTTGATATCTCTCCATGAAATTTGGTGCTAAAGGTAAGTTTTTTGCTCCCAATTCCATATTTTGATCCGTAGAATGTAGAATATTGATTATATATCATAAGGGGAGGGTTTTGGATGGTGGGAAAAACCCTAGCTATACCTTCGGATCATAATTTGGGTCTTTGGTTATTGGGTTCATTATAATTCGGGTAAATTAGATCATAATTATTAATCCTTATATAGAATTGTATGTTCGTTGACCTAAAGCAAGCGAAATTTTTTTTGGAAATGGAAGAATGAAGTTTCTTATGAGGGTTCAAGCTTTGTTTAAGGTAGGTAATGGTTGTCATTTCATTTAGTGTAATATATATTAGTAATTATTTCGTTATAAGCCATGTATGTATGCGAATGGTGCACTATTAACCACATTAATCGTAAACGAACATGAATGAATGATTGTTTGCAATGAATCAACACTTGATTGTTTGATTATGAGGATGTACATTGTGATAGTGGCTCGTTGAATGGATCTGATGTTAGTTTTAACACACTAACTTGGATTGGGTTCCATGTTCCAGTGCATATATAAGGTCGGGTTTCACATCCGGCACACTTACTTAAGATCGGGTACTATGTACCGGTAACTAATAGTTTGGATGTGGGTTCCTTGAGTTGACTATTAAGTTTTCATATAGATGTATTGTGAGAATGTAGAATTGTTCGTTGATCTTTAAATGATGATTGATATTGTATATATTCAGTATATGCTTGTTTTATTATGGTGTTGTTACTTATATATGTTTCACCTTTTGGAATACTCATGTGATCCTACCTGTACACTGTGGTTGTGTATTGATACTGCACTTTCTTTTTCTTTGTTGAGTATAGAACATCTTCAGGAGGCTACTAACAGACCTCATTTAGAAGACCGATGATCAATTCAATTTCAGGGTGAGCCAGTTATTGCAGGATACCATAAGTTCTCCATTTGCTTAGTCCATCTTATTCAAACTTATATTAGTTCTTTGGAATTTGGATGTTTAATTAGGTTTTACCCATTTTCTTAGGCTTATGGTTCCTTGTTAGAGCTTTGGTACATTGACTTTCAGGTTCTAGGGGTGTTTTCCACAATATTTAAGTTTGATGGTTAGACTTTTGGAGTTTATGGGAACTCTACTTGACTCTTGCATATAAAAAATGCTTATGTATCTTTAAATGTATTAGTTTTGATTATGTTGTGTAGTTCTTGGGTTAGCTAATTACTATGCATTGTTCTTCCACTAGAGGGTTAGTGTGGGTGTCAATCAAGATGGTATGGGCTGTGACAAAATTTATATCAGAGTCATAGGTTCATTGATATTAATGTACCGAAACGAGTCTAGTAGAGTCCTGCGACAGCGGAACGCAGAAGTCTATACTTTTCGTTGAGAGACTGCATGAATTTAGGAAATCTCTCTATTTTATTTTATCACCTTTCATGTCATAACTTGATTTAAATTGGTATCTGGTGATCCGAATTGATATATTTTCTCTGTAACACCCTATATTTAAAATACACCAAAAACAACTTTTCAGAAATCTAAAGGTGCAATCGATTGTAAGTATTGACGAACCATAGTCTGATCTATAGCCCGTACTGTGCATCTGTCGTATCCCCTTGAACCTTTCTCAAAAACTCAGCCCAGAAAATTGGCTAAGTATTGATCCACGGATAGATCTACGGTTCGTAAGTTAGACTACAATTCATGGTTTGTGTTTGTGGATTGAGAGTCAAGTTACCCAGCCTCTGACATGAACTACGCACGACTAGCACGGATCGTCGTTCGATCTAAGGGGGGGGGGGGGGTGTTGTTGGGTATTCAAATGGTTATAACTCTAAGCACAAAATGAGTTAGGTATCCCATGACCTGTAAAATGATAGATAATTGAATTATCTTTCGATATCTACTGAGTTTGCTAAAATGAAACCTCCAAGTAAAACGTTTTGACTGTTTTAATGAAGGACTGTCGAGCAGACCCAAACTGCGGACCTAAACGATGGACCGTCGATTGAACAATGGTCCGTCAGTCTAGGTCATCGTTTGGTGCAACAACAAAATTTCTAGGGATTTTTTGGACTTTTCCTACTTTGTTTAACCTCTAAGATACGTTATTTTGACCATAAATTATGATATTTTACTTAATTTAAGCCTAGAAACATAACTAAAATTTACCTAAGTCAAATCATTAATTAAAACTAATAAAACTTCGAAATTAAGAAGAAAGAAGGAAAAAAGGTTCAAGTACCCTAGTTTTCCAGAACAACACTTCGATCAGTTCCAGCCCCAAAATCGAAATATTTCTTCATAGGATTTCCACCAGGCATGTGGGATTTCACTAGTGGGTTTCCTTTCTCCTTTCAGCCCATTAGATCCCTGTTTCAGTCAGTTCTGATATCTTATCATGATTAAACCCAGGGTTTTCTAGAATTACGTTGATCATTACAAATTAGTTAAATATATACTGTTCCCAAATCATATTGTAAAGTTAATTATTCAGTTTAATCGCATTAATTCGAGAACCCTAGCCTATGTATTTTTTTAGTTCGGATTACACATTCCTAGTGTCGATATTCAGTTACTTTCGATATACATGCCTCTTTATTATGCATCATTATCAGATTAATTGTTGGCACATTCTTAGTTTGTATGTTCAGGTTTTGAGTTTTATACAGTATTACCGAAATTTTTATCATAATATGTTTTCACTTTTCATTCTTGGGGTACATCCACCGAGTTGACTGGGTTTAGCTACCCAAATATCCCTATAACTACTACCCAAGTCGTTGTAAGTCTCCTCTGTGGCATCAATTTAGGAAGCGCGGCAGCATGCCTTATCCATCTGGCAGGGGTAATTGGGGTCTTCTCGATGGGCCGTTACATCGACTTTCACATTTAGCTCATGTGGTTTTTATTACCTGTTTTTGTAGCTCCCACAGTTCAGTCAAACTTTATTCTATTGACCATATTTACAGTTTATTTAGTATTCAGTCTCAGCATGTTATAAATTTGGTCATTGCATCCAGTTAGCTCAGAATTCAGTATATCATGTTAAGAATATTATACCTTCTTTTGTGCTTGTTCAGTAATGTTTTATTTCAGCTTCACTCCATCCTACATGCTCAGTACCTTTCAAGTACTGACACATATGTGCGCTACATCTTTTCATGATGTAGGTTTAGGTTCTCAGCATCCAGATTATGCTTAGATCGATTCCCGATTTGTAGTTCAGCAAAACCAGTGGTGAGTCCTCATTCTCCGAGGACAACATTCATTAGTTTCAGTGTTTTAGTCTTTAGTTTTAGTTTTTGCTAGACTTAATTGGGACTATTCCAACATTTCTATTCAGTTAGAGACTATTTTCAGACATAGTTAGATTCATCTTAGTATTGAGTTAATATTTTTCTTTGTATTAAGCTCATCAGTTTTCAAATATTTTTCTTTTTATTAAGCTCATCAGTTTTCAAATATTTCAGTTACAAAATATGGGTATTCCCTATCTTTTTTATTTTAAATTATGATGTAGATTCCGCAATCGGTTTAATTTCTTTAGTATGCTCATGATCATGCCAGCAAGGTTAGGTTGGGATCACTTGTGTACCTAGGTCCCCTGTCCGCATCTCGGGGGGTAGCTCAGGGCATGGCATTCTTCTTCACTCTTTGATCAACAGAAGTGGTAACACATATTATGGAAGAGAGGATGAATCCTTCCAAATAAGCATTTTACTCCGTATCGATATGGGCATGGAATGACATGAGACAACCTTGAGGTTTTATTAGGATCTTAAGGTTGAAACCTTTTGTAACTCCCCAAAACAAGCTAAGGTGAACTAGATCCTCATGAGTGTTCTGGAGTTAATTTGAAGTTAAATGAGTTAACATAGTGTTCTTAGACAGTGTGCAAAGTTTGGAGGTCAATCGACTAAGAACGTCCATGACTTTCGAAAGGTGTTCCTTGGAAAGTACTTGTGTGTTTTGAGGTGTTTGAGTAAGTTTTACGTGTTCGTTTTCCTTGAAACTGATGTGGGATGTTCCTAAGACCTAGAAGACTCAATTTAGGGGTTTAAAGTTCGGGCACAACCCTACCTAGGATCTACAAGGGACCTTATATGAAGGGCCCAAGACTTGGACAAAACTGCCAAGAACACTGCTCCAATCGACGAGGCAGTCTACTGGGCATAGGCCCATTGACGCCCCATCGACTAGGCATAGGTGTTCTATAATTAGTGGGAATTCCATCCCCTCCTTTGAGGCATCCTCTGAAGCCATCGACGTCCAGCAGGACAGGCCGTCGACTCATCGACGCCCAGTAGCTTGAGTCGTCGATTGGCTACTTCCAAAAGCTGCTGAAGTTGCTGCCAACTTGGGGTATTTTGTGTAAATTCACCCCAAGTATTTTATAAACCTAGTTCGACATTTTTAGTGTTTTTAAGTTATATTAAGTTAATTTTTAAGCCCCAGACCTAGACAAGAAACCCCACTTCAAATATTCAACTCCCTCTCTAAAGAAAACTGTATTAATGTCACCCTTGGAGCTAAGACTCAAGGAGGGCAAGAGGGGATGGTTTGGGCGTGTTATTCATAAAAAATTAGTGGGTATCCTTATCTTTGAGCTATGGTATCCATCCTTGAGCCCTCTTCCATTCAAGGAGTCATTTCATAAGGATTTCAAAAAGGGTTTCCAAACTCTATTTCCTTCTATCTTTGATTGTAAGCATGGGTCTTGTTGGAAAATTTTATGTTGATTTAACTAAGTTATTCTTTTATGAATTTACGATTTTCATGTTTAAAAACTAATGAACTTATGTATATGCATATTTCAAAATTTTAGCTTAAGAAACTGGTTAAATGAGCATGTTTGGGTAAGGTATGAACTTTGTTTTTTCTTATGTTGTTGTTTTGGTTTAGCTACTGCCTTAAGGGACTAATTATAATGAAATATTGAGAAATTTGTTATAGTGGATTATGGATTGGTTACATGGTTAATTTCGTATATTGTATAGTTCTTATAATGAATTGCTCTTGAGTGGTATGGTCCACCTTCTTTGAGGCAGTGTTTACTTGTTGAACTGAATATTATTTAGTATGTTTTGTGGGTGTGGATTTGAAGGCCTAGTATATGAAATAAAGTGATATTGAAGATAAATCTTGTCTTGTATTTTGTGAAGTTAAAAATTGCATGTTTGGCTTGGATTATGCTCTTAAGTGGTATGGTCCACCTTCTTGGTGGCGGTGTTTACATATTGAACTTAATATTACTTAGTATGTTTTGTGGGTTTATATTTGAAGGCCTCGTATATGAAATAAAGTGATATTGAAGATAAGTCTTGTCTGGTATTTTGTGAAGTTAAAAATTGCATGTTTGGCTTGGACTACGCCTAAGTAAAGTATATGACTTTATGAAGAACATCAAGTGTGTGAATTGATAGGTTTAAAGAATGTATATAAACTAATGTTAATGAAATGATGCTTATATGTAAGTTGTGATCACAAGTACACACACACACTTAAATGAATATATGATGTTAAATTGAGTAAATAGAGGAGTTATAAGGTGAACACTCATCGTGAGTTTAGATGAAGTGTTTAGTGGCAACTTTACTACATCCTAAGATCTTTATAAGATAGGTTGGAGCATGAAAGCCCTTCGTGAGTTTAGATGTGGTGTTCACTAGCTATCCTTAACCTATATATTGAAGTGTTTAGAGTCCGTGGGGGTTATGTCTATCACAGAGAGGATATGAAGAAAAGGGTGTTATATTTCACTAGTTGAGACATTGTATTCCAATGTACCTCTTGAGATGAGTACTCCTCGTGAGTAGAGAATGAGTTACTTAGTAGCAATCTCCTTATTCTTTAACTAAGCGCCCGCATAGGTGTAGCTATTGGGAAACCCATGTAATAGCTAAAAAGAATGACCTTACTCTAGGAAAGTGAGGATCCCTCATCCGATAGGGGTTAATGTCTGGATTCCATGTCTATCTCTATTGTCATCACGGTGTAAGGTACCCTCCCCAAAATAACTTGATTAACTTCGGTCTTCTAAAACAGAAATGGTACTACTTATGGTCTGTGGTGTTATAAGACGCTATCCTACTCATAAACACTAGGTAGGACTTCCAAAATGGAATACTTTTGGTGGAAAAACCTTGTAAAAGGCATGTACTACTTAGGGTGGGTGGTGTATGGGACGCTATCTACTCATTGCAACTAGTAGCATTCCGAAAGGGAAGACTTGGTCGTTTTGTTGGAGTGTCTTTTAATAGTCTGCCATTGATGAGTGGCTTGTTTTTCCCGAGTTGGTAAGTTCGAAAGGGGTAGTCTTGAGGATTTGCTTGGTGTGTATTGAAGGATGCATATGCATACTTCTTTCATGTCTTACCTTAGTGAGTCTTAGGAAAATACCGAGGTAGGAAAACTCTTACGAAAAATGAGTTCACTTTCTCTTTCACTAGGCCTTGGAAGTTCACTCATTTAGAATCGGATAGTTCATATGATTGCTCAAGTTTAATTCATTGTAAATGCTTGAAATGCTTCACTGTAATGGCTTAAATTTGTTCACTGTAAATGGGCATCTAGTTACTGTAAAGTTTTGGAAGTTTATAGTAAATGGTCTCTTTTGGTATAAAATTATGGGAACTCTTATGTAAGTCTTAAATGATGATTCTTATGATGTTTTTCTTTTATATCCTTGAATGTTTTACTTAAATCGCATGAAATGTTATTTTACTAAAATGTCCCTTTTCGCATGTATTTGCATATGCCATACTTAATACATTATTTTTATTAATACCATACTTTTCTATACCCTATAAGTATAGGTTAAAGGATTTTGGAAGATTCGCAGGTGAAGCTTAGGAAATTCACTCTCTCTAGAATTGGTATATCCTCATATATTCGAGGACATGGTCTATTGTTTCCTAGTTTTATTATTAAGACTTATTATGCATTTGATTTCAATGTAAATAGTCATGTCCCTAAGATATTATATGTCGTGTCTTAAGTTTGGCTTGTGACGACGAGATTTCTTAAGTATTTATGAAAGATTTCCTTTTTATTTTGCACTACTTTTCATGTCCTATGTAGTGAATCCTAGTTGAAGGGCAAGACCCCAAAAGGTCAAGTACTCTCGATCATGAAACGACGGTTCCTCCTAACATCTGGGTGTACTTTTGGGTCGTGACAGACTTGGTATCAAAGCATAAGGACATAAAAAATAGTTTAGGGTCTATAAAGTTTCACAAGCCACATCTAGTAGTAACTTGGTCATTGGTGTGAGTCGCGACACATCCATGGACAAGAGGCTATAGGATGATAGAATTTTCACTTTTCTCTCTATTATAATGCCGTGACTTAGATTTGAGTCAAACAAGGTATCTTTTCTCAACCTCTTCTCTTTTTGTTTATAGGACATGAATACGAGGCGATTTAACGCTAGAAGGAAGGGAGGAGGTGTACCTAATGAGAGGATTACTCCCCGTGTAGACCAAGTTCCTATTGTTTGTGTAGAGGAAGATAATGAGGAGGTTCCCCTTCAAGAACCTCAAGTGTCTCCGGATTCTCAATAGTCTCAAGTGCCTCAAGTGCCTCCTATGCCTCAATCTCCTTTTGTTTAAGGAGATATGACTCATGCGGAGTTGAGGGCTGCCCTAATGAACTTGACCCAACTCATGACGTCTCAAGCTCATGTCGTCAACAATCACTTTGTTTCCCAATCTAACCAGGGAGTTGGACCCCAACTTAATGCTAGTATTCCCGCTTCTAGAATTCAGGATTTTATGAGGATGAACCCTCCTACTTTCGATGGAACTAAGGTGGATGGAGATCCACAAGGTTCCATAGATGAGGTTTTCAAGGTGGTAGATTCTATGGGTATGATCCCTTGGGAGAAAGCGGAGTTTGTGGCTTACCAACTCAAAGATGTGGCTCAAGTGTGGTTTGAGCAATGTAGGATTGAGAGACCCTTAGAGAGAAGTCCAGTTAATTAGGAGGAATTCAAAGAGGCTTTCCTAGATAGGTTATTTCCCCTAGAGTGGAGGGAGAAGAAGATGGTTGAATTCATAAACCTTTGTCAAGGTGGAGTGAGTGTGCAAGAGTACTCTCTCAAATTCACCCAAATCTTTAATATAACCCCAAACACTAATTATCAACCGTAGGCTATGAATGAAAACAATTTTGTGATGGGAGTGTCTAGCTTGGTGGGAGAAAGGTGTCCTACATCAATGCTTTCTTAATGACCATTGATATCCTAGGCTCATGGGCCTAATGAACAAAAAAATTTAGGAGTCCAAAATTATAAGAGTAAGGAAAGAGGGTAAGAGGCGTCCTAGGTCGGATTTATTCTAGTCACCAAAGCCAAAGGAAGAGTTTTAATCACCAAGATTCTTCCATGGGAAACACGTAGATGTCTCCCAACCAAAATTCCCAAAGGTGGTGTCTCATTCTTTTTTGAGAGTAACTAGGTGCCCTACCTTTTGGGGAATGCAAAACATTTGGGTAGATGTCTTGACGGAACGGATGGTTGTTTTGCATGTTGTAATAAGGCATACAACATGAGCGATGGACCTATTTTCAAAACAAGAGGGAAAGAGGTCAATAAAGCTTCCATAGATCCTAATGCTCCAAAGAAGAACCCTTCCTATGGGATGGGAGCTAGGAAGGGTAATTAATTCGGAGTTAATGATCTCGGTAAGTCTTAACTCTTTTATGATTGTTGTTTTATGATATGAAATGACTTTATGTAGTTTTATAGTTCATATGATCTTGTAATCTTGATTAATTACTCAAAAAATGGAATTTTGAAATTTTTGAGTATGTTGGGCAATGTTATAGTGAACCTCACTGTAAAATTTTTGCATTTTGAAAAAAATTTTCTTGTCTTGTATTGAAGTTTTAATGTGCACAAAAGTGTTGTATATGAGCATGTTTACTTTTGGATAAGGTAGTTCTTCCAGAGAAGAAGGTTAAGTGTGAGTTTTGAAAATTTTGAAGTTTCAAGAGTTGCCTATGTTGTTAAGTGTTTGAATGTGTGAAATGATTCTCCTTGCTAGTTGATGCTTTGATTAAGAGAGTGTCGATCATGATTTTAATTTTTTATGGGATGCTAAGTGAGTCCTTGTTGTTCTTGAAGTTTAAGTGTCATTCGAGGACGAATGTTATTCTAAGTGTGGGAGAATGTAAACGCCCCAAAATGAACTAAGGTGAACTGGAGCCTCATGAGTGTTCTTGAGTTAATTTAGCGTTATTAGTCAGTGTGTGAAGTTTGGTTAAGTTTGGAGTTCAATCGACTAAGACGTCCATGACTTTCGAAAGGTGTGCCTTAGAAAGTACTTGTGTGTCTTGAGGTGTTTGAGTGAGTTTTATGTGTTCGTTTTCCTTTAAAATTATGTCGAACATTCCTAAGACCTATAAGACTTAGTTTAGGGTTTTAACGCCCGGGCACGACCCTATCTAGGATCCACAAAGGGCTCCTAGATGAAGGGACCAAGACTTGGACAAAACTGCCAAGAACAATCGATGAGGATTCTACTGGGTGTAGGCCCATCCACGCCCCGTCAACTTGAAGGGAGTCCCATACTTAGTGGGAAGTCCAGTCCCTCCCTTGCTGTAGCCTCTGAAGTCATCAACGCCCAACAGGACGGGCCATCGAGTCATCGACGCCTAGTAGCTTGGGTCGTCGGTTAGCTACTTCCAAAAGCTGCTGAAGTTGCTGCCAACTTGGGGTGTTTTGTGTAAATTCACCCAAGTATTTTATAACTCTAGGTCAATATTTTTAGTGTTTTTAAGTTATATATTACTTTTTAGCCCTAGACCTAACAATACCCCGCACTTCAACTATTCAACTCCCTCTCTAAAGAAAACTCTCTCAAAGTCACAATTGGAGCGAAGAATCACGGAGGGAAGGAAGGGCTGGTTTGGGCGTGTTCTTCATAAAAAAATAGTGTTTTTTCTTCTCTTTCAGGTATGGTATACATCCTTGAACCCTCTTCCATTCAAGGAGTTATTCCCAAAGGATTTCAAAAAGGGTTTTGAAACTCTATTTCCTTTTATCTTTGATTTTAAGCATAGGTCTTCTTGTAAAAGTGTTACAATGATTTATCTATGTTTATTCTTGTATGAATTGATGATATTCATATTAAAAACCTAATGAACTTATGTATATGCATATTTCAAACTTTTAGCTTGAGAAATTGGTTAAATGGGCATGTTTGGGTAAGGTATAAACTTTGGTTTTTCTTATGTAGTTGTTTTGGTTTAGCTACTAAATCTAAAGGACTTGTTATGATTAAATATTGAGAAATAGATTATAGTGGATGATGTGTTGGTTAAATAGTGAGTTTCCTATATTGTATAGTTCTTATAATGAATTGCTCTTGAGTGGTATGGTCCACCTTCTTGGTGGCGGTGTTTACTTGTTTAACTTGATAATACTTAGTATGTTTTATGGGTGTGTGTTTGAAGGCTTAGTATATGAAATCAAGTGATAATGAAGATAAGTCTTGTCTTGTATTTTGTGAAGTTAATTGAATTTTTTGGCTTGGATTATGCCTAAGTAAAGTATATGACTTAGCGAAGCATGTCAAGTGTGTGACTTGATGAATGTAGGTCTAAAGCATATACAGAAACTAATGTTAATGAAATGATGCTTATATGTAAGTTGTGCTCACAAGTAAACATACACATTTAAATGAATGTATGAAGTTAAATTGAGTAAATAGAGGAGTTATGAGTTGAACACTCTTCGTGAGTTGAGATGAAGTGTTTAGTAGCAACTTCACTACATCCTAAGAGCTCTCTAAGATAGATCAGAGGATGAATGCCCTTTGTGAGTTGAGATGTGGTGTTCACTAGCTATCCTTAACCTATTGTTTGAAGTGTATAGAATCCATGGGGGTTATGTTTAGCACAGAGAGGATATGAAAAAGAGGTTGTTACACTTCGTGACTTTATATGTTGTATTCCAAAGTACCACTTGAGATGAGTACTCCTCGTGAGTAGAGAATGAGTTACTTAGTAGCAATCTCCTTATCCCTTAACTATGAGCCTGCATACGTGTATCTATTGGGAAACCCATGTAAAAGCTAAAAAGAATGACCTTGATCTAGGAAAGTGAGGATCCCTCATCCGATAGGGGTTAGTTTCGGGATTCCATGTCTATCTCTCATGGTCTATTTTGGTTAACTAACCCTCAACAAAAGAATTGATTGAACGAAGTCTTATAAAAGAATGTACTACTTAGGGTAGGTGGTGTTATGGGATGCTATCTACTCATTGCGCTAAGTAGACATTCTGAAAGGGAAGACTTTGGTTGTTTGTTGGGTGTCTTTTAATGTCTTGTCATTGATTGAGGGGCTTGTTTCGCCCGAGTTTGAGTAAGCCTAAGGGGTAGTCCCTTGAGATTGCTTTGGTGTGGTATTGAAGGGTCCATATGCATACTTCCTTCATGTCCCCTTACTTAGTGAGTCTTAGGATAATCGCGATGTCAGGGAACTCGTATGGAATAGTTCATTTTCTCTTTTGCTTGGCCGTGGAAGTTCACTCATTTAGAATAGGATATTTCATTTAATTGCTCAAGTTTAATTCATTGTAAATTCTTGAAATGCTTCACTGTAATGGCTTAAATTTTTTCACTGTTAATGGGCATCTAGTTACTGTAAAGTTTTGGAAGTTTAGATTAAATGGTCTCTCTTGGTTTAAAATTATGGAAACTCTTATGTAAGTGTTAAATGATGATTCTCATGATATTTTGCTTTTATATCCTTCAATGTTTACTTAAATTACATGAAATGTTATTTTACCAAAATGTCCTATTTCACATGTTTTTGCATATGTAATACATAGTACATTATTTGTACTAACCCCATACTTTTATATACCCTATAAGTATAGGTTGAAGGCTTTTTGGAAGATTCGAATGCGAAGCTTAAGAAATTAACTCTCTCAAGAATTGGTACGTCTTCATATATTCGAGGACATAGTCTATTGTTTCATAGTTTTATTGTTAAGACTTATTATGTATTTTATTTCAGTATAAAGGGTTGCGTCCCTAAGATATTATATGTCGTGTCTTAAGTTTGGCTTTTGACGATGAGATTTCTTAAGTATTTATGAAAGATTTCCTTTTTATTAATTTATTCGTGAAAAGATTTAATTCCACACTACTTTTCATGTCTTATGTCATGAATGCTAGTTGAAGGGCTTGTACAAGACCCCAAAAGGACAAGTACGCCCGGTCACGAAATGAGGGTACTTTCGTGTCGTGACACGTTTATTCTTCATGCATACTGAATTTGAAGATTCTTATGATATCTTGTTGAATGTCATGAGCTATTTCATAAGATTGATAAGGAAGAGTGATTTGATGTTGAGTTTATGATATACTGGTTCAAGGAAGACACTAAGATGTGGTGGTTGTGGGGTTTCATGTTTGATGGGTTGGGCTAGTGAAACTTGGTCACTCTCATGACTTGGGAAGAATGGGGTTATAGTTGTTTTCTAACCAGAAGTAGTATGCCTGAATTTGAGAGATAGGAGGAGAGATGAGATTTGAACGTAGATAAAATTCATCACTTTGTGAAATGATTAAGGTCAGAGTTATTGATTTAAGCTTATAGGCGAAAACCTTTAGAATTTTTGTATGAGTTCCTTAGTAAATGATGAAATTATGTTGCAACCAATTTGAGGTTAGAATATCTACTACGATTTTCTAGATTGAGTGTATATCAAGAAGGGTCATGATACAACTACTACAATACCAGTGATGCTTACTTGGTTCAGCTCTTACGTGTTTTACAATTGCGGAGAATCTATCATATGAGGAGGAAATCAGGGAGATACATCATGGAGGTCAGGGAAATGGTAATGTAGGTAGGGGACCAGTGCATCCAGACAAGGAGGTTGTTCGTCAAGATGACAAGTCTTAGTGTTGTGCCTTTCGAGGCAAGACCAAGCGGAGGCTCTTGATTGCAGGTCATCAGCAAATAGGTTCTGTATGTAACTTGTGGTTTTATATGCATTCAGTCGGGTGACTACTTATTCTTATGTATCGATTCCGTTTGCCTAGGGATTTGATATGATTTTTGATGTACTTGATGCCCCCATCCGTGTTTCTACCCCCGTTGAAGAGTTTTCATAGTTACCCATGTCTATCATCCTTGTCATATTGTGTTTATGAATTTTCAGACTTGGTTTGATTTGGTGATTTTGTACATGACTGAATTTGACATAATCTTAGGCATGACTTGGTTGTGCCCCTATTATGTGGTGTTAAATTTTAATACTAAGTCTGTGACTCTAGAAATTCCTGAAAAGGAGAAAATTAGAGTGTGAAGGGGTGTACTAGCCTAAGCAAGCTTGGGTCGTATCCTCCAATCGGGATAGGAAACTGGTAGGGCAGGTTTTGGCTTATTTGGAACATATTCAAGATGTTGAGGTTAAGTCCCCCTCTATTGAGTCTACTCTTGTGATGTCAATATTTAGAAAAGTGTGTCCCACTGATTTGCCTGGTATGCCTTCGGATAGAGATATAGATTTCTGCATTGATTTTGAACCTGGTACCCACCCCATTTCTATTCCCCCATATGGAATGACCCCAATAGAGTTGAGAGAGCTTAACGGTCAAATCCAAGAACTTTTGATAAGTGTTATATCTGTCCTAGTTCTTCCCCATGGGGTGATTTTGTATTGTTTATTAAGAAAAAATATAGTAGTATAAGAATGTGTATAGATTATTAGCAACCGAATATGATTACCATTCGAAACAAGTACCCATTGCCTCGAATAAATGATTATTTTACCACATGCAAGGTGCATCAGTTTTCTGTAGGATTGATCTAAGGTCTGGTTACCATCAGTTTAAGATTAGACTGCAAAATGTACCTAAAAAGTCATTCAAGACCTGCTATGGGCATTGTGAGTTTTTAGTAATGTCATTTGGGTTGACAAATGCACCTAAAACTTTCATGAGTTTGATGAATGGTGTGTTCAAACCATTTCTTGATTCATTTGTTATAGTATTTATTGATGTCATTTCATCTTACTCGAAAAGTGAGGAAGAGCATTTCTTCGTATTGTTTTAGGTGTTCTTGCGAAAAAAATGTTGTATGCGAAATTCTCTAAGTGTAATTTTTGTTATTTTGACTTCGTGTATGCCTTTTTCGGTCTAGTCCACTCTAGTGTATTTCCATTAACCCGCTAATTCTCTAACTAATAGTACATCTCCCCTAACCGAGGATACCCGGGGGGTTTACGCGTTTGCCCTGGGGAGGAGCTCTCAGGCCGCCCTTCTCGGGTATCTTGTCCGCGGCTCGTGCTGCGCTATCCTTCTGGTAACTTTTGTGGACGAAGGGAAGAGTTTTGTGGGGCTTTCTCGCTACTATCATCGATTTGTGAAAAATTGTGCTTTTATTTCTACACATCTGACAAGGTTGACCAAGACTAAAAACTGTGATTAGAGCTTTCAAAAGGTCAAGACGTTTTTTTTACCACAACACCCATTCTAGCACTGGTGGAAGTGAAGGATTTTATTTTTTATTGTGATTAGGAGTGGCAAACGTACGAGTCGAGTCGAATATGAGTCGATCAAAAATTGAGTTAGATAAAAATGGGTAAGTTACCCGACTCAACTCTTACTTTAAATGAGTAAAAATGAGTTACTCAATGGATAATATGGATGGATAACCATATTTACCTCATTATATTAGATCTCTTGTTAAAAGCTTCAAAAAAAAAAAAATTATCACTTCACTCCACCCTCTACCAGAAAAATTAACAAAATTTTTAATTTTTTTAATTTTCTTTTTTTTAAAAAAAAAATTACCACCCCACCCCCTAAGACACCCTTACCCCTTACTAGCCCCCCACTCACCCTTACCACCCCCTATCCCAAATAAAATGTAAAACAAATTATTTTTTTATGATTTTTTTTTTAAAAAATTTTCTTACTACCAACCATTTATCACTTTTGTTTTGTTTGGTTTTACCCCTTTTATCCATTTAACTACCCATTTTAAATGGGTAATATATGTAGTACTCATTTTTACGCATTTTTAAATGACTTGGATACCCAGTTCATTTAAAATGGGTAATATGAATGGATACCCATAGTTTTTACCCAATTTGCCACCCCTAATTGTGATGCTTCCATTCGGGTTTAAGTGTTGTGTTAATGCAGGATAAGAATGTTATAGTTTATGCATCGCGACAGTTGAAGGTGCATGAGGAATTACCCAACACATTATTTAGAGTTGACAACTATAGTGTTTGCTCTTAAGATTCCGCGACATTATCTCTATGGTATCAAGTATGAGGTGTTTACTGATCATCGTAGTTTGCAACATGTGTTTACTCAAAAGAATCTGAATTTGAGACAACAAAGGTGGATAGAGTTACTCTAGGATTATGATGAGATCATCCAGTTTCATCCGGGTAAGGCTAATGTGATCGCAAACACACTATGTCAGAAAGCGGTAAGTATGGGTAGTCTAGCTTGCTTGAGTGTATCAAAATGATTCTTGGCTACGGAAATTTAGACATTGAATTCGAAGTTCATGTAGTTTTGCATATGAGAGAGAGGTGGAGAGTTATCTAGCATTGAAGTAAGTGCCACATGTCATTGGGGAGATCAAGGTCGGTTTAAGGACAAGCATTTTGAAGAACTCAAAAATAAAATAGTGTCTGGCAAGGCATAAGAGACCACTCTTGATGTGGGGGTGTGCTCAATTTTAGTCCTTTCTAGCAAAAACCTGGTCCTAAAATTATTTTCATGGACTATATAGTGATAACAAGACTAGTAGATAGTCCATGAAAGTAATTTTAGGACCAGGTATTTGCTAGCAAGGAGTAGAAATACGGTCCCTAATACAGATTTTTGGGACAAGTTTTATACCAGCCAAAGAAACTTTTTAAGGACCAGCTGGTTCATCCCGTGCTTAATGACCTATTTAGAATTGGAGCTTATAGGGACGGGTGGAGATTGAGTTTTCTAGTCGTTATTTCCCCATAGGGATCAGATTTTTACTTCTAGGGACTAATATTCCCTTTATTGTTGACCAATTTTCTTGTAGTGTTCCATCCCTGAACAATTCTTTCGAGTATTTTTAAATTAATAAAATATTAATTTATCGATTAAATAATCTCTCTATAAGATAATAATATTTCATGGTCCCATCTATATTAATTTAGAGAGATTTTAGTTTACATCAATTTTATTTTAATGGTCTATAAAATAACAGTGACAAGAAATTGATGAGAAGAGTTAGAGATCAATAAGGAGAGAAATGGATGAAGTAGTTGCTTTCAAGAAACTCATCAAGCCTATTTGTATAACACCTTTAACTCAAAAGTGGCACAAACTTTCTCTCATTGAACAAGGACAAACACACACTTATATACCCTTTGGTTTTTTCTACTCCAAAAATCAATTAGGTGCACTTTCTAATCAACCTGACCAAATATCTAATCTTTAGCTGCAGTAAATGTGTACTTGCAAAAACGACACCAATACAAAGTCTGAAATGAAATGGGAAATGAAACACTAGTGGAACATGCTCCACTAGCTAAAGCCTACATCTAAGCTAGATAATAATAGTAGACAACCTCGAAGGCATGAGGGCCGACCAAGTCCAGATAAAAGATCCACTTTTGGATAGCTGCAACGTCAGCCTATAAGTTCTAGCGTCCACCTGTGCCCGCACCTACAAATTTAGAGTTTTATGGAATTAGTATACACTTGTACTAAGTATATGTATATGAAAGGACACACCAAGGACATGCATGATAAAGGATAGCTCTTTCCTAACAACATGATTATGGAAAGTCAAGTCAGTGGACTTGTCAAATTGAGATTAGAAAAGTTAGTGAACTTTCCAAATTTGGATTACGAAAGTCAGTGAGCTTTCCAAATTTGTATTAGGAAAGTCATGCCATGAGAGTAACATGCATCATCAATTTATCATTTTTGCAAACAACTAATAACATATTTCAGCATACACATAATTATAGATTCATATAACACATAAAGGTTCATATCATCTTTTCGTATGCCATGAGACCCTTCGATCATGGAATTGACATTAACACTTCCCAAATGAGGGCTTACATATGGGACCTCAACTAGGGAGTCCTTTTTTAGAAAACACATAAACAGAGTCTGCTTACTTCATGCAATACGTACTTAATTTCATTTCATTCATGGGACAGTGTAAAACACGAGCTAAACCTATGCTGTATTTAGACTTTCATCGGGTTAGTTGTGAAAGCAATGACCAAGAAATACCTAATGTAATTACTGCAATAAACTCCCTCTTGATATCTATCCTAACACTTTTGGTATCAATCATCCGTTTCATTATGTGCAATCATTTGGGCTGGGCTCAATTCTTCATTGGGAACTTTAAACTTACCGACATAGATCATGTGAGAATTGATGAATCCAGTTTCATGAAACCCCAACAAACAGGAAAAATAGTTTAAATCACTGGCTAAAGTGACCCAAAACATCTAGCATACATGGGAATTGAACCCCGCCAGAGTCCCTACATTGGCAGTAATAGGTTCGACGACTAGGATATATAGGAGAACCCCATACCCGGCTGTCGGGACATCTCACTCTCAATGAGAGTTTGTACGTGAACCTCCGCCTTCCCGCAAAAGGAATCAACCTCTCATATTTAGTCTATCGGGCTCATATAAAGTTCCCATTACATTTAACTGATACGCCTTCGAGCTGACTTCTAGTATGAGGAATCATAGCTCAATAGATGATTTCCCTCATCTCATGCTTAAGTAAGTGTGTTTATCAAATACTTTTATTAGAGTGTTTCATATTATTAGACAGAAATAACAGGTGGTAAATGCGGAAGCAGCACAGAAAACCTCAAAAGACACGGTAAGAGACAACGAGAAATATACCAAAGAACCAAAGATTAACGTGGTTCGTTCAATCGCCTACGTCACAAAGGAGATGAGCGAATCCACTTAAATATGGAGAGTACAAAATAATAGGAAACAACCTCAACCAAATCCACTCAGAATACATGGGAGGTTTTCACACAAGTGATAAGTATCAAACTTGTGACCCACAAATTCTCCCTCTAACCAAAACTCTCAAAGCCCTTAGACTACATTGATAATGCTGATAATTTAGAAGGAACATTCCTCTATTTATAGAATTGTAAACCTTTTCCCTACCAGAAAAGCCTTAGTCATCCAAAACTTTTCCTAAAAGGAACCTATTTTATGTAAAAAATCAGGGCAAATAAAACCCCACAAATCTCCCTCTTGGCCCTGACTTTCTGACAAAATATATTTGTCCACCTTCTTCACTTAATCTTCAACAACTTGCTCATCCTCTAAATAATCTCCTTTGCAACATTTATGTCCTCAACACAGAGAACCTCTCTGAAAACAATTTCTCCAACAAAATCTTCATTACTGCAAAATGGTTGCGGCTAGAACTACACTACCATACACCCGTCAAGATGAACACCTCTTTCTAACCTGGTTCAATCACGATCGAACCACTAAAACCCCCTGACTCATTATTGAATCTAGCTCTGATCCACTTGTTTAGGACCGAAGAATAAGAAGGTGTAAATGCGGAAGCTCGCAAAGCAAACCTCAAAGACCACGATTACGAACACAAACGAGAAATATGACCAAAAGACACAAAGCTTTTTAATGTGTTCGGTCAATGACCTACGTCCACAAAGGCGTATGAGTCAGCCACTATAAATATGTGAGTACAAAATAACAGAGGGAAACAAAACAACCTCAACCAAATCACAACCCAAAATACAATGGGAGATTCACACAAGTGACCTAACGTATCAACCTTGTGACCACAAATTCTCCCTCTAACCAAAACGCTCAAAGCCCTTAAGACTACATTGTGAATACTGTTAAGTTAGAAGGAACATTCCTTCTAATTTGAGAGTTCTAAACCTTTTCCTACCATAAAAAGAATTAGTCAATCCAAAACCTTTTCCTAAAAGGAAAACCTATTTATGGTAAGAAATCAGGGCAAATAAAACCCAACATATAGATACTGATCTCTTCATTAACTTTACATTCTTATAGGTGACTAACGTTTTCGTAATATTTACTTACTCTCATTTGAGATTTCTCTAATATTTTACATTAGCCTTATATCATGTTGTCACCACATTCATCAACATTAGAATATTTTCTCTTCATAATAACTCACCCTTTTTTACATGAATATTCATTTCATCATATGCCAATGCACTTGGCCATTTAGTGTGTTTCACACTCTTACTTAACCCTTCTAGGGTTTCATCACTTCATTGTTCGTTTCATCATTTTATTATTCATTTCGTCATATGCCAAGGCACTTGCCCATTTAGTGTAGCTTACACTCGTACTTAACCCTTCTAGGGTTCATCATTTCATTACATACATCATAGGTTCACTTATATTAAATCGTATGCAAGACTTATGGGTCTATACATATAAGCCATGAGGCTTCATTCATAGTTTGTTAAGTGACTCATATGTTTCTTTGATTATGTAGTACAAGACTTATGTATCTTGTATGTATGCCAAGCTCTAGATTTCGATCTAAGTAGGTGGCATTATTCTTGAATATTTGATTCACTTATGATTTGTGTATCAATACCTAAATTTGGACAAGGGAACCCAAGTTCGAACACCATGGACAATACTTATATTTTTCCTTAACTTTATTTTAGTCTTCATGACATTGGGCCCTAGATCGAGCCCTAACATTAACCTTCTATCTTTATTTTTCTCCTTGGGTTTTCCTCTTATTTGGCCGAAGGGTTGTGGGATTGAACCCCCATAACCCCTTTTTATTTTTCATTTAAAATTTGTATTTTCCAATTCAGATTGACCAATCATGGTAATGGGATGAAACCACCATGACCTCTTTTTATTTTGTTCATTATTTCGCTGGATATTGGGAGGTTGTGGGCTCGAACCCCCACAACCTCGTTATTTTATTTTTAATTTCGCTAGGGCTGTGAGGTTGTGGGTTCGAACCCCCACAACCTCCTTATTTTATTTTTAATTAAAATTGACTTAGATCCGCGTTAGGCAGTGAGGTTGTGGGATCGAGCCCCCATAGCCTCACTTTATTTTCTAATTTATTTCGCCCTTTTTCCTTTCAAGCCTTAAGGTCGTGGGTTCAATTCCCACGCCTCCCATTTTATCTTTTTAAAGTTTTCATTCTCCTTACTCGCTTGTACACCCCATTTCGAATCCCCCCCAGCCCCATTTCTTTCTTTCTTGCAGGATTAAGGTTCCACACGGGTGAGGTCACATGTTCGAATCTTGGTGGCCTCAACCTTTTAAATTTATTTAATTTTCCAGATTTCCCTTCTATTTTTTAGCCTAAACTAAACTTATATTTTTGATTGTACACTTAATCATTTTCTTAACATATTTTCATCAATATTTACACTTGAAAACTTGGGAAGATTCATGGATAGTTTAACACTTCTTTTGGGGTGTATTTTATGGATTCTTTTAGCTAAATTATTGGCACTCAAATCAGCCCCTCTTCCATTTTTATGAACATCGCTATTTACATAGTTTTATGTACGTAAAATGAAAACCAAAACATTATTAAACTTGAAGCCTTAACTTGACCTCGTTCAGAGTAACCTTCACAGTGAAATTTTTGCACATACACACACCTGCAAAAACTTTCGAGTACACGGTTGCATTTCATACGATTTCAATTACACAGCGTAATTATAGTCATCACGAAAACATCACATACACCTAAATATATCAGAAATTATTCCCAACCTACGATTCATTGGAGCTAGTGACAGGGACATGCAAAAGGGAAAACAATCCTTGTTTTCGAATGACTAATATGTACTTTAAGGGGTTTCTTGGGAAAGGGACCAAGTGAGAAGAAAACCCATAACTTATTTTGACGTTCAAACCTTGAAGTTTCTGCCCAAAACCTCCACTCAAGAACACGTCTAATCCTCCTCAATATTAACTCCACTCGAATGACAACCTCCCTTAGCCTAGTGTGTGATTAACGTTTGTTTTCTTGTGATTTCGTGTGAGTTATTCAAGTGTGAAGAAATTGATTTATTTTTATGATTTCTGTCTTATTTTGGCAGAGAAATATGGTGTGAAAGAATGGGAGAGATTGAACGTGAGAGTTGAGAGATAGACGTGAGAGAGTGGGAGTTATATTAGGCTTAGGAGTCTAGTTTAGGACTTAGTCAAATAAGATTTTATTAATTATTAAAAAATGATTTTTATTTTATTTTAAACGTATAATGAAATAATAATCATTATTTAAATTTATATTGATTCAATGTAGACTTAAATAAAAATCACATTAATATTCATTGCTTCCACGTAGGTTCAAACCCGGTGAAGCAAGACTTCACTTCAAGACGCCTCAATTTCAGCTAATCTCTCCCCAAATTGCCCCTCAACCTTATTAATTAAATAATTAATTAAATATTTTGGTATTTAACGATATCACCACTTAGCCTGAAAAATGACCATTTTACCCCGGAACCCTCCAAACCAAGATTTTTCTATTGTTTAGTCCGGTAAAGACCCTTCTAGTAAATCCTCCATATCGATATCCCTAAATGGTTGGACCACCTTTCCTGCTAAAAATAACTTCCGCCAATTAGTTTGATTGCATTGTAGAAAGGGTTCCGAGTTTGTTTCTACACGCATCAATCCGTGTGAAAAAAAGTGAAAAAAAAAAAAAAAAAAAAAAAAAAAAAAAAAAAAAAAAAAAAAAACAAAAAATAAAAGAAAAAAAAAAAAAACCCTGGTCTAATTATAGGCATTCTTGACACATTAAGTAGCACATAGTATATCCTTTTTTAGGGTTGTTACATTTAAAATACTGAAATACCATCGTACTCTACGTAAACCTCGAGTCTTAAAATGTTTTTAAAACAAGTCCCTAGAGATGACCTTCTTAAAAAGGATCAACTAGCATGTAAGCGATAGTAGCTTGACTATTATAATATAGAATCATTGTACCCTTGGAATCCTTTTTCAATATTCAAATGCTCAAAGAATCTGTTTGACCAAACAAGTTTTTTAAATACAGACACACATGCCACAAATTTATATTCTGGTTGAAAGGATATTCAAGTTGCTTCTATTAACTTTTCCATGAATAGTACCACCCATTTGGTAAGAAGAAAAACCAGATGTTTGATTTTTGTATCACCAGGTCCCCACCATCCCAAATCAACATTTGTAATATACTTTTTATGAATTAATCATTCCACTATAACATAGTGATGAATCTGGCAGTTCTCTTCATATATCATAATATCTCTTTACGACTTTCTTGTGATCTTTTATAAGATGGATTGATACCTTGCAACTAGAACTCCACGACATAACACATGTCGGCAAGTACACATCATATCATACATTAAACTTTCTGACAACACTAGAATGGAACCTCGAGACATGTCTTTCTTTTCTTTTCAGTCATTGGACACATTTCAAGGTTAGAAAGTTTCACTCCTTGTTACAGGATATCCTTATTTTTGTAACTATACATTGCAATGTTCCATTATTTTTTCTTTATAATAAGTTTCATGAGATAAACTAACAAAAAAGTTTTGGACCAATTACTTAGATATTAACACCCACTATGTGTCGACTTCGCTAAAAAATCTTCAATAATCACATAATTTTGGATAGCCATACACAGACATTTTTACATACTCCAAATTATTTTCAGCCAATCAAAATATTTATGTTAAGAGAGAATGCAAATTTCCATGACTTTATCACATAGATACAATAGTGTTCATTGATTATGTGACAATCAATTACAATACATCACCTCCTTATAAAATTTAGATACTACTTAACCAACCTTTAAGATTTTCTTTAGGTCATAAATGGATCTTTTAAACTTTCATACTTTCCTTTTCTTGACCCTTTAACAAAAGCAACCTACTTGTTGTTCTATGTGATTTCATCATTTAATTATCAATTGAAAACACATCCTTCAAATCCATTTGGTGTAATTTTCGATCTAAACGTGCAACAACATCTAAAAGTAGTCGTATCGATTTAAACTTCACAATGGTGAAAAAAATTCCTCGTAGTCTCTTTTCAACTTCTTGAGTAAACCTTTTGAAACAAGTCGTGCTTTGCGTCTTTCTATTAACCCATCCGATTTATGTTTAACTTTAAAAATCAATTTATTTATTAATTTTAATATCTTTACATTCTCCTAGAAGGCAACTAGATCAACAAACTGACTTCTGTTGGTTTTTTCATGGACTCGAATTCTTCTTTCATCGCTTTTAAAAACCATCATCTCTGTGGCTCGATAAGGCCTCCGTTTACAGAATTAGGTTCATCCATTCTTTTAGGAGGTACCAGAAAACATAATCCCCAGGTCTTCATAAGATTCGTTTTAGGTACACCTTTTTCTTGTACTCCTTACGAATCTGAAAGTGTCAAGATTTTCTCGATAGGATTTCAGGATTCATACTCCCACTTGAGCCCAGGAATGATTTCTTTCCCTTAATATCAGGTAATGTTTGATAACATCATTAATCATTAGATTCAACATTTACTACAGAGATTCTAGTTCATCTATTTCACCTTTTTTGGAAAAATCATTTTTAAAAAGCCTGAGATCTCGTGATATAATCTTAGCAAGACCTCTATCATCCAATTCATCGATTAACACATACCATTTGGAGCAATCTGAGTACCTTATAAATGTACATTTCTTTCCTTTTGAAATTTTCTTAACAAAATCACTAAAACTATATTTAATACCCTTTTTGTTAAGGTGTATAAGAAGTAGTTATCTGTCTTATGATTCCCTTTTTAGTACATAATTTTTCAATTTTTTGATACATATTCACTTCCTCGATTAGTTCTTAAGATTTTATGTTTTTTTTCTAATGATTTTTTCGACTTCATTCCTAATCTTTTAAAGCACTCACTTGCTTCAATTTATGAGAAATCCAATAGAGACAATAACAAAGGCGCTTGAAATCATCAATAATTGTAATGAACTATTGCAGCCAAGACCTGCATTTACTTCATTGGACCATAAAAATTTTTGGAATGAATTAATGGAATTGGGAATTCATCTCTCTTATCCTCCCAAAAATATTGTTACCGTAATCTTTCCCAGTTAAACGATTTTAATAAGTTGGCATTTTCAATTTTTTGTAAAGAATGGTTAAATGCCTTTCTTCTTTTTGTGCAAGTCTAGTTTGCAAGTGTCTATCCCTTTTGCTTTTAGTTTCACATTATTTCCTATTAATTTCCACCTTGATTTAGATGAAACTCCACAAAAGCTTCACGACCTCGACTCACGTGGTCGTGATTTTAGTTACAATCCACATAGGATGATATTCAGTTTGTAAAGAAGTGCTCAATACAATATATTTCACTTTTAGATGCATTTAAAAATGCTACCTTTTCAGCTCATTGCACTGACGAGTGAGAGTCCCCAACATTTGGCATTTGTAGCACTTCATTTTTCTCTTGTATATCATCTTAGAACAATATTTTCCTTTCTTTGAATTTGTTTTTTTCCTTACATGGTCCTTCTTCAGTCTCTTTGTCTTTCCTATTCCTTTTTCAAATTTTCTTATGCTTGAAGCCTGAAGATTTTTGTACCACTTTACTCTACCACAAATGCATTAGAATCAACTTTAGAAGCAACAAAGCGCTCATCATCAAGTTCAACTTGTCTTGCAACTTCACAAAATAGTTTTGATCTATCATTATGGATCTATTTACTTAAAATGTTCTCACTTATTGGGAAATGACTGAATTATTTCCTGAACTTGTTGCTTATCTTGAAAAACATGACCAACACTTGAGCTACCATGTTTTACATCACCCTTAGATGTTTTCCAATGTTACCCTCTTTTGGTTTATTCAAAACATGATTTGTACATTTTCAAAGCATTTTGCTCTCCATTACATCTAGATTTTCTGACTCCAGATGTTTCTTAAATATCTCCTTATGTTTTTCATCTTTTATTAATGAGGTCACTAATGATAACTTGTGTTTTTATGTCTTTCTGTTATTGACAAATATAATTAGGCACGATTTAATAAATAGCATGTATGTACCCCTCAAGCAAAATCAATTCTCTAAAAGGTAAATTCATATTTTAAATGTAAAATCGAAAGACAATGTAAGCATCCATCATCATCTAAACTCTTAAATATTTTTATCAAAATTTTAAATATAAAACTTCTTAATGTGCATACTAATTTCTTGCAAACATAGAATCACACAATTTTGCATGTCAAATTATTAAACACCATATTATCGTCGTGCAAATATAATAATTATTCACTTATCCAAAAATAAAATAGAATTTAAAACTTCAAATAGTCCCATATTAAAGTTTTAATTAAGATGTTTCACTTGAACGTTTACTATAATTAAGAAAAAAAATCTTATGATAAAAAGGGAGTAGGGTGGATAACAACATAGGTGACATTGTTTAATCCCCTAACTTCTATTTTTACATAGTATTTACATAATTCTTCATTATCCCCAATTTCTATTCTAACTTTCATTTGTTAATTTTTACCACAATATTTTTTCCAAGGGAATGATTGGAAAAACATCATATCCTTACAATCTTGTTATATTGAAAGTCACTTTCCTTAAGCTTTAAATTTGATGAAAGATCTGGAGGAAGTCATTAAACATCAAGGAGATCCATCTTCACCAAAAGAATGTCAATCGCTTCGATCTTATTTGTTATTTGCCTTCCCAAATGGTCCTTAACATTTCTTAAACTGACTTTTGTGCCTCTTTTGGTGACCCAATCCGCACAACACTACTCCGCCCCCGTACCCATGTCTTACGCGGTTGGAACGTTAACCCTCATCCGTTGCTCGACTTTGAGAAACTTCTACTTTGGAGTAATTGAGAATGTGTCTTGTTCACAGCCATAACTTGAAACAGGGGGAACACAAAACACAACTATGGCTAATACCATTGTTTTAATGTGACAACATATGTCCAATTTTTCTTATAAAAGACAAGCAACTGCGTCAAGGAACAATAGGGACTAACGATACACAGACCACATAAGATCCTAAAGGGGGACACACAAAAAAATATCCTACATAAGACTCTAATCTCAATTAAAAATCTATTCCCTTAAAAATGTTTTTTTTCTGGCCGACTTAAAAAAATTTATATCTTATTCGTTTTAAGTATATTTCTCTATTATGGATATATTTTCGGGAAATCGATTAAAACTTAAACAAGCATATCATAGAGTAATAATTTCCACACATCAAACTGCAGCACGAAATTTCCCCACATTGCTGCTACAAAATAAGGAGTTCATTTTTTTTGGGAAAAAGAGTTAAAGCAGATCAATTTTTAAAAACAATTTGTATCTTACTCATTTGACATTTAAGTAACTCCATTATATGTTTTTCAGATAAGCTGTGTATGATCAGATTAGATTAAGTAACTTATGAAAAAAACATCCATAAGCAATTTTCAGATCGATATAAAACAAAACAATTTTTTTTCTAAAAAGTTCGAATTATTTTTTGGGTAGTACAAAGTAATCTAAAAAATGAATAATCCAAGAATGCAACACATAATGAGATTAATAACCAATGGATATGAATACATTGGAGAGATAATTCAGGAGTAACTTCAACAATATAGATGTGTTAATGTTATAAATTTGTAGTTGAAAGTTCGTCCGAGCGGGCTTCTTGGAAGGCTGGTGTTTAAACTCCGTCATTGAATCACTAGAACCAAATAGATCTGTTGCTAACAAATAGGAAGTCATCTTTGGGCTGTGTTTATGAATTTAGTGAGAAACTTAATTCTTTGTTTCTTGACTTGGTTTTTGGTTTTTCTTTTTGACACACTTTCCTCTGTGTTTTTCACGTTTCAGTGAAAATACTCCCACTAGGAGTCTTTTAATTAGGGGAAGAACAACTTATCCTTTAAAAAGATTTACCAAATTACTTAATAAATTTATTCGATACGACATTAAAACAATTACTTAGGGTCGGTCCACATTGGCGATCCACGACTCAAAACTTAANTATTATAAAATTGTGTGTTCTTAATGTTGACTATATATCATTAAAAAGATACATAAAAGTTATAAATATGTTGAAAAATTAAAATCATCTCATATTTGTAGCATCTTAATGAATCGGTTAAGAAAAAATTGATTCATATCACATACAATGAATGTTTAAGTACGATTATGGATTCCATCAATAACGAGTCTCCTTTAATATATCACCTTTGTTTTTGAAAACTTTTCAATCTAATAGCTCTATTTAAAAAATCAACAAAGATATATTCTCTCCTACATTGTATGTTAACACTGATGAATAAATTATATCTCCTTTAGCTCCACCATAAAAGTCACATGTTACTTCTTTTTTTCCACATGTTATGTGTTATTTTCTTTTAATTACAAAGAGACTGCATATTTAATTACTATGATAAAAAGTTTTTTACTTAATATCTTTCGACTTTTAGTATTTAGTATTAGTATATTAGGTAAAATGTGTCACGCTTTTGTTCAAGTTATTTGTTTAGTTTTCTTTTTTCTGATTAGTTATATATTATTATTTATTGATTGTTATCATTATATTTTTATTCAATTATATGTGAAAAAATTATAAAATGATAATAAAACTTTCAAATTTAGCCTCGATTATAGGAGATTGATAGTAACATCCCTAATGATACTAGTTAGAATATCATTCTTCATGAAAAATTATTTCATTTCTATTACACTAATGAGGCATTTGATACATGGTTTTATTGCTCTACATGATTTTATTTGGATAAAATAATGAAAGAAACATTGTGAACATTAACACCATTGAAACTATAGTTTGTTTTCAAATTTAGGCATCATTTAAAAAACCACAACTTTAGAACTTATTTCCTCCTTGACTCACATAAGAGTAGTGTCCACTGAGAAATCAAATTGAAGGTATTTTAAGTAATCTTTCAATGCATGAAGTTACTAAATATGAGTTACTGATGAACATGCTATACCTATTTGAACTGCAGCTTCTCTTGTAGAGACATTCAGTGATGAAAATTATTTTCAATTCGTTTTCATCTAATGAGGAATTTTGATACTATGGTTGTTATTGATCTACATGAGTTTATTTGGAAAAAAAATGAGAAGGAACATGACATGTCACACTTGAACCTATAGTTTGATTTTCAAATTTAGGTCATCTTTAAAAAAACGTACAACTTTTTAGAACATCCAGGAGTTAAGTGTCCACTGAGAAATCAAATTGAAGGTAATTTAGTGAATCTTCCAATGCCGTTGGAAGTTTACTAATTATGAGTTCTTGATGACATGCTTATACCATTTGACCTGGCAGCTTCTCTAACTTAAGAACATTTCATCATGGTTTTAAGGAGATGTTACCAAACATTTTTTCACCCAAATCGGGGTCCAAAACCTATTATTATGTTGCCATTCAGTCCTACATTAGGTGTAACGTTGAAGTGAAGATTGAGAAAGGGAAACATAGAAAATTTAAGAACTTTCACGTGCCAACCGCAAACTGTAGTTTAGATCACATGCCATTGGTATAGGTCCATGGACTAGGCACCCTGTAAGGTCCAAATTTTGTCAAGGGAGCAGCCTTAACGACCTAACCTATGGACCGTCGGGTAGAACGCGGCTCATGGTCCAAGACCTCAAATATAAGGTTTTTGACCCCAAACAGTGGACCAACATGAATTTTTATGACCCCTAAATAAGTGATTTTAACCCCTAAATTAGTTCATTAAATTCACCCCCCTAAAATTTCAACAGAAGACCAAAGTTCTTTCTCTCCAAATATTTCTCTCTCTATAAGTTGAAGAAGAAGGGTAGAAGCAAGTGTTCAAGGTCAAATCTCCACAAATCTCAATTTCCTGTGGGCTTTTATTAAAAAACGTGTTGTTGATTTGTATTGTTGTGTCTCTTCCTCTGGATTCCGTTGAATCCATGCGGCCCTCTAAGATTCCACAAAACAATTCAAAAAGTAGAAATTTCGCAATTGAACTTAGGTTTTTCTCTCCTAAGTTTGCGTTTGATAATATTGACAAATTTATTGGGTTAATGAGTTTTATCATGATTGATGGATTGCATTTTTGTAAGAGAATTTATTGTACCATTCTTAACCCATGTTTTAAAGTGAAATGATGTAAAATGGGTTTTTATCAATTAAGGAGAAAGTGTATGGATTAGATGTATTCTTATAGGATAAATGAGGTTACATTGATGTTTGGTTTGAGAGTGAATTGATATGATTGGTATGATATATATTGATTTTAGAGTGAAGTATATTGTTATGAATGTCGATTATTGTTGTAATGTGGTTGAGGAAGGGGTAGTTCCAATGGAAGATTATGTACGAATGGGAAAGACTTCCTCACCAGATGATCCTTGGTTAAAAGTTGCTCAATCAAAAAAATCAAAGCTAAACGAATAAAAAGGTAAAGGTTGTATGGTGATTAACCATATCCTCTGAAATAGATAGTGATAGCAGCTTGTTCAACACATATTCCATAGTAATGGCAAGATATGACTACCCTATGCTTTAAAGTTAGTAAATAGTTTGACTAGAAACATTTCTATAATGAAGTTCGACTGTAGGAGATTACCTATGTATCCTAATAGAAACGACATTGAGGCGAGTACCCATTATCCTAATTCATGTTTGAAATGGAGGTGAGTACCCATGATCTTTTATGTAGGGAACGAGGCGACACCCATGAGCCTTGATATGGAAGGAAGATCTGATTCCCCATGTTTCATAAAAGCATAGTTTTATGTAGATAGATTTATGATCTTGGATGATTCTTTGTATTTCCCTTAATGATAAGCGAGACTAGTATGGAGTACCATGTCTATGTACTATGTTTGAGGTGGTACTCATGAACGTACTTTCTTAATGCTATATTGATCTATTAGTTGCCACTGATTTATACTTAGGACTGTGTTGTCGAGCGTGTTAAGGTTTATGTGACGTTATGCAACGTTATAATAAGATGTACATTCTTTATACTACGTACTCTTGAAAATTTGGTGTGTAATGTATAATTAGCTTTGAAGACCACCATTTCTCTTTTATATCTTTCGTTTTAGTATTGTACATTGTTGTATGGGTTGTATCCACAAATTCTTGAGCAGATGGTTTTTTTGACAAAAGAGTTGATACTTTAGCTTCGTTTTATAAAATATTGATCATCATTGAAATTATCTTTAAAATATCAAATTTCTATTCTCTTGACTATGATGAAAATTGTCATATATGAGTGCCTCTCGGGGCCTTTTATGCTATGTTTACATCTAAAGGTGCCCCAGGTTGGGAAAAACTCTGTAATCAGATCACAAGTTTAGAAAGGTATAGTGATGTCTCAAAATGCAGTTTAGTATAGTCTTGTTCACAGTATGAAGCAAGCAAAACATTCATTGGATAAGTATTTTATAAAGCTTTTAGGAAACTTCACTTATTTGTTCACTCTAAGTCATGCGATAGGGTTTTACTCTATGATGTCTTTCTCTTAATCCTCACCTGCACTCCACAGGAATATGACTACTCCAAGATTTTTTGTTTTGAAGAGGTGAGGGAGAATAGCATTGCAAGAAGCTCCTCAAGCTCTTCCGGTTGATCCTTTGGCCGAGAAGTTCCTATGTAATGTTTTAGTGAGTGCTGTCCAAATTCAGCTTAAGCCTTGAATGCCCCAGCCATTACGGAAGTGTGTAGTCCCCGTGAAACATGATGAGTAACAGACATCTAGAGTGAGGTACTTCATTAGGATGAAATCCTTTTAATTTTATGGTTTTTACGTTGAGAAGATCATCAAGACTTCATCAATAAGGTTTATAAATTGTTAACAATTATGGTAATGAGTCTAGTAGAAAAAGTCAAAATTGGCTGCTGATCGACTAATGGATGTTGCTCAAATTTGGTTCAACCAATGGAAAGAATCAAGACTAATTGATATAGGTCCCCTAGAGTGGGAAACATTTAAGTCAAATTTCTTTGATAGGTTCTTTCCTTTTGATATGAGGGAGGCAAAAATGATTGAGTGTGTTAATCTAGGCCAAGGGAACATGAGTGTGAAAGTATACGCTTTGAGGTCCACTCAATTTTCAAAGTACGCTCCTCATAGTTTCAAACTCTTAGTTTGCCAAGGAATGAGCATTTTTTTCGTTCGAGCTTCCCGAATTTGTAGTGAATAGGGTTCGTACGACCTGCCTTTAATGACATGGATATTTCTCGTCTCATGTTCATGCGTAACAAATTTAACATTAGAAACTTAAGGGAAGGGCCTAGCGGAGAAAAAGAAGTCGAAGAACCACGCGAGGTTTCTTCCTCTTAAGCTAAGTCACCGTGGACACTGGTTCTTCTGAGGTTAAAGAAGAAGGTTTTCCTGGAAAAGTTCTGTCACATCGTTGTTTACCCTTAGATGTACCTGGCGTCGTCGCCTTTTTGAAGGAAAAACTATCCTATTAGTTTTATATGTCATACATTCATATGTTGAGAATCGGGGAAAAATTTGAAACTTCTTATCCTACTTGGAGTTTTACAAAACCCTACAACACAACATAATTATAGTCGTATCGCGTAGACATAGACCTTCAGATAGGGGTGGTACTAACCTTCTACATTTTCTTGGCACATACATATATAAGAATTATAGAAAATAGTTCTCAATGATTGTATCTCATCCATACCATTAAACGAATCACAATATCGGCATAGAGCCTATACATCATTCAACACAGACCATTATAGGTCGTACAAAAGTACAATATTCAAATACAGGAAAGGAATGATAAAAGTCAGTAAGCTCATAAAAAAAGTATCCAAAAACTAGAAGATGGCATCGCCCTCAAAGTTGAGGACCCTACCCCACTTGATGAAAGGCAAGAATCAAAGCCTCCTACAATGAAGCTTTCCAAAACTCTTCACACAGGCCGGAACCTAAAATGTTTGGGGAAAGGGAAGGAAGAAAATGGGGTTAAGTATTCCAACCTGTATAAGTATGAGATCTTATGCACATATACTAAAAAATTATGCAAAAAGCAAACTTTAAGTAAATAATGCCATTTTACTCCTTTAAGAACTTATGCAGTAACGAAGTAGAGTTTTAGGAAGTTCAATATATATTAAAAAGCTTGAAACCCTAATTCGTATACTCCATCACCAAAGTACTATCATCACAAGCAGAATAAAAGTAATCACATCAATAGGAAAGTAAGGTACAAACTATTATTCACGCGATTCGACCACAAGGTGAGGTCATCTCTCCATCCTTCCTCTTTTTCCGTTTGTACAAGAACATGCTAGAGGGAGCAAACAAAGAACCTTGAACTGAAACAATTTGTACCCCTTGTAGTACTTGCGCCCCCACGCGAATGTTGCGACCACATACGCGAACAAAGGATGCCAAGTGATCCCTGTTTCAGTCAATTCACTTCCTTTTTTTGAGACCATGACAATTGAGGCGAACACGGAAAGGTGTTCCTCGGAATGGGTGGACGATTTTACGCTTGTTTCGCAAGATGTGAATGGAGTCAAGGCTGATCGCAGACATTTCACAAGAAATTCAGGAACCCATTTCCCCCTCTATTTAATACTCTCTGTTGTCCCTCTTTGTTCATTGGGTATAGGGACGGAAACAATTTGAGCAGAAAAAAAATTGTTAGAGATTTTGAAGTGAAAAGTTTTTTTTAAACTTTAAAAACAAAGGAAAAATACGAGAGGATAAAAGAGATTTTTAAGGTACAGAGGATTACGGGAGGTGTTACTGTCAGTAAGATGGTGTAAAGGATTTTTTTTTTGTATTGGCAGTATTGAGATTCTATTCCGTTTCACCGCCTGGGTCCCCTCACGGTTGTTGTTGGAGATTTGAGTTTCTATCTAGGAGGTTCGTTGATTCTGCTCGAGATTGACTTTGGGGTTGTTGGTTGTCCAAGAAACTCAGTAATATTCCTTTCCACTCCAGCGTCAAATGTGATATTCTGTTGGATCCTAGTTATCGAGTCATACCCCCTTTTTATGAAATTTCTTGGTTTTATCTTTTCTTTTCTTTAGCTTTATGATTAAGAAAACGCATTGGATGAAAGTTGCGTTAGTTGTATATGATTTGGGATAAATTTAGTCATGAAATCCCCTCTCTTTTTGCGAATGGATTGGTGAACATATTGGTTATCATTTTGCTCAATGTTCCGTGAAGAGTGTGTTCATCGATTGTATTCCTTCATAATTCTAAACTTTTGATTAATCAGTAGTTTTTTTTGGGCCCATAAATATTTGGATTAATCATGTCACTCACATCGTGGATCCTTCACATGTTATATTAATTGTTTTTATGCTAGTGTTAATAAATTGTCTTTGTCTCGTCTAATGTTTCAGGTTTTAACTTCGATATGAAATTTTCAATTAGGTTTCTCTTTTGGATGTTTCTCGAGCCATGTTGTTGGGTCTCTCTTTTGGGTGTTTACTGAAGTATGTTTGTCCGATTCCTTAGTTATTTATTTAGTTTGCTGAATTTTGTGGAGTCGATTAATAAGTTAACTAAAAATTTTGTCCTTTCGATATTTATGTCGACACCAGCTCGAAGTAATGATCCTATGAATTGTTAATAATTTTTGTTTATGTCAAAATCTTGCTAGAGTAATTTTCATCTTATTTTGTAAAGGAAAAGGAAAAAAAAAAAAAAAAAAAAGGAGTATGAAAAAGCAGAATTTCATTTTCACCCCCCACAGTCCGTCATAATTGTAGGTGTGTTACTTATTCTCCCTTGTTTCACATTTCTGCAGATTAGGTGGATCTGTTTTTGCATTGTAAATAGTACATGGTGTGATTTATGCATGAAGATAGTTGGTTTCAGTTTTGGTGCGACAAAGATTGTTTATATTTTGTTTATCGTATGAGATCATGAAGATGCTTGTTTTTACTCACTGTTGGGTAATATAGGAAAATATTGTTTAATAGCCTGCCTAGCATCAATTGCTAGTTATTAAATGTCTTAACATTTCATTTGCTTGCTTTGCGCCTGAAGTCGCTATTCAATTTTCCTATGTACATTATTGCCTTCGAGATTTGTGAATTGTGTTGGGTTAGGATTTCTTATGTTATTTCAAATCCTAATTTTATCACTTTTCTTTGAATGTTGTTGTATTGTTAAAAATTCGCCCGAGTTTGCCAAAAACCTCACTCTATTGCCATTTCGGAGGAGAGTCATTAAAGCTCAAAAATTCTATTCGTTCGACTTAAGCCCAATCAAAAAAGGTTGTACAAGATCCCGAAGTTTGAAGAAATATGAAAAATCAAGGAATTAAGAATTTGGCGTAAGAATAAAATTTATTTTTCAAAAAAAGTTTGGGTCCTATTGTTGGAGGGCCAGATAATTGATGTATTAGACCTAACGCCGTACCTGGGTATGTCATGTTTATTATTTTGGTGTTATAGACAAATCTTATGAGAGACAAGTATGAGTGAAATTAGGGTGTGAAAATCTCAAAAATGAAGCGCGCCCAAAAATTGGTCCAAGCAGATAGAAATTTAGTTTGGATCCGACTCTCTCTCTATCTCTCTCTAATTTTGTTCGTTTATTTGTTGTCATTAGGGTTAGGGTTAAAATCTCGAATCCCTGCAAGACGACACATCGTTTAGGTATCAATCGTTTCCCAAGGTTTGACTTGGTTGTAGAAGCACCGCCTTTACTCAAAATGTGGTATAACGACCATGACAGAGATCACAGAAGAGGCCTCTAAAACTATGTAGGTGCCTTGACAGATTTAATAAACATGAACGGTTGTCCTGAGTTGATCGAAGTCCTCACATGTTATTGGGACAACAAAAAGATGGTGTTCCAATTTGGAACTGCGGAAATCATCTCGACAATCGAGGAACTTTGGGACTGCAATGACACAGTAGGTACAGATCTAGAAAGAAAAGTAATAAAACAAGAAGACATTTTAATCCCTAACAAGCCTCTGTCAAATATATCGCAGAGTAGTTCGGGTTAGGAAAAGATTATGCTTACTAGTGCAAAGAATCTAGTGTATCGTTTTGGGATCTGTACGTCAAATTTGGACATGCAAAATTCTATAAAAATTATAATCGATAATTAAAATTTACCTACAGAGAATTGAATGAGATCCGGCCTTTGGTATTTGTTTTCGCATTAGTAGGAACAATGGTCTTTCCACACAGCCCGAGCTTGAGCATCAGTTCTCGAGTGATAATGCTTGCACAAACTTTGTTCAACGGGTTTGAGAATCAAGGACCACTGAAATCCTTCGCTCCGGTCATAATGTCCGACATGTATCGAGCCCTGGGAAAGTGCAAAAAGGGACATCACTACTTCCAAGGGTGCATCCTACTCCTTCAATGGTGGATTTTGAGTCATCTAGCAAAAGGGCATGGGACTCAACAGTTGCATACCCTAGATAATTAGAACACTCTCAGCGATTTGAAAGATATGTTGTTTTGGTCAAATCTGGACAATCGAAGAATTAGGGAATGATGGGCTCAAATTTTGCAAACTAAGAGAAGAAGATCTCCAATGGATGTTTGATCGCTTCATCTCGAGGGAGGTCATCGTAGGGGGGCACAGACAACTCGTACTTCCACTTCCACGTATTAGGGGAATCCGTCCTTACGCACCCTTCCGATTCCTACAACACTTTGGGAGGAGGCAAATCACATCTCAAGAGACGTACTATAACGCCTATGTGTATGACATTGGGGATCATAGAGTGGATGACACTTTAGAAATGTTGAGGAAATGGAAAGGGGACAAGAGAATGAAAAGAGACATCATTGCCCAGATCGATTTGACGCTGGGTATGATGAAAATTATAAAGCTTGGCTAAAAAAAAACATAAAAAGTATCTCCTATCCAGTCCCGAACAGTTGTCGTAGTGTGGAAGACAAAGAGGCCAAAGCAGTGATCGAGTTACAAGAGGTAAAGCGGGAAGCCCGAGAAAAGTACGCTAAGTTTATTAAAAATCAAGATGCTCTTGAAAAGACAACTTAGGAATTGGAAAAGTTAAGATGTGGTTTCAATGATTTTGACTCATGTCTCAACGAGAAGATAAAAGGGATAGAATACAGGATTGGGAAGAAAAAGGAAGCCTGAGTGAGGGTTACTTGTTGATACTACAATGCATGTTTCAGCAATACAAGACTCAGGAGAGGAGCGGAGGAGCAAGACCATCAGGGACGGCATAGCAAATTTCGCCCATGCTGGTTTTTCTATATGTATTTATGTCATTTTCAGCCCCTGTGTGGGCCTGCCTTTATTGCATTCCGTACATTTAAATGGCCCCTATGCGGGTCTGTCCTTTTTTGTTTTATCTTTTATTTCCCCTTGTGAACATTAAATATTCATTTGTGAAATTTGTTTGGGGAGTTAATTAATTGGTTCAATTCCACACGTACATCGTTCAAATACGCTAGGCCTACCCTTGGCACAAAGGGGTCCCCTTAATTTTTAGGATTCGGTATATGTGTTTTCTAGAAATTTCCATAAATATACAAGTCACTACTACAAAGTCCAACCAAATTTTCCGAGTATTGAAATTCCCAAACAAAAGCAAAATCCTATCACCAAATCCTAAAACACTACTCTATCGTCTAAAGAAAAGAAAAATAACAGATATTGGAAAGGGTTAGAGTATCAAGATGGAACTTTCTGGAGGGATGTTACAGATAAAGATGGAACAGATCACGCACGAAATTCAAGAGGTTAGAGAAGAAGGACTCAGGCTCGAAATTGCCACATGAGTTTACAAAGTCGTGACTGCGGCGCTGGTTGAGGACTTGGTGTCAAAAATGAAGAAGAAGAGATACATTGAGGTATAGAGAGCGGACTTAACGAAGAAGTTGGATATGCTTCAACTAACGATTTAGGAAAGGGAAGCAAGAGAAATAGAGATAGATTCAGAAACCACAAATGTGCTGGTCAGAAATGTGGAACTTAATGAGGAGTTAACGATGGAGATGGAGGATTTCACTACCATGAGGGAGGGAATGGCAAAAATGAGGAAGAAGAACAAAGAGTTCCACAATAACATGATCGTAAAACTTCAGAAGTTGAACAGGAAACACTCTATCCGCGAGCAAGAAGCTAGTGGCGGTCCCGATAACACTCACCTGGAGCAACTGGGGAAGACATTGACGAGGAAATTGTCTATAAACCTCCATTTATGAGCCGTCTTAGAGGAGGAGACAAGTGGATCGCTCTCTTGGTTTACGAGCCGACACATACCGTGGGAGCAAAGGTTATCTCGTGCTCTCTTATGTACGAACATCTTGAGTGGAAACCTCATGGGAGAACAATTTCAATATTTGGGCATGAAAACCCTTCAAAGGTGTGTGCTTTCTACCCAAACAAGCAAGGGCACACTATAGAAGAATATGTGCAGCTTAAAGCAAGAATATGCCGCCAGATCGACATTGGGAACATCCCACACATATGGGGTGATAATATCGTTCTCACATATGACCAGATGGATTCAATTGAGCATACTCGGTTTGTTTGTCATTATTTCACACCACTCCAAAAGTCAATGTCACAAATATAGTGATTTGGTTCGGAATGGGGTCTTAGACTTTTTCCACGATGATGACATAGGTCTCAGTCTCGTTGGAGAAGAAGTTTGGAAACCTTGTGCTTACGATAATGCTATATCTCATAGTCTATCAAGGTGCCTCATTTTTTGCTATGACGTAGAAATCCTTGTCAATCTGGGAAAAAACCGAGTCGAGCTTGTTCCTCATGGCTGATTCTACAACAAGAAAAAGAACGACTTGAAATGGGGCCACGATTTATCTTTGAAAAGCTTTGTTGTTATTTTTCGATGTCCTTGTAATCATAATGAATGAATGAATGGAAAGTATTTCTTCTGTACTTGAACTACGTAGGTCCTGTACTTTCCTTGTGAGATACGTAGGAAGTCTTTCAATGCCCGACCCCTATCTTTTAAAATTTTCATTCTCCCCCTACATGTTACAAGAAGATACGAAGACCAAATCAGCGGACATCGAAGAACACCGGCAATAAGATCTTAACTCAATGTGATTTAGCCTTTCTAAGGTGGTGCCAAACTAAAAGCAAGCAAACTCCTGCTTGTTATAAAATCTACTTCCGTCCTTATTCGTGGGTTAAATACATCCTTAAAAAAAGAAACTTGTGTGTTTATCTGCTCTTTGTGTGATATACTGCATTTTGTATTCTAAACTTAAATTGACAAATCTGCTATTGAGTTGTTTTCCTCCTCAGGTACTTTGAAATTGGTTAATGTTGATTAAAATTGCTGATCATCCATACTTCACTAGATCGAAAGATCCTACAGATTCCTTCCTGGCTGAAATTCAGACAAGGGAAAAGAGGTAATGGAAGACAAAAACGAAGTGACCAGTCTTATTGACGTTCTGGCGGCTCAACCCACCATAGCGGACCAGATGAACTGATCATGCAATTAATGAAGCAAATTGTGGAGATGGGAGTGGAAATGCAAAGGAGACAAGATTTGTCTCCACCAGGTTTTGCTGCTAACGTCGCTGATGGGACACGTCCTCTTTACATCCCCTCTTCAAACATGGACCCAGCTCAGATCCTGCCATTTACTCCTGCTCAAAATCCCTCGATCATCGATTTAACTACCCAAAATCCTCAGTATGCTTCTGCCTCCTACCAAACTCAACAATTTTCTCAAAACCACTATTTCCAAATACCACCTCATCCCCAAAATACCTACTATCAAACCGCTCCACCACCGTAAAACCAGAATAAAATCCAAAACCAAAACGCATTCCACCCCCAAACTCCTCACCACCACCACAACAAAAATATAAACCCCCAAACCTATACGCAAAACTACCAAACTACCCATAATGCCCAAATTCCTTCCGTAGCTAAACCCTTACCTAAAAGAACAACTTTCTAGATTCCCATCCCTACTGAGCATGATGTGCACGGTTCAGAGCTAGATTATTACGAGGAGTAGTAAATAAAGTGGAGGGTAACGAAAGAGGAAAAGGTGGATATAAAGGAAGAGATTTGAAAAGAAATAAAGCAATTTCAGTGCAGTCGTGACGTTGGCGATTTGAACTACGAGGAGTTATGCATTCATCCAAATCTGGACCTCCCCGAAGGGTTCAAACAGACGTGCACAAAGCTTATATACTTTTGAAGAATCAGAATACTTTCAGCGCACTAAGGTCCTACTGTGACCAGTGTCATAGGATTTGGAGAGATTGAAATTGTCTTAAGCGTTTAAGCCGAAGGTAGTTTGAGTGGGTAAGCTTTGGAATGGTTTAAATCTCATGAGACCAGACAAAGTGGCCCAAGCTAGGAAAGCTTTTGGACTAATAAAACTTGGCGCAACAAGTTTTCCTAAAATGTAGAGATAATCCTTGATAAAAGATTTAACAAAAGTCCAACAAAAGCTATAGAGATTTTTCGTATAGATGGTGTAAGGAAGCAGCTAAAGTGCGGCCTCCTATGTCCGAAAAGGAAATAGTTGATGTTTTATACACTTGCAAGAGACCGAATACTATGATAGAATCATATTGCTCGTTAGAGAAAAATTTGCTAAAATAGTCAAGGTTGGTGAGACTATTGAAGATGGATTGAAAATTGGGAAGATTGCTCGTGTTTCTGCGTCACCTGAATCATCAGGTTTGTTGAAAAAGAAAAGAGAAGATGTTTCTGCTATCTCTTACGAGGGGAGGCAGACCCCCAGAAGATAATCATCCTAGCAAGGTTTCCCTTGACCCTCCTGGAATTATTACCAGGTTTGCTACACGCAAGCTAGTTATCCAAATAATCCTCCTCCTGTCTACTAAAATTCTACTTGCACATACCCAAATTCCCTCCCTACAAATTAACAAAATTCATCTCCTGTTTAGAAAACTCTCCCCCACTTTACCATATTCCGACTCCCATTTACCAAAATACTGCTCCTAACTATGCCAATGTGCAGTCAAACTACAGAGCACCCCCACCAGTATTAAAGTCCAAGCTCCAGTATACCAAAATGCCCACACGAACTACAAAATATATCACCAAATTACCGAAAAAATCCTTATCCATGAAACCAAGCTCCCCGTCAAAATACCCAAATTATGAATAGATGCGTTCTCCCCAACAAGGAAGATATGATCCCTCTTGACCCATATTCGAGAAGAATCCCACTAGATACATTACCGTGCTCGTTGAAAGTTGAACAAACTTGTACTAGTGAATGGCTGCGGCTGGATACATTCATTCGGTGGGGCCCAAGCCGGTGGATACTAGTTCAAAATTCTACATATCCGATCAAAGGTGTGTATATCACTCCAACAGCGTTGGACATGATACTGAGGACTTTATCAACCTCAAATACAAGATTCAAGATATGATTGACCAAGTAGTGGTTTATCTTGAAACAGACGCGCCCAATGTCAACACCAACCCTTTGCCAAGTCATAGAGGCGTCAATAAGATAGAAGTGGATAATGAGTGGTGCGTGACCAAAGTGATAATTGTGATTGCCCATGATGAGTTAGAAAGAGATGTGGCCTCGCTGAGCGTTAAACAGAAAAAGAAATTCATGATCCTGACACCCGCAAAGGTTGTTGCCTTGGTTCCATTCGAAGCTCCTGCTAGGCTGAAGTTTATGATTGAAACTGCTATCGCTCAGGATATGACTCAATCTTGGAGGGTTTATTCTCCCAAAAAGTTGGATTTTTTTTTTTTAATAAAAAAAGAAATGTAAGGAAAAAAAAAAAACGATATAAGGAGGGCGAAAAGCCAGGAGGATTCAGGAGAAGATTGCCAGCCCGAAGACTATTGATTGTTAAGCATTTGGAGAAAACCCCGGCTCAGATTTCTTTGTGGGTCCTGTTGATGAGCTCCAAACTGCATAGGAATACATTCATGAAGGCCCTGGACGACACATATGTGCCTATGGGTACAAGTAGTGACAATATAATGGCTATGATCAACCAAGTTATCCGAGGGAATCGAATTAGCTTCTGTGACGAAGAGTTGCCCTTCGAAGGGAGGTCACACAACATGGCATTGAATGTCACTGTCATATGCCGTGAAAGGGTCATAAATTGTGTCTTGATGGATGAGGGTCTAGTCTCAACATTTTCTCACTATCGACTCTAAGGCAGCAAAGGTTTGACTTGGGAAAGATGGAACAAAACCAAGTCAATATAAGAGCCTTCGACAGGGTGCAAAGAGACACGTTAGGAGTGGTGAATTTGATCATCCAAATGGGTCCAGCAAAGTTCAGTGCACAGTTTCAGGTCTTTGACATTGACAACATTTATTACTTCTCCTGGGAAAGCCCTTCATCCATATGTCTGGAGTTGTGCCTTCTACTCTTCACCTGATAATGAAGCTTATTTGGAAGGACGAAGATGTGGTTATTCACTGCGAAGGAAGTCACTTCGGCAGGCAGACGCCCATTATTGATGAAGTTTCACGAGGTACCAATTTTTATATGGTAGACGTAGTAAATGTCGTCGGTGAAGATTTGTCCCCACAGCCTCCTATGTCTGTCGTGTACAAGATGATCACAACTATGGTGATATAGAATGGGTTCGAACCAGGTTTCGAATTGGGAAGAAATTCTCAAGGAATTATTGAGCCTACAGATCACTGTCAGAGGAGAAAAATATGGTTTAGGGTACGTCCCCATAGATGATGAGATGAAGATGAAGAGGAACAAGGATCAAGCATTGGCCAAGCCGATCCCACATTTGTATTAATTATTTCTAATCCGTGAGTACGCCAATCGTGACCACCTCGGGGAAGGAATTTCTGATCTTAGGAGATCGATGTTGTCGTAGAGGACAAAGTCGAGCTAGCTAGTATCCATGATGCTGAGCCTAGAGAGAAGCTGCAGAATTGGAATTCTACAACAATCTTGATTACTCGATCATCTTGGTAGAAGGACATTGTTTATTCATGTTTTGAAAATCGGTGGTAGTCTAGAAGAGGCCCAATACCGACCATTTTTCTTTCTCTTTAATTGCTTGATATTTAAAATCCCCCCGTGAGGTTTTGTAAAGAAGGAAAACAGTGATAGCCCTTCCCCCCCCCCACCCCCCCCCCCCCTCCATGGACAAAGTTTGCATTTTTTTCCATTTTGAATAAAGGCCTCTTTTATTGAAAACTTGTTTATTTACTTATCTTGTATATTTACTTTCCTAACTTTGTCTTTTATGATTTCAGTAATATTAATTTCAAAACTTCCAATGTTATGTCATGTCACGAGCTGAACGAACAAAATGAGGAAGGTGATGATGAGGATTTAGAATATGAAGAGAAAAATAAGGTACCAGAATATGTTGCTGAGGAATTTCGTCAGTTTGAAAATCAGCATAAGCCAAATTTGGAAGAAACAGAAATCGTGAATCTGGACCAAGAGTGTGTCAAATAGGTCAAAATCAGTGTCCACTTGAATCATCTCAAAGAAAGGATGGGGCATTGATTTACAGTTGTCGTAATCAGTAACCTTGAGTGGCCTTCGCTCGGTAAGTCAACGACATTGCTAGGGATGAGTAACACAATGTCTGGGCCCAAAGTTGCGATTAACATGGGGTTCAGGACCAAGGAAACAGAAATCTCGAAAATTCAAGCCTATGTTGAGTTGAAGATTAAAAGAAGAGGATCACTAAAATAGATTGGAATATCAATAGTGGAAGTGACAGCATAGCCCGACTTTGTTTTGTCGCATTGTGGTTGTATGGTTGCCAAAAAAGATGGGAAGATAAGAATTTGTGTCGATTAAAGGGATAATTTCCCGTCGCCGAACATTCACATTCTGATCGACAACTGTGCTAAGCATGAAATGCAGTCATTTGTGGATTGTTACACAGGTTATCATCAAATCCTGATGGACGAGAAAGATGTACAAAAGGCAACTTTCATTATGCCTTGGGGTGTGTATCATTACATGGTGATGACATTTGGCCTCAATAATGTTGGTGCTACTTACGTGAGAGCTATGACGATCATATTTTATGCTAGGATTCATAAATAGATCGAGGTGTATGTAAATGAAGTCATAATCAAGTCTCGTGAGAGTTCGAACCACTTGACTCATATAAAAAAGTTATTTGATCATTTACGTCGTTATAACTTGAATTTGAATCCCGCTAAATGTGCTTTTGGGGTTCCAGTCGGCAAGTTGTTGGGATTTATAGTCAGAGCAGACTCACGCCGCGGGCATTGAGCTTCCTACCCCTTCCAAATATCAAGCCATTTACAAAGGTTACACCTCTACGAAGGTCAAGAATGGAAGTGATGAGTTATTAAGGGAGGTTGAAACTACCATCCATTCTATGCTTATATACTTCAATCCAATTGTGGTGTGGTGAGCCTATTCAAACCCCTTTGAAGAAAGAGGCTGTTCGAAAAATGGAACCCTTGCTCGGGATTCCGCAGCAGATTGTCATGATCTATTCGGTGTGATTCGAATCGCCCATCAAGAATTTGTCTATTTTGCCTGTACCATTAGAATAGTTTGGTTCTCCGCAAGAAGGGAGTCCATTGTTGCTAATTGGTTGTCTTAGATAACACATTTGGATGGGTACTTTGATTCAAACCATGATGACAGAGGGAAGAGGAACAAGCTATTTAGACATAACAAGATTTCACCCATACGAGTCTCGTATACTCTTTTGGGGAGAAAGTGTTGCGCTTTGACGTTGGGGAGTCGCCACGTTACGAGGTGGAAATTGAGGTCTATGATTTGTCTTCTCTTATTACCGAGCCATATTCATTTCAAGAATGGACCCACTGAAGCATATCTTCCAGAAGGCGATGCCAATCAGAAAATTTTCTAAATGGCAGATGTTTTTGAGTGAATTTGATATTGTGTATGTGACCTAGAAAGAGATAAAAGCACAAGCCTTGGCTGATCACCTCGTCGGAAACCCTTTTAATGAGGAGTATGAGTCGCTGAAGACTTATTTTACCGATGAAGAGGTATGATTTGTGGGTGAAAATATTTCTGAAGCATATCCTTGTTGGAGAGTATTCTTTGGTGGAGCAGCAAGTCACCAAGGAAGAGGTGTTTGAGCAGTTTTTGTGTCATAATCTTGTCAACACTACCCCAGGCAGCTAAACTCCAATTTAATTGTAGGAACAACATGGCTGAATATGAAGTCTCTCTTTTTTTCATTTACTCGGTTCCTTTCCTTTTTCAACCCATCCCTATCTATTGTAATTTTAGAAAGAACTCCTTCTCTTACACGCTTTTTACCCTCGATTACACATGGCCATTGACATGAATGTCGATGAGTTGTTGGTTATTGGAGATTCAGATTTGTTGATTCATCAGGTTCAAGGGGAATGTTTTGTGAAGAACCCAAAAATCACACCGTATGTGCAATATATACAGAAGTTGTGTAAAAGATTCCGCAAGATTGAGTTTAGAAAACTCCAAGAACACATAATGAGTTTGTTCATGCTCTTTCCACCATCGCCTCATTTATTAAACATCCAGATAATGATTATATTGATCCTCTGGAACACTGAGCGCTAAAGAAACATACGGTCCATTGTTCAGAGATGTGAAGTAGAAAACATACGTTTGCAATGGGATTTTGACATAAAGAAGGTTGGGAGTATGGACACGTTCATTCATGAAGATGCAACATCCAACTAGAAGAAGTCGATACACTGTATGTCTCTCAACTTCTTTCTAAGTGGAGAAGTCCTTTACATGAGGTCCAGATTTAGGTCTTCTCTGATGTATCGATGCTATTGAAGCTGTGAAGCTTATTGAATAGACAACTTCTGGAGTTTGTGGTACGCATATGAATTGACTTACTTTGGAGAGGAAGATCCTTTGAACTGGTTATTTCTGGATGACTATGGAGCATGATTGTTGCAAGTTTGTGCAGAAATGTCATAAATTTCAAGAGCACGATGATTTAATTCGGTGCCGCCTCACGAACTCAATGTCATAAGTTCACTTTGTCTGTTTGTAGCTTCAGGAATGGATTTCATCAGTCCAACAGAGCCATCCGCCTTTACCGGACAAAAATTTATTTTGGTCGCCATTGACTACTTCACCAAGTGGGTGGAAGCAGCTTCTTACAAATCGATGACCAAGAAAGTTGTAGCTGATTTTGTTCGCTACAATCTGATATGAAGGTTTGGAGTACCAGAATCCATCATTATTGATAATGGTTCAAATCTCAATAATCACTTGATGAGAGATATATGTGAGAAATTTAAGATTACTCATCGGAACTCAACCTCTTATCGTTCTCAAATTAATGGAGACGTAGAGACTGCAAATAAGAATATCAAGAAGATTCTAAAAAAATAGTTGACAATCACCGAGGTTGGCACGAGAGGTTGTTATATGCTTTGCTGGATTCCAAAAGACTGTCAGAACGTAATTGGAGTTACTCCATACTTTCTAGTATATAGAACAGAAGAAGTCATACTTGCTGAAGTTGATATACCATCCTTGAGAATCATACAAGAAGCTGAGTTGAATAATGCAGAATGAGTGAGCAAGAAGATTGACCATTTAGCTTTGATTGATGAGAAGAGAATGGTTGTCGTTTGTCATTGTCAACTATACCGACAAAGAATGATTCTTTCTTTCTACAACGAGTAAGAGTTAGAATTTTTTAAATTTGTCAATTGGTCTTTAAATGCATTTTTCCTCATCAGGATAAGTAGAAAGGGAAATTTGTACCGAATTGGCAAGGACCTTACATGGTTCGCAAGGTATGATATGGAGGTTCTTTGGTTTTATCGGATATGGATGGCACTGCATGGCCGGAACTGATTAATTCAGATGTTGTCAAAAGATATTATGTGTGAAGCTTCAATTCGTATTATGTTTCCTTTTGTCTCCCTTATTTGATGTAAATGCTTATTTTTTAAAAATGTAATCCCCTTTGTATGAAATACGTCTGACCTGGAAATCCTCAAGAATGGAGATACGTAGGCGGGCCTATGTCGGCCCTGGGTTAGTCCCAGGTTATCACCTTTTTACTATTTTCCTTTGTATTGAATTACGTTCAACCTAAATTCTCAAAAATGAGATACGTAGGCGGCCTATGTCGGCCTTGGTCGGTTTTTTTTTGTAAATTTCCTATTATTGCTAACCTTTGAGGGGGAACTACATTTGACCTGATTCCTGCCTCAACAGGATAGGATGGTGACACAAGGGTTTGGTCATATTTTTCGTAAGATATCTATTTGTCTTTACAATAGAAACAAGGATAGAATTTTTGAGAGGGACTAAAAATTCTCATGAAGAAGATTTTCCTCAACAAATCGAGACCCAAGATACTTTAAGATTTGCAACTGGGACAGAATCTTCCAGAGGATATAAAAATTCCATTTGATTACGCATTGATAGCTAATAGATAAGCCAAGATAGGTTACGCCATTGGCGACATTAAAATTTTTGAGGCATGGACCTCAAAAAATTTTTCAGAACTAGGGTTTGTTGACGTCTAGAGGGACACTGAATACTCCACCCAACAACAATAAGCAGATAGATTCCACGCTGATATCAGGACTTCATATAAAAGGTATTTCACTAGAAGGGCCTGACCGTGCATAAGTTTATCGGTGCGATCACTTCACTATTGGGAACAGGTCAACCCCAGTCTTGAAAAAATGACCACTTTTTCAAAAAAATTATCTTCTCTTAACAACGTTTTCCCTGTATATGTTTATATTTGTTTTTGGCGATGAAATATTGTCTATCCTATCAAGACGTCGGTCCGCCGAGATCCCCAGGGGAAATTCATAATCGGACCCGGCGACGATATCTCTCATAGCTCGGACAAACCAGGACAGCAATAGACAACTGAGCGAAATCGACACAACATCGCAGACGCTGCCAGTTTTTATATTTTAGCCCCACACTAACACGTGAGTTGTTTTTGGGGGCACCGGCTACGGGGTCTATATAACGGTTGCTGTGAAAGGGCCCTTTCAGCCGCCAATGTCTCCAACTCGAGAAATTCGGAGAAAAAGAATCAACTGGGGCAGAAGATCTCTCAAAATTTTTTCCCAATTTTTTTGTGGATGAGGAAATATTTTATATGCTATATAACAGCATGGGGCAAGCTGGCTAACATTATTGTTTCATTCCATGATCACCAAACAATGAAAGTCTGCCTATATGAAGATATTAGTGTTTTTCAAAGATGAACAATAGAAAATTTGGAGAAAAGACGTTTTCGTCACAGCTTGTTCCATCCACGGGGATGTTGACCAGTTCTGGCATCTACTGATTAATTTCATACGTGATAGTAATTATCAGCGGCACCTGCTGGGGAACCGTATACACTACCTGGAGGGGGGATTTAAATTATATTGTCGATTGAGATGATATACTCCTGGAGAGTCAAATTTTACCCTATCATCAATGAGCGCTCCAACCCAGAGGGTTACCTCAGCCGACTTCCCTACATCATTCACGAACGGGCACCCACAAGATCAACATTAGGTGTGTGGTATCACGTATGCTGAAGGCACCCAGATTCTTCATTTGGCGCACGCCACAAGCATTATATTCATGCACATGTTCGAGCGTACCAAATATGCCATCGAGAGTTATATTCACAAATCGTGGGAAGATATTCATTGCCCTGCAAACACCCCCCCCCCCCCCCCCAATCAGGGCATCGCGGGGAACGATATTTATGCCCCCCCCACAGAAAATCAGAAGCGAGTTCATATTCACACATCGCGAAGATATATTAGCCGCACAAAAGATCAAGCACGCCTGGGAAGGAAGATGATTTATGTCTCCCACAGAAGAATCAGCATCGCGAGTAATATTCATGCATCGTGGAAATCAGACATCGTGGAGGTGCATACTTCGCGTTTATCGCGGGAAAATATTCATTTCTCGCAAAAAAAAGCAAGGAATTGCAAAAAGATATTCATGGCCCCTACACGAAAACGCCCAGAAAATCCATTGCATTCACGGGAAAATCATGCATGGCGAGTTAATATTCACACATCGCGGGAAGATATTCATGACCCATAGAAAATCAGGCATCATGGGAAGATATTCATGCCCCGCACAAGATCATGAATCGTGAGTTAATTTTCCCATATCGCAAGAAGATATTCATGCCCCGCAAGAAATCACTCATCGCGGGAAGATATTCCTGCCCCATAAGAAATCATGCATCGCGAGTTAATATTCATGCATTGCGAAAAGTCATGCATCCCAGAAGATGTCATGCATTGCAGAGAAAAAATCATGCATTGGAGAACAAATCATGCATTGCGGACAAGAAATCATGCATTGGGAGAAGAAGTCATGCATTGCGGAGAGCAAATCATGCATTCGAACAAGAAGTCATGCATTGTATGAGAAAATTCATGTATCGCGGAAAAGCGTCACTGGACCCCCCCCTTCCCTGAGAGCAGCCAACCCCCCCACTGCGTGACGTCATATGAGAAATCATTCACCAGCTAGTGAAGGGAAAAATCATGATCTCACATCCCACATAACATTTTTTGTTTGGCAAGAGTGAACACCAAGAAAATCATTGAAGATGACATCAAGAAAATACCAGCACACTACATTAATTTGTATTTATTTCGACATCAAATGAAGACTGCATTAAAGATTATATTAAAAATGTATACATAAGCTTTATTTGTTTACGTCCAACACAATGGAGTTGACGTCAAATGTTGAAGGAGAACAACTAAGTGTCAACACGGTGAAAGACACTATCCTATTAGGAGCCCTGTCAACTCTGGGTTCTGGGGCAGTTTAATGCAGAAGGGGTGCCTTGGCTAAAGTAGCCGTGCCTCCGTATCGTTCCCAAGAGATCGCGACTTTGCCTTCTCCGTGGCACTCCTTTTGTTGCCTAGAGGCTTTTTTCCACCTCCGATAAGGACTTGAGGATTCTTAAAACATACCCAGGTTTGTGGGGACGGATATCAAAAAGGGGGATTGCGGCAGGAATGTTGGACCTTTTTTCTTGAGCAGCGAAACTGGTACAAAGTCGCCAAGAGGAGTAGTTCCAACTCTGTAGGAGGGCGCGCTACGGAGAGGGCGACTTTTTTCCACCATCAATTCAAAGAGACACCGACCCTATTCAGAAACGTATGTGGGTTTTTTCTTTGCTTTTGGTAGTTTCAGGTTTAGATTGAGCGTCTGAAATTTCTGGCTACGAAAGCAGCGTTTTCAATCGAGTGACCTGACTCGGAACCTCATGATTTTTTAGAATAATAGTCCGTATACACGTTCCTTAATTATTGGGTATGGTAGGGGATGCACCGACATTCCTACCGACTAGGGGTTACAAGCCGTGCTTTTCCATGCTCGAGCCTCGGTATCTTGTCCATCTTAGTAGCGAACCGAAGGTTATCTACAGCATAATGATTCGTTTTGTTCATAACCGAGCGCTAGTCACAAAATACCAACAGCCTCATTCCCAAAGGTTAACAAGCGGTGATGTAGGTTTCACACACTCAAGTGTTGAAAACTCGTCTATATTCCAGCATTCTCCTTTAAATCTTATTCTCAAGCATTTTGGTTCTCTCATTATTCGGTATCGAGATGACTTTTGAACCCTTTCAAAAATCGTGCATCAAATCAAGCGTGTTGACTACAAGTGATCTGAATTCTCATATAGCCTGAGATATGTAAAACCATTTTCAGGGTCCGGCCATGATCCCTAAAGTTCGTACAAAAACTCTTCTCCTAAAGATGAATATGTGGTCGGTCAAAATTGGATTGGTCAATATCATTTTCCTCGTATTTCTCGCATCAATCCGAGTAAAATGAGGGACAGTTGTTGACACCTAATTTTGGCCCTCCCAGATAGGAATTAATTTTTGAGTTTCTTAAATGTTAGACGATTTGAAATAATTAGTAAAGTTTAAATATTTGTTGAAGAGTCATTTTTAAACATTTCTCGTCAGTTTCTTCATATTTTTAAGTAATATACTTATTTTGTATAAAGTTGTATATAGCTACTATTTTATAATTAAGAATTTTGAAAATCGTCTAAAAATTGTTCTTATTTTCTAGTGGGTATTGTTCTAAAAAAATTTCTAGCGTAGTATTATAATTATATTTTATTTCATCATGTTGAAATCATTTAATCTATATTCAAACTGATTAATTTATTTTTTCAAGTTTAGAAGCTCGCAAATTAATTTTTGTTAATTTGTCTTTTAAACCAAATATATTAAATACTTTAAATGATCAAAATGTTAGTCCAAATCCAATTCAAGTTCAGCAACATTCCCTCCCCCTTTTTTTCAGATTCGACCAGGCCCAATTTTGATCATCGACCCAGCCCATTTCCTCCTAGACCTGACCCAAATTCTGTCTCAATAGAAATAATGCAGAAACCCATTACGTGAACATCAGACGTGGCAGCCTGTATTCGCAGCATCTATTGAATTCCAGAACACCAAGATGCAAAATATAGCACAACGCACTCTTCTTCTCCCTTTTTCACGCGATTCCCAGTCGCTATTTGGCCCCAAGCGCGCGTCATCTCTTCCCCTTCCTCCTTTTCCCGTTTGTACGAGACTGCCAAGAGGAGCAACAAAAGAACCCTGCAAAACTCATCCTTGCTTGTACTTGCGCGCGCGGAGGAGTAATTGGCCGACAAGGCACAGATCACTAAAGAGACTAGGGAAAAATATAGAGGACGCCACCGGGCAAATTGTGTAACCAGCATCGATTCGATCCCTCCGACGTTGAATTCCCATTCGCCTTTCCGTTTCTGCGGAATGACAAGTTGAAGGATTACGCAGGGGAGGAGAGCGTTCGAGCAATACATAAACGACGTAAAACGGGCTGGATTCACCCTGTACAACCCCGACATGCCGGTGCAACAAGAATTTGGTATATAAAATAATTTGACATGGAAATGTAAAAGGCGGTTTTGTGTATGCCGCGCGTGTGTTTTACGCAAAGAAATTGGAACCCAAATTTCCCCCCCTCTATTAACCCCATTTTGTTCACTAGGGAAGGGGTGTGGAAAAAATTTTGAACGAAAAAAATTGTTAGAGATTTTGAAGTTGGAAGTTATTATTATTTTTTTAAAAAAAAAAACAAAATACTAGAAGATATAAAGAGAATATAATTAAAGGTACGGGGAGACGTCTAAGCTAGAGGATTTCATTTGATTGGTTTATTGAGTTTATGTTCCGTTTCGCACCCGTCCCTCTCAGTTTTCATCGGAGATTCGAGTTTCTCATCTGGGAGGTCGTGATTCTGCTCGAGATCGTCTCTATTTTCTTCCCAATAAACGGTAATATTCCTTTCACTCAAGCGTTTTGTTTAGATTGTAGTTATCGAGTCATACACCTTTTTCTATGAAATTTCTTGGGTTAAATTATCTTGTCTTTTTTTTCCTTTTTTGATTAAACAAAATGCATGGATGAAAGTTGGGTTAGTTTGTAACTGATTGTCTAAATTATTCATGAATATTCCCGCTCTTGTTTAGAATGGATTGGTCAACATTTGGTATAATTTTGCTCAAATGTTCTGTTGAAGAGTTGTGTTTCATCGATTGTATGCTTTCATCCTTCTAAACTTGGGATTAATCAGTATCTTTTTTTTTTTGGCAATAAATTTTTGTTAATGCATATTGCCTCACGCGTGGATCCTTCCATGTTACATTAATTGTTTATAGCTAGTTGTTTATATAAAACTTGTTTGTCTCGTCAAAGTTCCTCGTGTTAACTCAATCTGGAAAGTTTTAAAGGATTTGGTCCTCTCTGTTGGCTGTTTGTTTAAAACATGTTGTCGGGTCTCGCTATTGGCTGGTGTTGTTGAACTATGTTGTTGTTCCAATTCAACTAAGTTATAATTTAGTTGTTATGACTTTTTGTGGCAGTCGATTATGATAAGTTGTTAACAAATTTTGGTTCCGTTGATCTGTTGTGGTGAAAGCAGCCAATCTCGAAGTTATGATCCTCTGATGTTGGTTATCATTTTTGTTTTATCAAAATCTTTGTGCAAGAGTAATTTCATCTATTTTTAGAAAGGTAAAGGAAAAGAAAAAAAATAAAAGAAAGGTTGCTAAAGCGGATTCAATTTCCCCCATTCCATTATTAATTGTAGTGTTAGATCTGCCCTTTGTTCAAATCTGAATAAATAGCTTGAGCTTTTTGGTCATTGTTAAAATATTCAACATGGGTGATTATGCGTTAAGGTAGGTGGTTTCGGGTTTTAGGCCTGCAAACAAAGAATGGTTGGATTAGTTTCCGTTACCGAATATGGAGGAACATGAGAATAGTTGTTTTTTGTACCACATGTTGGCGTTTAGTAAAAAATGAGGAATAAAAAAGTTATAGCCTACTTGAGGTTACATGCTAGTTATTAATGTCTTAAATCAGCTTTCACTTGCCTTGCCTTTTGTACTAATCAGGTACGGCTCATAATCCCATTTTACTTGTGGACACATTCATCGTAACTTTGGGACATTTGTTAAACTGGGTTGGGTGTTAGAGTTAGTATGTGATTATCGAATCCTAATTTTTCCTTTTAATTTGCATGATTGTGGTAGGTAAAATTCGTCGAGTGCTGCCATGAGGCTCACTCTGTTGCATGTCAAGTAGAGCAATAAAGGTTCAGAAGAATTCTTTTTTTCGAAGGTCCAAGCCAATCATAAAAGGTGCCCTAACAGGCCCGAAGTTAGTTGCCAAGAGTATAGGCCCCCCAAATTCAGGAATTGTAGAATTTGGGCCTAAGAGTCAAAATTTATTTTTCTAAAAATGGTATTTTGTTATTTTTGGGCCTAATCCCTTGTCATATTTGTATTATTTTGTAAGAATTTTAGGACAGGTACGAGTGAAATGGGTCAAAACCCCAAAAATAAAGCGGGTTCAAAAACCGATCCACGCGAACAGAAACAAAATTTGGAACCGACTCTCTCTCTCTCTTAATTTTATCTTTACTTTATTGTCGTTAGTATTAGGTGTTAAATATCGAATCCTCAAGAGCCACCTCGTTTGATCCACCTAATTAAATCGAGCAAAAAATCTAAATGAAAACTTAAAATAAATTTTGATAATTTCACTAGATAACCAAATCAAATACTTCATGCTTTTATACAATTCTTTTTAAATAATTATCTTCATGTTTAAGTTTGATCATTAGGTCAAAGAAGTTAGTTCTCAGATAAATTGCGAGTAGCAAATATTTTAGGGTCGTAACAAACTTCTTAAATTAAATAAGGATCCCCCGAACCCCTATATACATTTTCAACGCCACTTTTCTATTTTAATCGATGAAAAAATTAGTTTTTTTAGTTTTTTTAATCCACACGGTGCCACCCCCCCCTATGCGGGTGGGTGCCCTCGTAAACCCAAGTCCTAAACCAATTATAAATATATAAAAATTGTTTTCCAAAAAGAATTAAAACAGAGCTTATAGAGGAGCTTATTGATCCACCATGTCTTCCTCATTCCTTCTAGCATTAGCCCTTGTAGTAGTCATATCCGGTATACCATCGAGTTGGGATTAGGAGAACACTACACCATTTTAGGCCTACGATAACACCAGTAAAGTGTAGCCAAAACTGGCAAAAAGTGTGGCCTTTGATAAAAGGCTACACTTCGTTACATTACGCAAATTTTTTTAGGGGGTGGCCTAAAGAAGCGTAACCTTTTGCCGAAGACGTATAATTGCAACACTTTTTAAATGTGGCCATCACAGCCCACTAATAATGTGTGGCCAAAGACGCATAAAGGTACGCTTTCTAGTGATTCATTAGCAACACCTTTTTAATATTATACTACACATAAAAGTGTTGCCTTACTTTGTGTAACAACCTGGTTAGTCGGTTTCAGCAGTAATAGTTAACATTATTTTGAAAATAAACTGACAGTTGTGCCGCCGGATTTCAGCGGCGAGTTGTCGTGAGACCGTGCTCGTTATGGGTTCTTCACGTACCGGGGACCGTCGAGGGCCTCGTTCCAAAAACTTCAACTCTAAACAATCTGGGTAATGGGAGCGAGTCTCTGAACTCCGCGACGGAACTGAGCACGGGACCGTCGTAGATACGACGAGACCGTCACAACCCCCTTTAGAAAGTTAAATTACACTGCACTGAAGGCTTTGTGAGGACCTGCAGACGGCACTGTCAATAGACCGATGGGCCGTTCACAGGTCGGTAAACTGACTGGTGTCGGGAATTGGCTAAAGTTTTTAAGGGGTGTTTGGACCATTCATGACAATACTTTATGAAATTGTGGGGTGAGTTTAATAGTTATTTACTGGGGTGTTAAAAGAAAAAAGAAGTAAACTTGAAATAAATAGTGGGTACTTTTATCATTTTTATAATTGATTATAGATAATTAGGGTAAAGGAAAAAAGGAATTTGGAGAGGAAAACTACAAAGAAACAGGAAGAGAGGGAGAAGGGAGAACGAGGAGAAAAAGGGAGAAGCGAAGAGGAAAGTAAAGCAAAGGCATTGAGACATTGAGAAGTAACTTGCTGACATCGCCGATTTCTCGGTGGAGGGTAGGTATGGTTTATTGCTATTTCATAGTAACTCTTAATAGCGAAGTGATATGTATTGGGTGGTTATGTAAAAGTCTTTCATATGCTTGAGTGTGGGTTTGTATGTGGTAATGGGTAATGTGTGGTGGATAGAAGTTGATACTGTTAAATCTTTGACCATTGAATCCTCTCTGGAAGATGACGCCTCTTGCATTTAACGAAGATCTTGATGAAAATAACAATTAATGAGCTTAGTGGATCCCCCCCAGGTGTCACGTTCTGACACGTAGTATTAGGGGATCGGGTGTGTCACGTTCCGACCACGTAGTATTAGGGGAATAGGGTGTCACGTTCCGACATGTAGTATTAGGGGATCGGGGTGTGTGGTTGTCACGTTTCCGACACGTAGTATTAGGGATCGGAGTGTCACGTTCCGACAATAGAAGAAAAAAAATAAGAGAAGTATCGTGTCGTGAATCATGTTAATATACTCAATTTCGAAGAAGAACCTATGTACCAAATGAGGACGTGGTGTGGAGGCTTGAGTTCATCATTAGGGTGGCGCTTGCGGTGATGTTGCGCTGCCCATGGGTTTGGTTTTTTCTGGTACTTCTTGTTGCCACCCTGTTGAGTATTGTAGTTTGTTTTATGGAATATTATTTAATATATAGTGTTTCCATTTGAGTTTGGACCGTGATACCTACTAAGTACGTGTTTCCTTGTATTGACCCCTACTTTTATTATCTTCTTAGTGTTTTGTGGAGTGGCAGCAATGCCACCATTGACTTCGACTCGTCCTCAACTCTAGCAGTTTCAGCACGGCAGATTTCAGTGTGTGTGAGCTATTATTCCTAGCGCGGGCTGGTTGCTTCTCTTCTTCCACGTCTTGATGTCTTGGAAGTTCAGACATGGACTATCTTTGTCTCTTATTTTAGTTCTTAAATAATCTTAGATTAGTTAATTGAGGGAATAGATGTTCTTGATGTGATGCACACTTCCAGATTTGGGAACAGATAAGTATTCGAGTTTTAGCAGTTATTTAATTGATTGTCCGTTTAATGAGTGTTAGGGAGTTCTTCCGCATGTTACTTTACTATCCAAAATTTATATACTGACTAAACGTTCGGGGGTTAGGATGTTTGTTCGACTCACCTAGTAAGATACGAGTGTGGGTGTCTTGTGTTTCAACATTTTCTTCCCCACTCGCGGCTTCGTTTGGGTTGTGGACACGTTTGCGTTGAGTGGTCACACAAAAAAGTGTTCCTTTTATCATTCTTATATAAACACAACACCAAGTAAGGTTTTATACTTTATTGGATGTCCTACAACAATACTTTTGATGTGTGGAACTGTTATGTAGAATTTTTTTAGCCACAAGTTTTCATTTTTAACATTAATAATTTTCCTTTGAAGATATTGAATAATAACATTATAAAATATATAAGTGACCTAAACCACAAAATTAGCTAATAAATAAATCAAAACTATATTTTAAAAATAAACTTCGATAAACATGTCTTGTACAACCAATACTTACAAAACAATTTCATAAAGATTTATACTATCAATAAATTCCATAAAACCAAATGCATACAAACAAATATGATAATTGTACAAAAACTCTTCATTGTTCACTGGAATGGATCGAGTTTACTTTTAACCACTATTCAAATTCAATTACCGCCATTTTCCTGCACATTCAAAATTAAAATACAAGTTAGTGAAATAAATCATGTATTTAATATGCTCAATACTAAGAAATCTTTTTATGTAGTGGGGTAATATGCAACATAAAAATGAGGCTCACAAGCTCATGAATCAGGCCCTTCCCATCGTTATATGTTGGAACCTGTGGAAAAATGGATGTGCAGTAAAATATGGTGCCAAACAATTCAATATGTGGAGAGTGAAGTTAATCTGCAAAAAATATTGTTCAAATTTTCATCAATGTTTCCCTATAATCAGTGGTCACACAACTGGAATGATCTTAAATTTATGTTGGAAAATTGTAGACATGAAATAATTCTCACACCAATTCTGCTGATTACCTTTCGAAATTGAGTCATATATTAGCATCTGTTGTTAAGATCAACACTTATAACATATAACCAAAACTACGAACGACAGTAGCCAGCAGCCTCTCAAGGTATCAGGTTCAGTAAATGAAGTAGCAGTCTTGGAGCAGCGGGAGAGGGAATGCAAAATTTCAAGACGAAGAAGTTGAAAAGAATTAAAAAAGTACCTTTAGGATATAATCAGTATACATGCATCACCTAAGCGGCTGAGCAGCAACATAGTCTGTTGCAGTAAATGAACAAAAAAAGTATCAGATTAGTACCGAGTATCATATTTCAATCTTGGTAACAGAAAAAGAAGAAGAAACAGATGAAAAAGAAAAATGTTGGACGTACTAAAAATATTGTAGAATTGCTAGAAAATTAGAAGTGACGCTAATCTATATATATATATAAATCTGAATCAAGAATTGCTGATGTGGCATGCCTCTAAGGGCTGGATTTTTTATTTATTTATTGCAGATTTTTTGTGTAAAGATTTTTTTTTCATTTTAAAATATAAAATATTATTAAATATTTTTATAAAATATTAAAGCATAGTATTTAATCACTCCATCATTAAATCATACATAAAAGCTTCATTTATCAAATTCATAGCTTAAAAACATTTTTCTTAATTGTAAATTTAAGAAAATTTATTCTTTTACACTTAATTAGAGAATTTGAAAAGTTTTTTAACATTAACTTTTGAATACTATATAAACCGTACTATTAGATTGCTACATGTTAGACATGAGATTGTTTGTAAAAGATGAAAGTCGGATGAATATGATGGTGTCGAGATAGCCATGGATTTCTACGCTGCTGATCGAAGAAGACGACTGAATATGGAGTTTGAAAACCTGTGAAGCTTTTGCCATTCTTTTGCATTTGTTTGTTTACTTTTCTTTTTTAAAATTTAGATATGTGCTATAATGTTTTTTCCTTTTGATTAGTGAGAACGTCGATCACTTTTAAGATGGGTATAGTTGTAATATTTTTTCAATTTTTATTGATTAATAAACCTTGATAGAAAACATTTGGTGTTTTGTTTTTTTTAAAAAAAGATCAAATATTCAATGTTGTAATATAATTAATATTTATAGTATGTTAATTGTGATGTGCGTCATTTATTTTTGTTCATTATTTTAATTTTTTCATTTCATCTAATCTCATGTGGACTACTACGGTCTGTCTAAGCGATAAAAAAAGTCAGTAAAAATAAGAATAAACTTGCTCCACTCATTGGATTACCAATTATTAAGTTTTCATTTTGTTTATGCTATTACTTAAAATTTATCTATTTTCTAATTGAAATCTTTTTAGACACCGTATATTTATAATTTGTACAAAAAAGAAATGTATTATTCAAACTAATTATCCTATTCCTAATTTACATTGTACCTTCTATTCCTATTATTTTTTTTATAAATATGTATGCTGTATTTTATGTCTCCCTTTTATTACCAGATAGGTTCTCCATTTTTTCTCAATGTGATTTTTTCATTTTTATATTTGCGTGTAAAAATGTTGAAAAATATTAAGATTATCTTATTTTATCATTAAATAAAATAATTAGTTAATTTTTCTAAAAAAATTTTCTTTATTCTCCTAAAAGTCTTTTGTTTATTAAAAAATTAACGCACACTTTTAAATTCTGATTAATGAATGCTACACCTCATTTTTAAAGAAATGGTTGCGGTATTATAGTGTTTTGTGGGTATCGTGGGTGTGGCATAAGTACTTCCAGAGTTACACGTTGCGTTTATAACTTATTCTTTTTAATTTTTACCTTCATCTTTTTTTTGAGTACGCAGGAGTTTAGTTTTTTTTTTGTGAATATAATATCTATAAGATATTATATATATATATATATTATATATATATATATTATATATTATTAAAATTAACAAAATAAAGGGCATAGCGAAATATAAGGAAGAAAATATTTAAGAAATATATTTTTATATGTAAGCAAAACGGTTTTAGCTTTGAATTTCTATTTCTGGAAAAGTATAACTTGATTATTAATAATATGTGTTTTTTTTTCGGATTTGTTTTTTGGATTTCTTTTTTTCCCTTCATGTACAACTCAATTCTTTAATATTATACTCCACTCCGTCTGGACATTGGTTCTGTACATACAATTCTATTTTAAACGTCACAAACTATAAAAAACGTTTTGTGTGTAGCTAGATATTTTAAGAGCGTGATTTTATTCAGCAGCAACACAGGCCTCCATCTCATTATTAATATGCCATAAAAATAACTGCGGGAAGTAGTTGAGGCATTTTCTTAGCTTCGTGTTCACTTCGTGTAAAGATTCGGTTGCCTCAAGGGAAGGGGGAAGAGGATGGGGGAGAAAGACGAAGGCAGGGGATGGTGGTGAAAAGAGAGAGAGGGCAAGGAGGAGAGAAGGTGAAGAGGGGTGGGGGAGGGGGTAGGAGACGCGTGGGGGGGGGGGCGGGGGGGGGGGAAAAGGGCGTCTCCACATTTATTGCCCCTAAAATCTTCCTTTGCTCTTCCCCCTTAGACCTCCAAGCCCTCTACGTTCCCGCCCTTTCCAACTTTGCTGAGCTGCTTATTGTGTCGCCTCGCGCTCCTGGGGCTGGCTCCTACAAAAAAAATAAAAGGGGGGGGGGCGGGGGGGGGGGGGACCGGAGGGGCGGGTGTGCCGCCCTCTTGCTCCTACTGGGGGGGCGGGGGGATGTGTCGTTTGGTTGGGGGTCCCCAAACGTGTTTGTTGGGGGGGGGGTGTTGTGGTTTTGTTGGGGGGGTTTATGTCCGTTTGGTGCCGTATAATTGGGTTTTTTGTCGTGCGTGGTTTGTTTTGTGTCAACAAAAAAAACAAAACAAACCAAACAAAATAAAAACACAAAAAAACAAATCAAAAAGGGCTAAAAACAAAAAATTAAAATGTTAAGACACTAAAGTATTCTTTAATATAAGTTTTAATGATATTTATTTTCTGACAGAACAAACTTTTATTTTTCTACTTTCTAAAAGTATTAATAATCATATTGATATTAGATACTATAGTCGTATAAATAAGATTAGTCAAATTTATAGAAAATCAGCACTTTAATTTTTTTGTTGTTACGTTTTTGAGAGATTATGTGTAGATTATGTAGAAAATCATCACATTGATTTATTTATTTTTTGTTGTTTATTATATTTTTATGTTTATTATTTGCTATTGTAGTTGGACTGAAAAAATAAGATGCAAAATTAAAATTATGATCAACTATGAGGGATGTCAGCAAAAATCGAAAGATAGTATGCATTGAAATTGAGATATTATTCTTGCTATAAAAAATCAAGGTCTAACAATTCTAGTACAAAAAACAGCGTTATTGACTAGGAGACTGAAGCAAAAAGCATAACGTCTGCATTTTCTAGTAATCGCGCGAAGCGCGTATAAGAGTCACTAGTGTTACAATAATCAACAAAAGAAGAAGATAGATTACAACCAGCAAAAGTGCAAGATAAAGCAATGGGGAATGTAATAATAGAAAAAGGCATACTTCGCATATATGCTTTTCTGATAGTCGACTAAGAGCATTCTCACACTTTTCGGATATATCAGTCGAGAAGACAACATTAAACCACTGCAAGAGGAAGTTTCTATGAGATTATCAAAGAAATAATGATTATAACGAAAAAAAATCAATGCATAGTAGTGTTGTCACCTCTGCATATTTTTCAAGGCGCACTGATTCCTGAGATTGCGAGTTCTCTTGTGAAGGGATATTAGATACACAAGGGAGGGACTGACCAAAATAGAGACAAATGATTGAAATACAGAAGAAGAACTTCTGATCCACAATGATGTCCAAAACATGATGTTCCTTAGGCAATTTATACAAAGACAAAGAGAACCGAATGCAAACATTAAGACATGTAGTTCCTTAGGCAACCTATACACATGAAGTTACTAGGAATCATATTCGTGAAAGCTCCAATTGTAGATCCAGCATTTCAAGTAGCACACATTGAGTTTCAAATGAGAGGTCGCTTAATATTGTTTGGGCATGTCGTCAACCTCAATTCTGTTCCTTTAGATAATAAATTTTGTAAGAGATGAACTAGTGGAAAAGGGAAGCATAACTATGAAAATACCCATAGAAGAATGTACATGTTGTATTGTAAATGATTAGAATATAACGTAGAATACGATAAAGATCAAGAAAATTTAAACAACTCTAAGGAAGGTACAATAGAAACCAGCAACGCAACAAACTTCTCAATAGACCTAGATAAAGACAGTGAATGTTGTATTTTACCAGGTTTCCAAGTTCAATACACATATTAATTCAAAGAAGTACCTTTTCGTGTAGGAGCATTAGAGTAAGTACATCTTGCCTAGTTCTCCAATCATAGTATTGATCATTTCTAGCAACTTCTAAAGCCTGATTTGCAACCAAGAACTTGCCTTTACTTTATGGAACTTTAGTCGTGGGAACTACCACATCAAAGAGAGTCAACCAAGAACTTCTCTTATCTGGAACCCCACCCTCCTCACCATACACAGCAAATACTCCAAAGCTCCCTTTGACAAACTGATTGTGAAAAAGATGCAAATCAGTAACCAGTCAACTACTTTTCACACACAAAAATAATGCAAGTGACATATGAATCTCCATTCTGATATAACATGAACAATAGCCTAAAGGACTACTCGATTAAACAATGCAGAGATTATTATTCCAGATAGTCTATGGACAATCAAACAATTTCAAATATCATCTTTCATGTTTGAAAAAAAACTACTCTTTTCCGCAAACACTCACAATTTTCATGACAAAAAGCACCTAAATTTCAAGTATTGTGAAGAATCAACACTTTCCACGAGAGTGAAGTAAGCTTAACTGAACATGTTTCAAATGCAAAAGATGATAACCCTTCGTGTTTCGGAATCACTATACACATAACCAACAAAAAAAAACTTACTTATATGATCTTTTTTCACTACAATTTCAAAAAGGGTGTCCAAAAACAAGCTTAATCTTGACAAAGAAACAATCTTTTCAGTTTCCTGCGAGCACCCAAAAGAAAAAAAAAAGAAAAGAAAATAAAGAATGCCTTTCCAGTATAAGACGTGTTTGAGCAGCACAAAGAGAAAGGATGTGAAAGAGGAATAACAGTAGAAGCATCAATGGCTGTCATGATTACAAAAAAGTGTTTTTATTTTATTGCTTCGCTCCATTGAACAGTTAGGGATTCATAATCTCAATACTCTTTAGGTAGGATCAAATTGATATTTGAAAAACCTGGGCATTTGAAGGCGTACGGGGATGGCAAACAGATTTTCCGATTTTCTGCACTAGGGCTTCAGATGGAGTTGCTGACAGTCGGAGAAGATAAGAAGAAGGCGGTGGCGGCGGAGGTAGAGAAGATGAGTTTTGTTTGTGTAGCGTGAGAGATACCGAATTGTTCAAGGAAAAATGACGGAATGGAAGAGAAGAAGGGAGGTCTCCTAAGACCATGTTTGATGTTGTCATGAGAAACCCAAAATAAAAGCAAAAAACTGTCATAAAGAGATTTAGCACACTCTTGCTTTTTATAAATTGGGGCAAAATATATTATGAAACTATATAATAATAAGAAGAAACTAGAGAAAAGAGAACAGAATGACTTATTATTTCTGTTGATAGATGATTTTACGATGAAGAGTAGCCTTCTATTTATAGGAAAATTTAACTTAGTCCCTAAGTAGGACTCTTAACCATATGCTGAAAGGACTTCACATTATAGACATTCACTATAGTACAAAAACTTTATAACAGTCCCCCTAAATTTCTAATTCATAGATGATGTGCCTCATCAAAAACCTTACTAAAAAAACTTTAAGAAAATAAAAAATCTAGTAAGGAAAAGAGTACACAGATGTATTAATATGCATCTAGGCTGCCTCATTAAAAACCTTACAAGGAAAACCCAGTGAGGCAAAACCTCGTAAGGGAAAAAGATTACAGCGCATATTAACTCCCCCTAATGAGTTAATCAATCCAGAGACTTGAATCTTCGCATCCCAAGCTTGTGCATCATCTTCTTGAAAGTTGCAGTTGGTAGAGACTTGGTCAATAGATCAGCCACAGTGTTACTTGAATGAATCTGTTCCACATTTATATCACCATTCTTTTGAAGTTCATGTGTATAGAAAAGCTTTGGTGAAATGTTTTGTTCTATATTCTTTTATGAATCCTTCCTTAAGTTGTGTTATATATGCTGCATTATCTTTATATAAAGTGATGGGTATTTTATCACACACCAAGCTACATTTCTCTCGAATGAGATGTATCATGGATCTTAGCCATACACTTTCTCTACTTGCTTCGTGAATAGATATAATCTCAACATGATTAGATGAAGTGCCTACGATGGAGTGCTTTGTAAATCTTCAAGATATGGCAGTCCCACCCACATATAAACACATAGACTGTTTGGTATCGAGCTTTGTGTGGATCAGATAAATATCCTGCATCAGCATAACCAACAAGATTGGGGATACAACTATTAGAATAAATAACTCCATATCAGTTGTCCCTTTAAGATATCGCAAAATGTGCTTGATCCAATTCCAATGTCTCCTAGTAGGAGCAGAACTATACCTTGCTAACAAATTAACAACAAAAACTATATCAGACCTTGTAGTATTAACAAGATATATTAATGCACCATTGCACTAAGATATGATACTGCAGAATCGAGAATTAAGGTCGGAATTGATCCTTATTCACATCAAGTGAATGAACAACCACCGGAGTACTTAATGGATGCGCTTCATCCATACAAAATCTTTTTAACACTTTTTCTGTGTAGGCGGATTGATGAACAAAAGTACCGTCCGTCAAATGTTTAATTTGAAAACCAAGACATAATTTTGTGCTTCCAGATCTTTCATCTCAAATTCATTCTTTAAATAATCATTTGTCTTTTGAAGCTCTATTGGAGTTCCAAATAGATTTACGTCATCAACATAAATAGCAAGTACAATGAATTCCGATAGTGTTTTCTTTATAAAGACTTATGGAAAAATTGCACCATTTATATAACCTTTCTTAGTTAAATACTCATTAAGACGGTTATATCACATACGTCCAAAAATGCTTCAAACCATATAATGATCTTTGCAATTTAATTGAATACATTTCTCGAGATTTTGAGTTACATGATTTAGGCATCACAAATCCTTCAGGATTTTTCATGTATATATAATTATCAAGTGATCCATAAAAGTTGGTTGTAAGCACATCCATCAAATGCATTTCAAGTTGCTCATGGACTGTGAAACTAATGATATGACGTAATGTTATTGCATCCATAACAGGTGAGTATGTCTCTTCATAATTGACGGCAGGACTTTAAGAAAATCCTTGTGCCATAAGGCGTGCTTTATACCTTTGTATTTCATTTTTCTCATTTCTTTTTCGCACAAAAATCCATTTACAACCAACAGGTTTAATACCATTAGGTGTTTGATCTATAGGTCCAAAACGTCACACTTGGAAAATGAATTCAACTCTCATTGAATTGCTTCTTGCCATTTTGACCAATCATTTATTTGTCGACATTCTACAACAGATTGAGGTTCAAGATCATCATTATCTTGCATGATATTTGTTGCAACATGCAAAGACATGATCAAACACTATTTCTGATCGATTCAGATTAGTTTTAACATTCACTATTTCCTTCAGTTTCATGTACTCAAACTTTGAACTTCCATATGAGATTCTTTCATAGTGTCATCTTGACATTTAATCTTTCTTTTTCTAGAATTACGATCCTTAGAACCTAATGATCTACCTTGCTTTAGGCGTGCTTTTGACTCATTAGCTATGAAACTAGTGGATGTTCCTATAGGGACATCAATTCGATTTGGGACATTCTCTGCAAGATTATGTGTTTTAGTAATCCTTTTCAAATCTGTAAATGTGTTTGGCATTTGATTTGCAATTTTCTACATATTAATAATCTTTTGTACTTCTTGCTCACAAATACAAGATTATGGATCAAGACGAGATAATGATAAATTTTACCACATAATTTCTCATTTTATTTCACTATTCTCTCCCCCTAATTTCGGAAAAACTGTCTCATCAAACCGACAATCTGCAAATCTAGCAGTAAACAAGTCTCTAGTCAATGGTTCAAGATAGCGAATAATGGAAAGTTACTCAAACCCAACATATATTCCTAACCTTCATTGAGGGCACATCTTAGTGCGGTTTGGTGGTGCCACAGGCACATGTACAACATATCGAAGAACTATAAGATGGGATATATTAGGTTCTTGACCGACAAGTAATTGCAATAGAGAAACTTTGTGATAACTTGTCGATCTGAGACGAATAAGTGTTGCAGCATGAAAAATTGCATGTCCCCACACAGAAGTGGGAAACCTAGTTTTCATAAGTAATGATCTTGCTATTAATTACAGGCTTTTAATTAATGACTCAGCAAAACATTTTGAGTACGAACATGAGAAATGGAGTGTTCAACTCTTATTCCAACTGCTAAACAATAATCATTAAATGATTGGGATGAAAACTTTGCAGGATTATCAAGATGAATGGACTTAATCTGATTATCAGGAAAGTGTTCCCTTAACCTTATTATTTGTGACAATAATTTTGCAAACGTCAAGTTACAAGATGACAATAGGCACACATGAGACCGCTAGAAGAAGAATCTACTAGAACCATAAAGTATTTAAATGACCCACTAGGTGGGTGAATAGGTTCACAAATATCCCCATGCATACGTTCCAAGAACGTAGAGGACCCAATCTCAACTTCGTTGGTGATGGTCTCATAATTAACTTGCTTTGATAACAAGAAGTACAAGAAAATTCACCATTTAAAAGAACTTTTAGGTCCTTTAATGGATGTCCATTCGAATTTTCTATAATTAGCCTCATCATTGTAGACCGAGGATGTCCCAAACGATCATGCCAAAGTACAAATGTGTTGGAATCAGTAAACTTCTTATCTACTGTAAAATGTTCCTCAATTGCACTAATTTTTATCCAATACAAGTTAGAAAATAAAGAGGGAACTTTTCTATAACACATGTCCTCCCAGAAACATTCTTGGTGATACCAAGATATTTAAGATTTATTTCATCCATTGATTGGATATGATAACCATTTTCACAGATATCTTTAAAACTCAACAACTTTCTCTTAGATATTGGATAAAACATAGCATTATTAATGATGAGTTTATTTCCATTAGGCAAAATTACAATGGCTCTTCCAAAACCCTCAATCATATTAGTACTACAAAAAATTATAGTAAAATTATTTTGCCCATACTTAAATGATAAAAATATTTCTTATTTTTGAATATCGTATGTGTTGTACCAGAATCAATCAAGCAAATGTCTTCATATTTCGATAATATATTTTTATAATTATCCATAAAGAATCAATCAAGCAAATGTCTTCATATTTCGATAATATATTTTTATAATTATCCATATCTTCACATGAAATGACATACACATAATAAATATATATTAAATATTAGTATTGTCACAAGGGCACAATATATTCAAAGTAATAAACTAATAATTGAATATTAGAAATTGAGTCTTAATTTATTGCTTCCTCTAAGTCAAAAATGAGTTGTTAGGAAAAAAATAAAATAAAAATTATTGTTTAATCCTAGTCGATAACAGACTGCATGTTTTTAACATTAGGTCAAGTTAAAGACCTAGTATAATTAAACACATGATAAATCCTAGTTAATTGTAGACTGTATGTTTTAACATTAAATCAAGTTAAAAACATAATATAATACAAACACATGATAAATCCTAGTTTATAACAGACTATACGTTTTTAACATTAAATCAAGTTAAAGACCTAATATAATACAAACATGTGATAAAATTTAGCATTTGACTAACACTATCATATGAGAATCATATAAATAAATCAATGAAAAATATATATTATTTAATTAAGATGGAACAACCTAGTGAACTATATGACTAAACTAATTTAATAATACTAATACTCATGCAAACAACTATCATTACATGAAATTTATTAATAACTACTAAATCACTATTTCATGTTCACAGACTCATCACCAATTAAGTTATCTATCTTATCTTCAGGATGTGCGAAGAAATTTGCTACATCCAAGTGCATGATATCAACTTGATTTTCAAAGATAAAATTTGCCTCAGGATTTTTCTCTTTCTTCTTTAGTGATTCTTGATAAAGCTCAACCAAGTGTTTTAGGAGTACAACAATCACGTGCATAGTGACCTCTTCCACCACATCGAAAACAACCTTCCCTAGTTGCTTCACATTTCTAATCCTTTCTTTTTTTTCTTTTTATTTGATGAATGATTAACACCAGGAAAAGAATTACGTTCTTGACCATAATCACGACCATATCCATGTCCACGTCCACGACCACGACCACGATTAGGGCCACAGAATTTTCCAAGCCTAGCATGGTTGGCATACGCCTCATTCACTTCAGGAAGTTGTTCAGATCCGGTAGAACGATTTTCATGATCTTTAAATAATAAATCATTATTTTGTTCAGCCACAAGAAGATGAGAAATTAGTTCAGAATACTTTTTGAAATCTTCATCTCGATATTATTGCTGCAAGAGAACATTCGAGGCATGAAAAGTGGAGAATGCCTTTTCCATCGTATCAATCTCACTAACTGTTTCTCTACATAATTTCAACTGAGAAGTGATTCTGAACATGATACAATTATACTCATGTATAGACATAAAATCTTGTAGCCTTAGACGCATCCAATCATATCCCGCCTTTGGATGTATGACCATCTTCAAGTGGTCTCGTACAAATTTCCCTACAAGATATGTGATACAACAATCACAAAGTATTCAAGATAAAAATGATGATTGCTCACATCTGTCAAAATGATATGGAATTCTATGTACATTTTTTCATTGATCTTTTTTTTTAAAGTTTCTTGATCAATTCTGTAGCTAAAGGGATATGTTTCCATTAATCATTACTTTATGATTACTTCAAGAACAAATAAAAGCATTAAACAAATGATTTTTTAAATATATCGAGTTATCCACATCGTTACAGTTGGACATTCTTCAAGCCATCTACCTTTTAAAAGTTAACAATCTTCGAGTCATCCATATCGTTACAATGTACATCTTTTTCACTTACAAAAAAGGGTCATAGATTTTTAATTCTCTAAGAGGGACATTAGATGATTAGTCGGATGAGTCTACCATTGAAGAATATTCTTAAGTCATATGTATTCGAAGGTGAGAATGTGCATCTTATTCGTTCCACTTTAATATGAAAAGAGGCTGACGATAAAAGATATTCTTATGTCACATAAATTCGGAGATGAAGTATGTGAAGCCTAAATATTCAACGTTGAATTATGAGGAGGCCTATGTTGAAAGGTATTTTCAAGTCTCATTTATTTCCAGGTGAAGGATATGCATCCTTTCTACTCCACATTGAAATCGGAGGAGGTTGACATTGAAAGAAGTTTTTAAGTCACATCTTTTGAGAGGTTAAAGATGCATGCTCTATCAATTATATAGAGAATTCGGAGGAGGCTGACATTGAAAGATATATTTTTAGTCGCATCTGTACGGAGGTGAATGATCTGCACGCTATCTATTCCTCGTTGAAGTCGGTGGAAGCTGACACTGAAAGATATTTTTAAGTTGCATCGATACAGAGGTGAAGGATGTGCACGAATCTATTACTTGTTAAATTATGTGAAAGATGACGTTGAATAATTTTTTAAGTCGCATCTACTAAAAGGTGAAAGATGTGCACCCTATCTACTACATGTTGAAGTCGGAGGAGGATGACGTATAAAGACTTATTTAAGCTGCATTTATTCATAAGTGAATGATGTGCACCTTATCTAATACATATTGATGTCAGAGGAGTCCAGTGTTGAAGGATATTCATCTTATATTACAAGAAATGGTAGTATTCACGTATATCCTATCGATCAATCCTATGGACATTCATTTATTTTTTCGAAAGATCCTACCAATGGATCATCTTCATTAGTCCTAATGATGGACAAATATGCATATCCTACCGATGCATTATCTTTTTTCGTCCTAACGATGGATATGTATTTATTTCCTACTGATGGACCATCTTCATTTGTGCTACCGAAGGACTTACATTCATATCCTATCGATGGATCTTTTTCATTTTTCCTAGCCATGACAATTTTTTTATCCTAAAAATGGATCATCTTCAGCCGTCCTACTGATGTACATGTATTCATATCCTAATAATGGATAAAAAAGTATCCTATAGATGGATTCTCAAATGTTTCACCGATGGACATGCATTTATTTTGTCTAAAAATCCTACTAATGGATCCTTCTCATTTTTCCTACCAATGTAAAACCGTTATAGAGAAAAATATCCTACCCCTAGATTCTCAAGCATCAATTGAAAAATATGTTTTTATTTTGTAGCATATTGTATCAATGGATTCACATTTGTCATATCAAATGGACTGACGATCATTTTTGCACCGCATTTTATATTTTTTTGATAGATATGTTTGTCTTGTTAATAAACTCACACCACACTTCAACAATCAGATGAAGGTCATTAACATGCATGGATTTTGAAGCAAGAATGACTTCGAATAACCAATATAATAGCATATCCACAAAAACATGCAACGAATATGGTAGAAAGTATCAAAAGGTATGCTACCCTTTTCTTCATATTATGCACAACTATTGAATTTTATCTTAGTTTTTGAAGAACATCCAAAATGATGCACCTCAATTAAGCCACCTGTGTGGACTATGTCGACAAGGACATAACACAATGTGTGAAACCTATTGATAATATATTGAGGAGCGACTTCCATCACATTCAAACTACGCCTTAATATGAAGGTCATGTGTTCGACCAAAATTGGATTTGTAAATTTTCTTTTTCTATGATTTCTTTCATCAATCATATCCAACGAAAGGGATAATTTTTGACATTTTGACCTAACATTTTCAAAATTCATAACCTTAAGTTTTATACATTCAATACTTCGAAATATATTTTATATATCCTTATTGATACATATCTTTAGTTCTCAAAAATTAAAGTTTTTTATCAATTAGTTTTTCTTACACTCTTTTAATTACAATTGGTTGGATATGCTCATCTATTTGTTCAATTTGATTAAATCATTTATTTTAAAATAAAATTTGTTACATGTCATTCATTTATTTCGTTAGACTAGTTAATATTCATTTCATTTACTACTTTAATCTATATTCATTTTGGTATTTTTAGCACAATGTAGAAATATCTTTAAATAAGGATAAAAATTATATACACAAATATTTTATAAATCATCAATTTTGGGCCGCAGTCTCGAGCCCACGATTTTAGCCCATTGTCAGACTATTCCCTGTCAAAGTTTTTATTAGGTCAAACAATAAAGTGGTGGTGGGACATTCTCAAGAAGAGGAAAACCCTAAAATATTTTTCTATCACATTAAAAAAGAACAACCGCCGCCCAAAGCCACTATTTTTTTTTTCTGTTGACAATCACCCAAAACCACCATCATGAACCCCCAAACCACCTCCCTCACACCATTGAAAAAAAAAGCAAACAACCAACAACCAATCTTCTCCATCTCCAAGCAACCACCACTCAACTCACTGCTGGACCAATAAACCACCCAAAAAACCCAAAACTTTCTTACAATTTCATTCACCCCCCTGCACCCCCACACTCTTCATTTTTCTCTTTTTCCAGTGAACCAGAAAGCCTTTTACTCAAGAAAGCAGCGAACATCAAGTGTTCAACACGAATCCATTAATTGCAAACAAAACTCCGACTATTGGAGCACGCTGCCAGATCCAAAATAATAAACTAGCAAATCCGACTACCCTTTCACTTTCAGATATGCTCGAAAAAGCAACACTTCAATAACCCTTTTAATTTTGTATTTTATATCCATCTAGGTTTATTTTCAGCTTCTTTATTGTTGTTAATTCTATCTAAATTAATTTAGTCTTTTTGGGGTTTGCTTTCATTTCATTGTTTATTGATTTGCTTTTAGTTATTAAGTTATTGTTGCTGCTAATTTACTGCATAGTAAAATGTTGTTATTTTCTTTATGATTAAATAATGCTTCAACTGCAAGTTTTTCATGATCCTTTGTTCATATTTTTATAATTATTCCCAAATAATTCCTCTATTTCTATGTTTAAATTTCTTTTGTTATTGGTTGATTCATTTCATATTTGACTAACTCTATGTTGATTTTGATTTCAAACTCAGAGTATCATTGTTTATATAATGTCACATTACTTTTATTTTATTTCATATTTAACATATAAATTATCATTTTATCATTTACGGTTTCCACCATTAATTTTTCATTATTTTAACATGTGCAAATTTATATATTTTTTAATAAGATATGTTAGATTTCCAAATTATGATTATTTACATTATTATTTCCTCCGCATTTTTGAAAAAAAAATTCATCTGAGACCCACAATTTGTGATTTTGAAGGATTCTCTTCAAAAATACATGAACCCTTACCTAGAATATATTGGATTTGTACATATTTTCTTTTGTAATTAAATAATTGGTTTCCTAGTTACTTCCTAGAATTAGGCGTCGACTCATTTATTCTTAAAATTATTATAAAATTTAATTTAATTGAATGAATTATATTATTGAATTACCATGATGTTTCATCCTATTTGAATAAAGTAGGGATGTACACAAGTACTCATCAGATTATATACTTGAGAAATTATCAGTAAAACATAAATTCAAAATTTACTCTCTTGATCCCTGCACGTTAAAATAAATCAAATAAATTCCAATTTTACTCTATTATCTCAAATATTAAATAATTCAGAAAATATCACAAGAACTGAAATTTGAAATGTATTCTTCTCACACCTACTCATCAAATATAATAAAATAAAGTTTAAATTTATCCTCGTGACTCCCACTCATCAAATAAAATCAAATAGAATGTTTATGTAACATCTTGCAATTTGAAAGGAGCTTGAAATAGTCATTTTTGAAAATAATGAAAATCTTGAAATTTGTTTAAGTTAGGAAAAGCGAGTTTTTGGTCAACTTCCAATGACCATAACTTCTAGCTCATGATGATTTAGCCGTACTTCAAGATATGGTAGGAAAACTCTTGAAACAGTATTTCTAACACCGCTGAGTTTACACAATTCCAAGTTTGTATGAGTGGGTTGTGCCCTTTGGAAGTCTGACTGTTGGAATAAGGAAAGTCCAATCTGGATTTTGAAAGGGTAGTTTGCTTTTTCCTTGCCCAATTATTTTATTTCGTTGTTGGTAATTAAGTTAGGGTCTAATCAAAATTAGAATAGTTTACACTTTTACAAAAATACGATACGGGTTGGAGAATAGAGAAAAGAAGAGGAGAAATTAGAAGATAAGCAAGATTCGTCAAGATCGTCGAGTTTAGCTTGTGGATTTCTTCGGGTGTGATTCCTATTAGGTATGTGAGTTTACATAACATTGGATTAATTTATCCACTCACCAAACATGTTTTATTCATTGTAATTTTGTCCTAAAAAGATTGAGAACTTGATGCTCTTGAGCTGTATTCTTGAATTTCTTTTATTCTTGAATTTGGGATGAGATTGACGAGTTCTTGAGAGTTTAAGATCAACTATTTGATTTTCTTTGATTTAGGTTCTTGTTTAGATGTTATGTGTACCTGAATCTAAAGAGGTATTGAGAAAAAAGTATCAAATTTAAGCGAATTGGGGATAGAAAATAAAGAAGGAAAAAGTCAGGCAAAAATGACGTAATGTTCCTCAGGATTGTAAAAAATCTTCTTTGCGTTGCGGGGTTGTTACGTAGTGTTCTGCCTCAAAATTTATCTCATGACCAAATAATTTAATGCATCTCTTCATCACAACTTGCTTCTGGACAATGATTTATTGATCCTTTATGATGTTTAACTATCTAAAATCACCCTTAAACTTTATGAGATCTTTCCTATCATATATCATAATCCTTGAATTTATAATTTTATTCAAGGATTCGTTAAAAGTCAAGTCAAGAGAAGTTAAGAGCAAGCTCAAGTGAAGTTCATAGAATCTTCTAAAAGTCTTTTACAAATGATTTAACCTTGTTTTAAGACTTGAGTTTCAGTTGAGTAAAGCATAAAGCTTAAAGAGTAAAGATGGAAGTTCATTTCTTCAAAAGTATATGGGGACTATGTATTCCCAAAGAAAACGAAACCTTGATTTCCATAATGCCTCTCTACTATTTTTTCAGTAAAGAGCCTTTGAGCTAGTCTTTTAATGTAGAGCCTTTTAACTAGTTTTTCAGCGTGGAGCCTTTCAGCTAGTTTTTCAATAAAGAAACTTTGGGGTAGTTTTCAGTTAAAGATTAAATGCTTTCACAAAAAAGCAAAAGAGAACTTTGAGTTCCAATATAGCCTTTGAGCTACGTTTTTGAGAAATTATTTCACATCAGATAAAGAATTATGCTTTTTAAAAACATTAGATCTAGTATAATATTTTGGGAGTATTATTGAGAATCGATATAGGGGAGTGTTTAGACATCTCATAAACCTCATAAACCATGTAGCTACCATGGTTAGGAAAGGGTCATGCTTTAGATGATTCCATTAGTGCTTTCTAGCATAGACTAGTAGATCCACTTAGTAGCCCATGTTCTATTCTCATGGAAAGGTATATGACGACTCTAGAAGCATGAGGCAAAATGTTGTACCATCACAATAGCTCTTAATTGATGGTTTTCGGTTAGGAAAAATCCCACAACAATATTTTGTATTTTTGTATACATCAGAAACATTTTTAATTTTCATATCCAAACAGAGTTCATACTGTATCTTCGCATACATACAAAGTTATTATTATATTTCCAAATACACAGAGTTTAAAACCATGAATTAAAGCTTTTCTTGATACTACATTTATTTACACTGCTTTATAGTGTAATCAATTGAGTTGAGTTGAGTTTAGTTGAGCTAGGTAAATTCTTTAGTCCCTTTCAAGCTTATGTATTGTTTTAAAATTCCCCTCGCATACTTCTACATTCAATGTACTGATGCAATTTGACATGCATCTTCTTATGAAGCAGACACAGGAAAGCACGATCAGTGTCCAGCGCATCATTGATCATTTTGAGCAATTAGAGTCATTTGGTGCCTCTATGTGATTGTTGATGTATCCCTTTGGTTATGTTTTATTTAGTTGCTTATTTATTTTGGTTATTAGGATGCGAGGGTATATTTGCGACATCCCTAAAAGTTTTGAGGCTTCATAGATAGAGTTAGTTGATGTTAGTTCATGAGTCATTACTTTTCCTTTTAAGTTAAGTTGAGACTTGAGTTACCATATTCTTAGAAGTTCATTTCACTTGTTTTAAAATTATTTATCTTGAGTAAATTCTTCCGTTGTTTAACAATGTTAGGCCAAGAATTCTCTTGGGGCCATCAATGATTCTAGAGTGCTAGCCTCACCCAGGGTGTAGGCTCGGGCTTTACAAACTTTGTATCAAAGCACAAAGTTCAAGAGTCATAAGGAATCTATGAAGCAATGTTTGTAGAGTCCTAATTATCCGTCTAAAGTGCGCCACATGTATAATTAGGAGGCTACAACATTTTAGAATTTCCTTTTTTTCTTTATATTAACTTTGTGCGTTACAATTTTATCTCTAAAAATTTTCTTTCTACTCGTGCTTACACGTAACCGATTGTGAGTTGGAGTGTTTTGAGAGTGACTTCATGAGGTGTTTCATTCCTCATGAGTTAACAGAAGAAAATAGTTGTTTGCTAACATGAAAAGTAGGATGAGTTTATTCATAATTACTTTGACTCATTTGTTAAGTAAGGAAAGTAAGGCAGACACGTTGATAGGTTACATGGTCATAGAAAGGTTGATGATCCATGTGCAAGAAGTTGAGTAGGAAAAGCTGAAGGATAGAGAAAAGTTTAAGAATAAGAGGTCTAAGACATCACAGAATGAATCCAGGCAGCAAAAGAGTAATATGAACCGGTCTTCTTTCCAACATAAGCAAAAAGAACATGATATAGCATATGTTAGTGAACTTACAACAATGAAAAAAAGTGAATACAATAGTTAAAATTCTCAGAACTCTAGAGTTACACCTATGTATTCGCAATGTAGTAAAGCACAAGGGGGTACCGACACTCTTGCATTTTCTATGTGTGGTAGGAACCACTCTGGGATATGTCGTGATGGCTCCACTAGTTACTTCATGTCTGGATAAAACATTCATTTTATGAGAGTTTCCTAAGAGCAGACAAAGTAATGGTAATGAGGGAAATAAATTTCACTCTTCTTCAGTGCTCCACAAGAAAGAGATACACCTAAGGGGCTACTTCTGGCATTGATAGAGGATGAAATTAAGAAAGAGGATTCACCAGATATTGTCACTGGTATGGTCCAACATCAATAGATTTTTGAACTCGAGTAGTCAAATTCCACTGAACCAGTTATAGAGTTGAGAGCAATTCAACAGTGCCTAAGGGTCATTTTACTATGCACCTTAAGGCGAGAAAGTTAGTTTGTAAAGGGTGTGTCTATCACTTAGTCCGAGTTAATAACTAAAGTGAGGAGATACGTCCTATTCAGTCACTTTCATTCTTAAAAGATTTTCCAGAAGTCTTTCCAGATGATCTACCCGGAGTTCCTCTGAGAGAGATAAACTTTGGTATAGAAATTCTCCTAGATACTCATCCTATATCTATTTTGACGTACAGAATGGCACCAGTCGATTTTAAAGAGCTTTAAGAGAAGTCGAAGGATCTATTAGAAAATGGCTTTATTCTACCACGTGTCTCACCTTGGGGCACTTTGGTATTATTGTGAGAAAGACCGATGGTTCCCTTACGATATGTATAGATTACCGTCAGTTGAACAAGGTTACCATCAAGAAAAAATATCCTCTTCCAAGAATTTTTGTCTTATTCGATCAACTTCAGGGTGCCACCGGTTTTTCTAAGATAGATATCATATTTGGCTACCATCAGTTAAGAGAAACGGAATGTGACATTCCAAAGACAACTTTCAGTACCCGTTATGGTCATTATGAGTGAAACTCCTGAGCGAGAAAGCTGGTGAACATCTTTGGTCACTCTTTTCTTTCTTTCTCAACGTGTGCTACACATCCCATAGACAGCCTACTGAGAGTATCAGCAACTATACACTACATTTTCCTTACAAAAATGATAAAACATATTCAACTCAAACTACTTGAGAAATTCAAGCTATCTCCTCTGACGAAGATACAAATCTTTCTGGGTGAGCATATATTGGAGGCTCTTATGGTTTGGGAATACATAAAACTGAACACCATACTAGTAATGTCTCCCCCAAATCTTCAGAGAAAAATACGCAACCCACCCGGCTTGCTCCATGATCCAGGTCATGGTTAGGTAATTCATTTCAAATCTTAAGTTGATAGAAAACCGTAATTTTTAACCCTCTATCTCATTTCATACACACACCTCGGCGGACCTTTGGCCGAACCTGCCTCGGTAGAGTCAATAAAGGTCCTGTGGCTAACCAAGTCATCAGTTTAGAAAATCATTTCCCACCAACTATCTTCGTGAACTAAAATTTGACCTTCTCTGAGCGTAAACATGTTAATGGGGAAGCTCCCTCATGGATGGAATATCCTTCACAAATTTCTATCGAACTGCGCCCCCCCACCCAACCCCACCCTATGAAAATCCTCCCGATACCCATGTTCGAGACCCCCGGTCTAGGGTCCCACGGCAAATATTTTTTTGTAATGCTAAAATTACCCACATCAGGCTCAAAATCAACATTATGAGGAATTTCCTTCTCACAAACCAAATTACATGAAACTCAACACATCATATAAGAGTCCAATATGCCATATCTTAAACTTATAAACCTGCCTACATCATGATTCATGAAGACTCACCATATAAAAAGGCACATACAGACTCAATACAAGAAGAATTGCAAATTTTTAGTACAAAATGCAAACTTCACTGGAAAATATTGTAATGACCAAAACAATGACATTTTTGCAAATCTTCAACAAAAACGTAAGAACAACGTCTAGTTGCTCAGTCAATATTTTCATTACCCTTAGCAAAAACAACTACACCTTAGTTATCAAAAGATGATGAGGGTAACGAGAAAGACTTCATGTCGGCATCGGGCCTCCTTCCCATATTGCACCTTTTCAAACGAGGTGATTCTTCCATAACCACAGGATAGACTGATTTACTGATGTTTCAAAATTTAATGTTGGTTCATTAGAACCATTAATAAACCGCAACACCTAAAAGAACTTCCCATTAAGAGAAAAACGGAACCCCCCGCCGTTTGTACAAAATAAATTTTGTAGCTGAGTACAGACGTTCCTTCCTCCTCCACATGGTACTTAGAAGTAGTTAACAAAGAATTAATTCTAACTCCCACATGATGAAAAAAAGTAAAAAGGTCATGATTACGAAAATGATCCAAATTTGCACTGTCCATTTAAACATGAGAAAGGGAATAATCTAGAATCTCGAGTAACTTGGCCGGGGTCACGTTGCCAATTAGACCAATCAATGGTGCTCTATCGGAACACAAGATTCAGCCGACTACCAGCCCCAGCGGAGCACTCCTAAGGCTTGGTGAGCTAGGTTAGTTACTGGGGCACGGGTCCGGTGGTAAACCTCTGATATCACTTCCTCGGTGTGTGAAATTGATTCCTATCAAATCGGTATGTCACGAATTCGGTCCACGACATATATCTGGGTTGGTCCAGGTTCGTTATCAAGTCCAGTAATCAAAAGCTCCTCATCATAGAATTCTTTAAGCATCATAACCTACACTTGTCGTACAAAATTAGAGCAGAATGGAGTTAGTACAGAATGTATCTAAGATTGAAACCATGCAAAAACATCTTAAACAAAGAGCATTTTCTTGAAATCATAATTCAGAGCTTTTTGAGCCTAAATTTTCATAACCCTTTATGTAATAGAATTTATATCATTCACACTACTTTACATAAAAAAATTAAAGTCCAAACATCAGATAACAATCCACATATAGGTAATTTAATCCATATTCAGGTCAATCTTACAGTGAGTCCATTTCATTACTGTTGAATTGCACTTTATTTACCAGTGACAGTTCTTATTTAACCATTACACTCCACAAGTAACCCTCTAGTATACTTGGTTCAAGGCATAACTATTGTCCACGATGAAAAAACCTACTAAACTTACATAAGTAAATACCATACCATCATAGAGTGTAAGCCCTCTCAACTAAACATTAAGCCTATATTATAAGCAATTGACCAGTAAGCTACTCAACTTGCACATATTCTAAATTCACTTCAAATAAATGCATTATACGCCCGTACTCACAATCCTACTGTAAAGACTAGTAGTGCAAATGTTATGTGAATCCCCATATACCACAATACTTAGTAAACTACTCATAAGACCACAAAGACCTACATTACAATTAATATATCAAACAGAAGAAGTGAGTACAACTTCCACATGTAACAACCTTTATCATGTAGTCGTTAAAGGACCAATCTAGTGCAGATAAGGAAAAAGTATCTACATTACATAGACTCATACCATGGCAATGCCATGCAAAAGAAATAACAATAATCATACACCTTAGAATCACCTTCCAGAACTCCATTAAGGGTTGGCACTGTCAATGTCTAGGTGGCGTTCAGTACTTCCCCATATCTAAGTAACTCCCTTAGGTTCTCCTGTTAGGGTCTATCATTTACTCATGGTCCATTTTACTTTAGGGAAACTATAGCCTTAACCCAAACACTAAGCATGGGTTCTAAATAGGATTGGTTGTTGAGAGCCTTACACCAATGGAAGGTGTTCTTACCTAGTCAAGGTAGAACCTTAACACGTGCTAGCATACTAAGTGAATTCACTTGATAGATCTTATGTGGCAGACATAGTTTATGGAGCTAAGAGATAAACATAAGCCTCTACATGCTTATTGGAATAGGAGCCTCATCTCATGAGAAAACATGGTTGAACCTTCCTCAAAAGCCAACACATCATGTGGAACCATAGGTGAATATTCCTCCAAGCGAAGTCAAACCTTATGGGGACCCAATGGTGAATATTTTTTCAAGCGAAGTCAACACTCTATGAGAAACCAATGGTGAATCTTCCTCCATGTGAAGCCAACGCTTCCCATTTTCAAGTTCACTCGGTGCTAAGCTAAGTTCCCTTTTATTGAAAAGCCTTTATTACTTTACTTCATAAAACATTGGCTTAGGATATTGATTCCTTATATCCTTATAGAATATTCAAGCACCTATATATTTTTAGGGCACACATGATCACACCTTTCAAGTCCCCTCTATTGACTATATCTTCATACATGTGTGCATGTGCTTATAGGTGAGCAAACCTTTCACATAAAACATAAATGTCACATGTTCATATATCAATGCATAAGTCTATAGGTGTAAGTGTATGAGAAATACTTTCATATCAACACTTTAAGACACTATGCACATTCATATTTCACTCATATCATATACTTTAACGTCATAGCATATAAGACATATTCATAGCATATCATTATATTCATTTTCATGTTCATAGAAACCAAACCTAGGCACTATTCTTTCAAGGCACACATGTGCAATGCATAGACAAGGTCACATACCCTTGCCCATACTAGTACACCTACCAAGTCATTCTAGTTAATGGAATACATAAAATACTTCACATACATTTAGCTTACTTGCATAGTAGTAGACATTTAGTGAATATGAGATCAACCTTTCATTAGACACTATGAACCTTTACTACATTGTAAGCATGCATGTAGAGTGAGGGTATATGTACATTGGTCAATATGATCATATAATGGATATTAACAACACATTGAGGCATTCACCCTCTTAGGACCACAATGCATAACCAATCATAGACTATACAACACAATTTAGAATAGGAGAGAAGATAATCTTCGGATTACATTCCAGACTTCTAACCTTAGCTATTACACATTCACATAGGGATACATAGGTAGGGTTCATCAGTCGTTAACACTTCATTAATGTAAACACCTACACATGATCCTAACATAGATATACACATGCTTATAGAATAGCCATACAACCTAGATCACAACTATAATAGGAAAGTAGGCATAAGCTTCACATAGTATGATCATCATAACCACACCTATATTCATCAATTTTCCTTCAAGGACATGATCAATATATACATAATGACAATACAGTAAACACCGCCACCATAAGTGGACCATACCACACAATGCCATACAATGCTTCATCACCTATCAATACTATAAGAAAAGTAGAGAGGGAGAGCCACTCTTACCAATTCATCAACCTTTGATCATCATTGATCAATACAACTTTTTCATCATCAATACGTTATAGGGAAGAATCTAAATATACATTTAATCATGAAAGAAACCATGTACAAGTTGCTACAAGATTATACTATAACATAATACAAGGCATCACATATATACTAGAAAGTAGAGAGTCATAGTTCACTTAGTAGTATTCTTTACTTTGATAACCATAATTAACATTCACAATGTACCAATAATACTCACCCAGGGAAGTATCTGAAGACGTATAATCAAGTCTAAATTATGCTTCATCTACCCTAAATTGAGATCATATCACATGCATAACATTATCAATCGATAGACTAGAAGTACCTAGATCAATTCATACCAACCCTTCTTTACTTAGATCATAAAAGATTCATACCCACAATTCCAACCTGATATTAACCTAAGGTAGTAGATACAATCATCCTATCATAATCAAATTCCAATCTTATACATTATAAGATCAATGTTACAGTGAACACATGGAGATCTAAGCTTGGCATGTTCAAATCTTCATACATTGATCCACATGGATCCTTCATCATCAATTCATCATCAATACACGTAAATAAAATTAGACATAAGCAATTCAACATAATATAATCACAATTCAATCAATAACAAGCCACAATCACAATGCCCATGCAAGGGCTACATCGAGTTTGGGAAGGGACATGGGTTCATCATTCAATTGAATTGAAAATCACGTTGAAACCAATACATTATCATCAATTCGATCATTATTAAGCGTTTGAAAACATTTTTAGAAAGAACCCATGGCTAGATTGAAGAAGAAGCAGTTTGATTATGAAATTTCTTTGAAAACTTTGAGATTAACTCTCTAAATTAAAGGATAACTAGAGATGAAGGATCACCAAACCTTTATATAGAATAAACCTATAAAACTTGATGAAGAAACCATAGAAATCCAAACTCCAAGATGTTCTTGAGCTTCACCTTCAATGGAGGTTCTAGAGAGAATGTTTTTGGAGGAAAAGTCTAATTTGTGTGAATTGGATTAGGAATGGGTTGATCACGTTTTTGATCACTTAAATATACCAAAAAATAACCAAATAAACCTATCAGGGTAGGATGTGGTGTGAATTTCCCATTCACCCTTTAATGAAACAGTCACCAGGCAGCTTCCAACATCCTGCACCAACGACCACAATCGACGTCCATTAGGTCCATCGACAGGCAGTCTTTGGCTTCGTCGATTGGTTCCTTGGGCTGAGCCTAATGTAGGCTAAGTTTCAATCTATGACACCACCATTGAGGGGCCGTTTGTCAACAAATGGGGCGTCGTTTGGTTCAGTCGGTTAACACTAACAAGGCAGTGTCTCGACAACCCTTGGGTCTTTTTTGTGGCCCCTTTTGTGAAGCCCTTGGGAAATCGTATCGGGACGTTTCCAACTTAAATAAAAACCTTAAAAAGTCAAGTACATTACACATCAGTTTCACCCAAAAAAAGTACTCGAAACATGTCCAAACATGCAAGGCACACTCAAGACACACATGAACGTCTCAAGGGCTAACTTTCGAACGTCTTAGACGTTTTACGTCCAAACTTCATGAAACTCCATACACTGATTATAAAAAATAATTATTAATCATTTAAGGACCTAATAATCTCATGACAGGCACATAAGAACGTAAAAACACATAAGGCCCCTTAGGTGACTAGTCATCGATCGTCCTTTGATGTCTGACTTCCAAATGACATCAAATCAACCAAGCATACTTTAAATCACTGTATTGACATGTTAACCATATTATAGACACAAGTAAGTCTCTAGACACCCTAATTCATTTTGGGGGACTTACAATATCCCCTCACATAACGAGGACTCATCTTCCCTTTCTTGCCAAATCTAACCACCTCCTTTATTGGAAAAATTTTCAAATACACTTTATTTCCTTGTTCAAACTCTAATTTCCCTCTCTTATAATTGGAATTAGACTTTTGCCGACTATAGGTAGTTTGCAACCGGTTCCTTATAATATGAACCTTTTCCAAAGTCTTATAAATCAAATCGAGACACAAAAGTGAAGACTCACCCACTTCAAACCATCCAATAGGAGACCTACAGATCCTACCATACAAGGCTTCATGAGAAGCCATAGATATAGATGAATGGTAGATATTATTGTAAGAAAACTCCACCAAAGGCAAATTCTTATCCCAGTTTCCCTTGAAATCAATAATACAAGCTCTAAGCATATCTTCAAGGGTTTGAATAGTACGTTCCACTTGACCATCAGTTTGGGGGATGAAAAGCGGTGCTTAAATTCACCTTGGTACCCACCCTTTTTGGAATTACCTCCAAAATCTAGATGTGAATTGTGCACCCCATCGATAAGATGATAGGAATACCTATGCAAACACCCAATCTCATTTATGAATGTCTACTGCATAATGCTTTCTCCAATAGAAAGACTTGAATGGAATTAAAATGAGTCGGGAAATTTTGGTCAACCTATCAACAATCATCCATATAGAGCCATATTGATTTTGTGTTCGAGGCAAACCTACCACAAAATCCATATTGATGTCTTCCCACTTCCAAGTAGGAACTTGGATTTCTTGAAGTAAACCACCAGACTTTTGGCGTTCGAATTTCACTTGTTGGAAATTTGGACACTTAACAACAAATTCCATTATGTCTTTTTTCAAACCTTCCCACCAAAACACTTCCCTAAGTTCATGGTACATCTTTGGCGAACCAGGGTGAATGGAGTAACGGGACCCATGAGTTTCCTCAAGGATCCAGTTCCTTCAACCATCTACATTGGGAGCTTCCTCAAGGATTTGGTTCCTTCAACCATCTACATTGGGAACGCACAACCTTCCTTGATACCTCAAGACACCATCCCTCCCAAAAAGAATGACTCGTTAAGCTTACTAAGAACCGATTCCTTCAACTCCATCAACGGTTGATCAAGGTTTTATTTGTACTTCACTCAACTAGCAATGATGACTCAAATTTATGATGGATCATAAGACCACCATTCGAAAAATCTTCCAACCTCACACCCAACCTGGAAAATCTATGAACATCTTTCACTAGGTCTTTCTTGGCTTCCTCTACATGAGACACACTACCTATGGTCATACAACTTAGAAAATCCGCAACCACATTGGCCTTGTCGGGGTGATAGAGAACACTCATGTCGTAATCCTTCAACAATTCCAACCACATTCATTGTCTGAGATTCAACTCCTTTTTAGTAAACACATATTGGAGACTCTTTTGGTCGATATACACATCAAAATGAACACCGTACAAGTAAGGCCTCCATATTTTCAAGGCAACTACCACGGCCGCAAATTCAAGATCATGAGTTGGATAATTTCTATCATACACCTTAAGTTGTCTAGAAACATAGGCTACCACTTTCCCATGTTGAATACACACCCTAAACCCACTCGGGATGCATCACAATATACAAGAAAACCCTTTGTACCCTCCGGTAAAGACAACACTGGAACTGAAGTAAGACTATCTTTAAAGATTTGGAAGCTTCTCTCACATGCCTCTGACCACTCAAATTTCTTACTTTTTTGGGTCAAAGTAAGATAACCCGCTAGACGCAAAAACCATCCACAAACCTCCGATAATAACCCTCTAGACCAAAGAAAATCCTTATATCGGTTGGAGTCAATGTCTTAGGGCAATTATTGACCGTCTCAGTTTTCCTTAGATCAACAAAAACTCACTAAATAGAGATGATATGACCAAGAAACGCCACCGACCTCAACCAAAAATCACAATATTTCTATACAGAAATAATTGGTGTGCGTCCTTAAAACTTGTAACACAAGGGGGGTGGCGTCATATATTCCTTAATTCGGTTACATTATGATCACCTGTCGCTAATTTCTTTACATTTATATACCAAGATGTCGTCAATGAATACCGCCGGGACATTAGTGAGACCAAATGACATTACTAAGAACTCATAATGACCATATCTAGTCCAAAATGCTGTCTTTGGTATATCCTTACCTTTCACCCTAAATTGGTGAAACCCTGATCTCAAGTCTATCTTAGAAAAGTAGTTTTCCCCTTGGAGATGATCAAACAAGTCGTCAATCAAAGGGAGAGGATTCTTGTTCTTCATATTGACTTTATTGAGTTGGATTTAATCAATACACATCCTAAGGGACCCATCCTTCTTCTTCACAAACAAAATCAGTGCACCCCATGGAGAAATACTAGGTCTAATGAAACCCTTATCTAGTAAATATTTGAGTTGAGCCTTCAACTCTTTCAATTCAGTCAGAGCCATCTGATAAGGAGGAATTGAAATGTATTTGGTAACAAGTCGATACCAAAATCAATTCCTGCTCGGGAGGAATAAGAGGAAGGTCAATAGGAAATTTCTTCAAAAATTCCCTCTCCACGGGACAGACTCAATGGGAGGAATTTCGGAGTCTAACTCTTTGACTCTTACTATATGGTATAAACACATTAATATATATAATACTATAATATATATAATATAATAATATATATATCGAGTAGTACATATCCCTTCGTATAGGAAATTACTTATTCTTCTATTTTTATTGCACATGAAATTATGGAACATACATAGGCGCGTCAAATCTGGCGTCTCATCTCATACTGCGGCTATAAGAGTAGATATCAAATTGTGGCCTAGCCTACCCTACATCAATGAAACACGACCACATATGAGGTCATACAACGTTTAATATCTAAATTAAACGGAAAGAAAACATAAGTGTCTTGAACACTAAAATAATATCATAGGCTTGACAGTGGCATCACCCTCGGAAAGTGAGGACCTACCCTACTTGGATGATTAAGAATTCCAAGTTTTCTTCAAAGTCGTCTCCAAAAGTCCTTCAACGACCGAAACGTAAAATTTTGGGGAAAAGGAAGAAATGGGGTTAGTACACCACTTGTACTACCTATGAAACCATATGCACACATATCATGAAAACTGCTAAAAAGGGACATTTATTAAATATGTCAATTTCTTTGAAACCTATATGCGCGATCCTACCAGACTACTACTCAAGAATCAATTAGTCTATTCCTTAAGTTCTAGCTATGGTATATTCACATAATAACAACATCAAGTCTAGTGAATTCATCCATGCACATCATGTAAGTGAATACATATTCAACGTACTCTATCACAAAGTCATAATCACCACAGCAGGAACTAAGATTCATTATAGCATAACATAAAGAAAGGACAATTATCCATGTATCCCCTATCAAGTCAACAAGTACAATGACCAAGCAAAGCCCATTACCCCTACTCAATCAAGGAATCCCAAATAAATCATGACAATTATGCCTACTTCACTATAGCATGTATTCTAAGATGGATTTATATCAGTCATACTTTAACACGTAGACAACCACTATCTAAGTTGAACTTAATCTACACTACGTATCACGACATGTGGATTGAATAATATGACATGTCATGTACGTTATGCCATATCATATATAAGAACATCCTCCTAAAATCTCCTCAAGCGATAACTAGTGCTGTGTTTATGGTATAGTCCCAGACACACTACCTAGGCTAAGCTAAACCCCTTAGGTTGTCTTAGTTAGGGTTCAATCCTTTGTTCATTTTTACCTTTATGGAACATATTTCCCTACGACATAGACACATGAGCCTAATGATGGAATCCGATTCATGTATCCCTACACTCCAAGAAGGCAACCTCTTGCCACGGTAGTACCAAACATGAACATACCAACTACGTGGATTCAATAGCTATAATGCCTACGGGCCACATAGTCAAGAAACTAGAGATATAGTGTGGTACCCTCTTTATTCTAGGCTACTTGTAATAATCCAATCTCAGAGTAACATTAGTGATCCTACTTCCCTATGTGGGAAGGGTACACTCCTTACTCTGTTCACTACGGTTGCTAATCTAGAGCCCTTTTGGAAATGTCTTTTAATGTCTTTATTAATCATCATAGTTTATTGTAGGTCATAGGGTCTAACCCTTGTATAACATCATCATCATCATAGCTCAATAAGAATTGCATGAGTATTTTCCTTTCATTACAATTCATATAGCTGAGGTTAGCACATTTTCACATAACTTCATAATAAGGCACATTGGTAAATCATTCACCATACTTATAATATTTACATCCTAACCAACACCTCACACACCATAGTGAAGACATTTCAATTCAACAACATACCAACCCTATCAATCTTAATACAAGGCATAATCCAATACAACATCATGACTTAATCACAATCAACCATAATTGAAGTAAAGAATAGGGATCCCAAGATTTACCAAGTGTCCTTCATAATTCATCATCAAGGTCTTACCATAAAACCTTACTCAACCCAGTTATGGCGTAGTATCTTCATATAACCATAATAAATATTACAACAAAGCCAATTGAATCACTATATCACAATTCATCACTAGTTCATAGCTTAAGATATGATACTTAGGTCAATTCACAACAGAATTTCATAACTGATCAACTTCCGTCAAGATATAGATAAAGGAACTATAATCATCCTATTTATTTCCATGATTTATACAAAAACATCATCTAAACGCAATACCCAATTCAATTGAACGATATAATAACAATGCATCTCAAATTCACATACTAGGGTTTAAGGGGTAAAAGGTCATCATTCTACAAAATAGCAATTCATTCAAGATATACAAAATTTCCAGAGTTGAATTAAATTACTTGTTATATCACTAATAATACCAAATAAATCATAAAAAAATCAAATTATAACATAAATTTCTACATTGGAAAAGACCCCCTTGAAAACCCAATTTTTGAAATCAATTTGATTGAACCCATTAAGGAAAGAGGTCTCAAAGGTGAAAGAGATCCCATAACTTAATAATTGATGAATATTTATGGTGAAACTAGACTCTTTGCATCCATTAAACCCTCCCCTAACTTAATCTTCAATGGAGTTCTTCACTAGAGAGAGAAAGAAGAGACCAGGAATAGAGTTTAGGGTTTGGGAATTATGTGAGTTTAGGTTAGGGATTTATATAGGGGGTTAACTGACTTAATTAGACCTACCCTAACCCCTTTTTCACTTTCTAAATAAGCAAATTAATTAATTAACCTAAGGTAAAATGTGCAGTGAAAACAGGCACTCACAGAAGACACCACGATTGAATGATCAGGGTCTATCGACGACCAGTCCCCCCTTCCTGCACATTCATAGGTAAGTTTGGAGATTGTGCAAAAGAGGACCTTCAAAAATTCGGCTAAGTGTCCATCAATGGAGGCAATCGACGCCCCATCGATTGGACCACGAGGTGTCATTTCCCTTCGTAGGTGCAAATTGCCCCACAGTCTTTGACCCCAAAATGCAAGGGTCCTCCTCAAGGGGCCTTGGTTGGTCCTTGGGGATTCGTGCCCAGACATTTTGACTATGAACTAACTCTAATACGTTTAGACACCGTTCAACCAATTTTCATCATTTTCCTACTCTTAAAAGCTAATCAAATAGGCTAAGACACGCTTGTACCTTTTTGAACTAGTTTTCAAATGTCCAAGACGTTTTGGTTTCTAGACTTCCTAAATGTCTCATATTCATTAAAATTGACCTTAAAACAATGTATAAACCTTATGACACTCATCTTAGGCTCTAGAACACGTCTTGGATTTTTGAAGTGTTACACCCTCCTTAGGAGCAAGTCTACACAAGTGACTCCAATCCACATAGGGGCAACTATGGGGCATCACTGATATACAAGGGCAACATATATCCTTTCACTATATATAACCTTTTTTTAAAACATTTCAAGCCTATTTCATAACATTACACCATCATCATACATAACCATAAACAACCTATCGTTCCAAAGGGAACTCTATTCAACAATAACAATTCTTAACAAGCTATAACCATTTCATAATCATAATTTCTCAACATATATCTCAATTCTCATAAATCAAATATGGAGATAAATGACATCACATCAAGGCATATCAATTATAACCTTCACACTTACTCATCAAGCCACAAAACCAAAGTAAACATCAAACTCACCTTTTCTCCCAAAGGCTTTGAGACATCATCCCTTCAAAGAAATCTTATCTAAAAGATCATTGGACAAGGAAACATAAGAGAGAGATCATATAGAGTTAAGTTCTATGTCACGACACAAGATTAGTGAAGAAAGTGAAAATCTATCATCCTATAACCTCTCGCTCATAGATGTATCACGACTCATCTATGATGAATGAGACTCTATTAGACGTGGCAATATGAGACTTTGGAACCTAAGAATCATTTTCTTTAACCTTATGCTCTGATACCAAGTTTGTCACGATTCGGAAGCACCCCCTAGAAGTAACAAAGTGTACTTGACCTATTAGAGGTCTTATACAAGCCCTTAGAAAACTTTCATTACTTAAAAATAAAAATAACTGAAACTTTAAATTTTTTTTATAGCACATCATATGCTAGAATCATCACTTCATATATATAAAAATATCATAAGTACATAATTAGACTCTAAGTCTCTTTTCCATCTTAAGACACAACTCGATAGAATTGAATAGGGACACGACCCTTAAGAACATACAATAATAACTAAATTGTTACATAATTTCAATAAGAACATGACATAGGAAAATCCTTAAATCATAAGGATCCCTTTTCGTTGAACTTGGGAGATCTATCCAAGATCTTGACTTAAGAGATATCCTCTAGCCATCACCACCTACACTTTGTCTAAAAAGCTGAAGAAGAATGGTATTAGTATAAGAATTCACAAAGCATGGAAACCAAGCAAAACCATGCTTTTGAAGAGGGAATTTCATTTGAAATCATACATGTATTTTTTAGTAAACTTCATGAACATTGGCACATATAACCACAATATAGTTCGCATACATCATATAGACATGTACACTACTCATAATAGCACATAAGTCCACTTAACAAATTTTAATACATCTTCAATACTTACAACTCATTACTTTCCTTTTTACCTCCACATGTTTCCTCAAGCAACCCTCAAGTGTACTTAGTACAATGTCTCACCTTGATATTACCTATGATAGTTTTTCATAGATATGATTCATCAACACAACCACATATATTCACAAAGTCATAAACACATCATAGCCATAAACATCACATAAGACTCATCACCTAATACAACACCCAAGTCGTACTAGTGCAATGTGTGGGTAGCATCCCATACTACTACTTACACCAAGTGTTCCTAAGAAGTCACCCTAGACTAGGCATAACATAATAAAAAAGTCATTTCACCTTCATTTATAACTAAACATAAGGTCACATACTTTATAACATGCACTTACTACAATTTTAGTCATAATTTATTCAGCTTATATCATAGGTAAACCACCCTCACAACCCCTTCACAAGCTTACTTGTGCAATGTACACATGCCCCACATATACTAAGTACCACTTATTTAGAAGCCATAAGTGTAACTAACATGCATACTTATAATTCATGTCTTGACATAGAAAAGTATCTTTAACATGCATTCATACAATTTATACATAACATAAGTCTTACTTCCATAAAAGTACTAATCTTATCCTTTCTTGGATTTCACTAGTGCAATGCATGGGTAGGGTCCATAGTCTTATTTGTACTATGTAATCTCCTCAAGAAGTTATGATAAGGGTCAATATTCTTATCTTAGTTCATTTCTTAACTTTCTGGAGATATAATAATAACCGACATAGACCATGTGAGCTACAAGGATTCCAGTGTTTTACTCCAAAATCGAAAGGTAGGGTATTACTTGACAAGGTAGGGCCATCATACATAATAGCCATTATAATGGATCCACATAGCTAAAATCTACGGGGCATGTAGTTATGTAACATGGAGATTTATACTAGAAACCTTGACTTGCTAGACGTGGAGGTTTCTATCTCATGAGAAAACATCTATGTTTGGAACCCGGACTTTCTAAACGTGAAGGTTCTTTTGTGGGAAGTCAGACTTACTAACGTGAAGATCCACTCTCATTTGTCATGTTCACTCGGTGCAAAGCTGAAACTCCCTTTTAAAACATATTTAAGCCTTAAGTACATTAGTCATAAATTAGGCTTTAGGAGCTTGCTCCTTCATACATCATATAGCTCAAAAGATTATAAGATGAGAATGTCGTTTCATCATAGACCCTACCTCATGTGATAATTTCCTTTCACATAAGTCTACTATCATACAATCATGCGTGTGTGCATACAAATATGAGATCTACCTTCACATGGAAACCTCTAGGCACACATGTTCATAACTTTATTAATCATATACTTTACATTTATAGAAATAGGTAGTGATGCATATGAGAACTATCATTTAAATAATCATCATGAACCTACCCTATTCATGGACATGCATAAAGTACGTATACTTTAGTCAACATGATTACATAATGGCTATGACATATCCTTGAGGAATCTACCCTCTAAAGACCACAACACATGTAAAACATTCTTCAAGTATCAAGTCATACACATATAGAGTATTAAGGACTACAGACTACATACACTCACATTACATCATAGGAAACAAGAACATATCAACATTCGAATAGAAGACTCCTAGTATACTTTGTCCACACATTCATATAAGGTTCACATAGGTAGGGGTGATGCTATAAGAGTATTCATCATCATTATCCATATAGACCACACATAAATCATGCAACTAGTGTGGAAGACTATACATATAACTCCACATAACATTAGTTAACTTAGATATGCTAGAATTAAGGCTACATGATTCAACTTCCTAAACATGGAAATCATCATATCTTTTGATAATGCATCTAATTCCTTTAAGTCCATGATAATAACACATAAAAATGTACAATAATGTAAACACTGTCACCATAAGTGGACCACACCAATCACACAATTCATTGTACATTCTAAGCTAATAAGAAGAAATATGTCAACATACCAAATCTCAAAGATAATGATCATCGTTGATAAATTCTCCATAAAAAATAATCAATTGATATATATAATACAAGGATTAATCAATACACTATAACACAATAACAATTGAATAATAAGCTAATCAAGATCAAAAGAACCATAACACATCATAATTTTAAAGGTTAAGGAGATTATGGGTTCTTCATGGAATTGGACTGAAATAATGTTTAAACCATAGATTAATCATATAATCATCATTTTAATGCTTTTGAAATCATTTTATCAATGAACCCATGGCTAGATTGAAAGATGAGATTTTTGACATAAAATCATGTTTGAAAAACCTTTGAATGAACTCCTTAGATGGAATATTATATAAGGTTGAAGTATTACCATACCTTTTACATAAGAATTCCCGCAAAAATATTAGAATAGAGCTCCATCAATCCACCTCCATAGCTTGTTCTTGAGCTTGGGCTTCAATGGGGTTTTTTGGGGGTTTCAGGAGAGTTTAATTGAGAGAAAAAGTAAGATTTGACGAATGAGTTATAAATTAGAGTTAAGACTTATATACTAAATTAAAATACCTAAAATCCCCTAAATTAACCGTCTATTTTTTAATTAGGACATAGGGTCAATTTCCCAATTCACCCCTAGAATGGCAGCGTCCAAGATAGATTGCAGGTGCAATCTGCGGAGGGCTAGGAACGGGCTGTCGATTGACTGACGCGCAGTCCTGATGCTCCATAATTGGTGACTGAGGCTCACATTTTTGTGTCTAAACTCACAAGTCTAAGTGTTGAGCAACACACCCAATCAATGGGGGTCTTGTTGGTGTACGGTCCATTGATTGCTAGTCGTCAAATGACACTGCCAAGGCAGTGTCTAGAAAACATTTGGGACCTCCTCAAGGACCCATTGGGTGTTCCTTGGGGAGTTGGGCCCGTACGTTTCGAACCTAAATAAGTTTATATACGAGTTAGGATCCTCCCCTATCAATTTAGACCCGAAACAACACATAAAACATACATAGGCACACTAAAACACAGTAGTACATCTATAGACCAACTTCAAACATTTTGGACGTTTAACCTCCAAACCACTTTAAATCAACCATAAAATATCTAAAACACTTTATTAACATGTTATTAAACTTTTTAGGCACATTTAAGGATCAACACACCTTATTTCATTTTGATGGTCTTGACACTTGCCAGGGTCTCACAGGCAACATGAATCAATTTGGGTGATTGTCGATAGAATTAAAAAATTAGCTCACTTTTTTCCAGTAAATACTACTCAATCGGCAGAGTATTACACAAATTTATACATTCAAGAGGTGGGATACTTTATTGAGGCCACATTTTAATAATTTCTGATAGAGGTGCACAATTTACTACTCAATTTTGGAAGTCTTTCCAGAAAAGTTTGGGTTCAAATGTGGACTTAAGAACTGCTTTTCATCCTCTGGAGGATGAGCAAGCAGAGTGTACTATCCAGATCCTTAGAAGATATATTGAGCGATTATGTGATTGATTCCAAGGGGAATTGGGATGGTCACCTACCTCTAATTTAGTTTGCTTGGAACAACAACTACCATTCACGTATCCAAATGGCTCCATATGAAGCTCTTGCTACCACAAGAGTTAGAATCATTTCATATGGTATTTCATATGTCCATGTTCAAGAAGTTCATGGGTGATCCTTCATTGATATTACCAACAAAAAATGTTGGGATTAAGGATATCTTATCCTATAATGAGATTCCAGTTCATATTTTAGATCGCCAAGTTAGTAAGTAGAGAACAAAGGAGATTGCATCAGTCAAGGTTCTTCAGAGGAACCAATTTGTTGTTGAAAAGACTTGGGAAGCTGAAGAAGATATGAAGAAGAGATACCCACATATCCTTGAATCCATAGAGAATGCTGATCAAGATACTAATTTCTCTTCTTAATACTTCAAACACCGAGTAAGAATGTTGTGGCTTACTTTTGATTGTTTAGTATTAAAATTGAGGTTACTATTATTAACTTAGTAGAATAAATCTCATTCGAGAACTAATGTTCCCAAGTTGGACATATTGTAACATCTCATAACTCAAAATGGCTAAGAATAAGCTAAGCAACTAAAATTAATCACTTTTGGAAAGAAAGGAAAAAATCTGGAATATTTTCTAAGTTTAAGAAGTGATTTATGGTCATTTTCAAACGGCCATAACTCCTAGTTCAGGATGATTAAGACGTGGTGATGTGGTTGGAAAGACCTTTAAAATATATTTCCAACTCCGCCAAGTTTGCATATTTTTTATATCGTATAAGGGAGATATGCCTATCGGAAGTTGCGCTGTTGAATTAAGGAAGGCCCCAATCCGAATTTAAGGAAGGGAAAACTAGTTTTTTTCACCCATTTATTTCCTATTTCTTTTTAGGGATTTAATTAGGGTAACAATTTTTAGTTTAGATTAGAAAATCAGTTTTATGCTTAGGGCTTGGATAAAGAGAAGAGAAGAAGAAAATGGGAGAAAGATAGAGGATTTGCCATGAACGCCAAGGAATTTCGAGTGGATTCATCGGGGGTGATCCCTATCAAGGTATGTGTGATGTTTCGTGTTTGGTTAATTCATCCACACAAAAAACATTTTAAAATTCCATGGTTTTGGAATTGTTTACTTGATTAGAAATGAATTCTTGATGAATCTTGTCGAACCCTATTGGTTGAGTTGTTTCAATGCCCATGTTGACTAAAAAATTCCTAGTTTTTTTGAGTTAGATCTATTTGGTACTGAAGGTATTGATGATACTAGGGTTTGGGAATAGAACTATGGAGGTTTGGGAAATTTAGGATTAGATAATTAGAGAAGAAATACGTTCATGTGCATCTGGGTAGCACCAGAAACGGCACACATCTTGGGGCGGCGCGCTTGAAGTGCTCCAAAAGGTGCCTCATACAAATTGGTCTGACGCACTGCGTCCTGAACATACCTTCGGCGTTTTAGCACAGTTTTTATACTTAAGCCTTTTTAAGTGCTTCTAAGGTATATTAACATTCTCCAATGATTCTAATTATTTCAAATAATTTCTAAACACCTAGAATTCGTCAAATAACACAAATCATAACCATGAATCCACAATCCAATTCAAGAAAAGTTAAGATCAAAGTCAAGGAAGTTAAGCATCAAGTCTAAAGTTAAGAAATAAGTCAAAGCAAAGTTCTTAAAGGTTTTCAAGAGTTCTTACTACACATTTTAACTTCATTTTAAGGCTCAAGTTTCAAGTTAAAGTAAAGAGTAACAAGTTGAACTCTTTCCTTCAAAGAAATGTACGAGAACTAAGTATTCCCTAAGAGTTGATTAAGAATCACGTTTTCAAGTTAAGCAAAGAGTAAATAGTTGAGTTCATTTCTCAAAAGTTATAAGGGAACTAAGTATTCCCTGGAAGTTTATAAATGTTTTCACATTTAGGTGAAGAGGAAACTATGATTTTGCAAAATAGATTGAACAAGAAAAGGCAACATTGATTGCAAGAGAGTTTTTTAAAGCTTAGTGTTGAGGAATTATCTCAACCCAAAGAAAGAAAGTTGTTTATAAAAGCATGAGCTAAAGTATATTTTGCAAGTAGTATTGAGAACCAATGTGACAATCAAAATTCATATTAACTCAAGTCTCCATAAAAACTATGTAGCCTTCATGGGTATTAACGAATCATATTTTTAGATGATCATGGAAGCTAAGCTATTTGATTCACTAAGTTAAGTAATTTTATGAGATGGATAAGTATATGACAGTTCTGGAAGCGTGGGCAAGATGTTGTATCACCACTTAGGCTCATAGTGGGTATTGTCGGTTAGAGAATCTCCAATAGAAATTATATTACTTCATATATAAGTAAAGTTGAGTTTGTTATTTTAATGAACTAAGTTGCTATGGATATGTTACTAACATAGACAACCATGAATGGTATTCATTGACATGAGTGACTCCTTTCTAGTCGTAGTTGGTACCTCCCCTGTTCACTTCAACATGCAAGGAACACCTTCAGGAAGAATCAAAGTTTTTCTCTTCTGCAAATCTATCAATACTTTATTCAGGATCTTTAGTAGTCGATCGTTCATTTTCCCTCCCCAGTGGATTTCGAAAGATCGACATAAAAGAATAGATAAAAAAAGAGTACAGGGATATTTAGCTATTTAGCTATTTAGTGAAAGGTGACAGCCTAGAATCTCGAACAGAGATTGGATGAAGAATTGCTTTTTCTTTAGCGGGAATGGCTCCACCTTTTTATTTAGCAATTGCCGCCCGGTTAATAAGAATAGGATGTACTTATCGATCGGTTAAAGGAAAGAGTTGGGCAAGCCATCAACAATGGAATACCGAACTCTACCCATGTGACGCCTCGTAGCCAGGAAGAACTATAGAATCAGAGAATTACATTATAACATCGATGGAAAGGTCAAGAGGGTACCTAAAAATAGATTTAGAATCCAGATTAGGAAAGTCTTTCCTGATTTCGAGCAAATGTAATGCGACATCCAGGCAAAAAAGGGTTGGGGTCCGATCTGCGCTTACATCGCTAAAGAGGATAAGAATCCACATATATGGGGGAACACGTCAAAGGAGCATGTTATGGAAGTATCATAGGCTTATTAGGGAATGAAAAAATAGGGTGTGCTTCTCTCTTTACAGTTAAGTGGCTTTTCGCTCCTCTACGACTACTTGTCGCCCAACATGATCACGAATGAAGATAGAGAATTGCGTAGATAGAAGGACGAACTGAACCAACCCACTTTTACTAATCGTAAGAAGAGATAAAGAGAATGGTGAATCCTTTCCTTATAGTGTCTTTCAACTCCTTTTGCCGGGGGACATCACCGGAGAATAATGTCGGGGACAGGGTGAGAGCCTCTCGTTGGTTACTCCTTTTAAGTGTCGATTCTTCCATATTTAGATATGGATATAGATCCATATAGAGATCTATATATTTCTATCGATATCTAATGAGAAATAGATATTGATCTGGTTTCAAGATATATGAACAAGAGAGATCTCTAAATATCCATTTGAGAAAATAGATGAATAAAAAGGGCGAAGCCAACTGAAGGAAGATCCAATCTTCTAATAGAAGAATAGGCTTCACCACTGCTTTATCCACAAGACTGTCATAAAGGCTCTCTCTGATCTCCTAAAAAGACAACTTTAGAGCACAAGTCAAAGTCATGATAGGGGAGCAAATTCCGCGCACATGATTCAATGGTTTGCTATGCTCTGTGATCTTATTCTTCATCAAGACCAGATGCTTCATCTGCTTGTTTAGATTAGTAGGACTTCCAACACACGCTATAGTGTGAAAGATATCCCAATTTTATTGCAAGGGATAAACCGAGCAACTCCTCTAAAGGGATTCGGTAATGGCACAAGAGAGAAATTGCCAATTAACGATACTGATTCCGGATTCTCGATACCAGAGGACAAAAGACCCATTCCTGATAACAGACAGATGATGACATAGTCAAAGTCTCTAATATAAATTCCATACCCCCACATATACTAAGTAAATCCATTCAGAATCCATAAGTGCAATTCACGTTCATAAGAAGAATTCATATGTTAACATAGCAAAGTGACTTAACAATGCATTCATACAATTCATATATGACAGTACATAAGTCTAGTATATATCTACTAATCTCATCCTTTCATGAAGTTCACATGTGCAATCCATGGTTAGGGGTCATCATCATACCTACACTAGGTAATACTCTATGGGATTTTTAATTAGAGTCCATAACTTATCTTAGTTTATTTCTTACTTTGGGAGACTTGGCCATAATCGACATAGACCATGTGAGGTACATGAAATATGGTGTTGTCCTCCCACACAGAAAAGAGAGGGTTAAAACTTGCCTAAGGTGTAACCAATCAAATATAGCGATCTAGTTGGTATCCACAAGATATAACCTACATGGGCACGTAGTTATGAAATAGGGAGATTGCTTCTAGAAACCTTGACTTACTAGTAAGGAGATTTCCATATCATGAGACAATATCTATGTGGGGAACCCGAACTTGCTAGACGTGAAGGTTCTCTTATGGGAAGCCAGACTTACTAAACGTGAAGCCCCCACTTCTATTTGTCATTATTTCCATATCATGAGACAATATCTATGTGGGGAACCCAAATTTTCTAGACGTGAAGGTTCTCTTGTGGAAAGCCGGACTTACTAAATTTGAAACCCCCACTCCCATTTGTCATGTTCACTCGGTTCTAGGATATAACTTCAAGTTTAATTATAATTTATCCTTTAATGCATTAATTCATAAATAAGGCTTTAGGAGCCTTCTCCTTCATACATCATATTTCTCAAAGGATTCTAAGATGAGAACTTCCTTTCATCATAGACCCTACTTTATGTGAGAATGTACTTTCACATGTTCATACAATCATATAATCATTTGTGTGCGCATACAATGTGAGGTCTACCTTTAAATAACACCTCTAATTCACACATGTTCATAACTTCATTAATCATATACAACATATGCATAGAAATAGGTAATGATTCATATGAGAACTATCCTTTCCTTAGTCATCACAAATCTACCTATTCATAGACATGTATAAAGTGCTTGTGTGTACATTGGTCAACATGATCATATAACATCTCTAACATAACATTGAGGAAGAAACCTTATAAAGATCACAATCACATGTACCACATTCCTTAAGTCTCAAGTTATACATTTATATAGAGTATCAAGGACTATAGAATACACACACTCACATTACATCATAAGAGACAAGAACATGTTCAATCATTAGAATAGAAGACTCCTAGCACACTTTAATCACACATTCATATAGGGTTCATATAGGTAAGGGTCATGTTATAAGAGTATTCATCCTCATTATCCATCCTAGACCACTCCTAAACCTAACATGATCATGATATATACACAACATCATCCACACACCTAAATCATGAAACTAGTGTGGAATACTACTCATATACTTCACATAACATCAATTCACTTAAAACAAGATATTAGAATCAAGCATAAATCCTTCAAATTCCTAAATAACTGGACCTTACAAAACAATGCCTTTCAAGGCCCATTCAAAATACATTCTAAGCTAAATAAGAAGTAGTAAGTCAACTTATCAAATATCCATGCTAATGATAACCTTGATCAATTTCTCACAATTCATAATAAATTGATATAGATAAGACTAGAATTATTCAATATACTATAATCTAATAACAATTGAATCATAATCTAGTCAAGATCACAAAACCAATAACATATCATAATTTGAGAGGATAAAGAGAGCATGGTTTCTTCATGGAATTGGACTGAAAATCATGTTTAAACCTTAGATTAATAAGATATTCAACATTATAATGCTTTTGAAACCAGTTTATCAATGAACCCATGGCTAGATTGAAAGATAGGATTTTTGACTTAGAATCATACTTGAAAAAACTTTGAAAGGGCTCCATATATGAATGCTTATCTAGAGATGAAGGATTACCATACCTTCTAAATTATATAGACCACGAAATTCTGAGAAGAAATCTCCAAGAATCAACCTCCATATCTTGTTCTTGATCTTGGTCTTCAATGGGGATATTGGGATATTGGGGGAGTTTTGAGAGGGAAAGACTAAAATTGAAGAATGAATCTTAAATTAGAGTTAATGCTTATATACTAAATTAAAATACCAAAAATTACTTAAATAAACCGTCTCTAGTCTAATTAGGACGTGGGGTGAATTTCCCAATTCACCTATTGCATGGCAGTGTGTATGCTGCAGATTGTAGGCTCACACGACAGTGGCAAGATGATGGGGCATCGATTCAGTGACGGGTCGCCCTGCACTCCATCGACGGTGAGTGAGACTATCAATTAGGGTCTTAAACTCACACATCTAGGTGTTGAGCGACGCCCCCAATCGACGGGACGTAGGTCAGCCTACTAAGAGTCATTTTCCAGGCGTCGATGGACACTGCCATGGTAGTGTCTAAGAAGCATTTGGGTCTTCCTGAAGGACCCCTTGGGTGGTCCTTGGGGATTCAGGCCTGCAAATTTCCAACATAAATACAATAATATAGAAGTTAAGGGCCTTTTATTTCAATTTCAACGAAAAGGAATACATGAAACATGTCAAGACACACCAAGGCACACATGCACGTCTCAGGCTATCTTTGAAACATCTCTGACGTTCTTGGACGTTTGACCTCTAAACCACTTCAAATCAACTATAAAACACTGTAAATCAAGTAATTAACATGTTATTAACCTTTTTAGACACAAGCAAGGATCTAGGCCCATTAAACTCATTTTGAGGGTCTTGACAATTTGTGAAAATGAACTAGTGTGCCTTGGTATGTTTCAAGAGATTTAAAGAGTCGGTTAAAAGCCAAATTTGAAAAGGTTTATAATACAAATTAGAGTGTTTTTAGGGTCAAAACTCCGAGGTACGAATCCCTAAGGTCCACCCTAGGGGTTCTTGAGTAGAACCGAACATTTGACCTCCAAAATAGTCTATTAGAAATGTGCACCGACGAGGGTGAACGATGAGCCTTCCTTTGAACGACACTCCGTTGTTTAGTTACGTTCGTTACACATAGATAAATCACCAAAAGTCTTCAGAAATTAGTCTCTGATTCAAAGCACAACTCACCAAGACGTTCCGTGGTTGGATCGACGACTCATCAATAGGGTTTCGTCGTTTGAGACCCCACTTCAGTACAAAGTTTTATCTTAGTTAACGGGTGATTAGTTAATTAGTTAGTTAATTAATTAATTGTTAGGGAAGGTTTTGATTAGTTAGTTTAGGACTATGTAAGCCTCCTAAGTCATTAGATTAACCTAACACCTCATTATTTCCCAAACCAAAATCACTCTCATTTCTGTTTACTATGTCTCACTACCCCAAAGACCCCCATTGAAGAGCAAGGTAAAACTTCACTAGGGATTTAAGATAAAGGTTTTATTCCAAAATTCTCTAATAAATTGAAAATGTATAGAAGCTTTTTACTTTTGGAACTCATTTCCCTAAGAGGTTCTTCAAATTTTTGTTTTCAAAGATGTCTAAAACTATGGTTTTCATCAAATTTCATCATTTATATTTCAAATTGATTTAATGTTGTATTGTATTGATTAATATTGATGGATTAGTATTGTTTAATGATTGAATGTTGTGTTACTCTAGACTTTGACCTAGTTTCCCTAAAAGGTCCATGATTGTCCCTTTCCCTCTAACCCTAGTTACAAATTGGGTTGATTGCTGATTAAGGATGATACAGTTGATTGAGTTCTTGTATAGTTTACTTTTCTATGATTATTATGAGGGAATTGACTGATAAATATGTGAAATTTATGGTGGCATCTTTAATGATATTCTTGGAAGGTATTGGTTAGATTCTCGAAGGTTATGAACACTTTATTGATGTAATGATAGTTTATTCAAGATAATGTTGTTAAATTGAAGTAAGAATGATGAAGTTATGGATGTGTTAATAAGTAATGATAATAATGCATTGTGAGATGATGGAAGGGGTATGATTATGCAAGATTGAAAGTGATTATCTTGTGTACCTTATTATTTTGATTGTGATATGATGCTTCTAACATTGATGATGATGGTTTAGTGATGAAAGGATGTTCTTATACTAGACTACTGAGATAATGACATGATTATACAAAGGTTAGTCTCCTATGACCTATATAAAGTATTGATAATATGAAAGCCTTAAAGAGACTTTTAAAAGAGAATTTAGCTTAGCACCAAGTGAACTAGCTATGAAAGGTATCCCTTCACAAGAGGGGAGGTAGGTTCACCACTGATCTCATGAGATGGATACTATAATGCGAGTTAGCACAAAAGAGTTTCAATGCATATCTCCTAGTTCTGTAACTTCGCCCTTATAGAAAGACTAGATAGTGCATCCACCTAGATGCTACATTTATGATTCATCATTTTATCTGGGAAAGTTGAACACCTTCTTTCTTTTAGGGTTTCTATGACACCGGATTCCATGTTTAACTCACATGGTGTATTGTCAATTATGATGAATGTTATCGAAAGTAAAATGAAATAATGAAATTAATGAAGATTGACATTAACTGGGGTCACTTAAGGGGACTACTTAGGGTATGAGACTTTACCTATTCATTGCACAAGTTGGCCTTGAGGGGAGTCCTAGGAGGATGTTCTTGTGTACTTATGTTATGAATGAAATGCACTATTGTTGGAGTTATATGATGTTTGTTTCATTTGATGAACATGATATTAGTCTAAATTGCTATGTACGATAATGACTATATGTATGATGATGACTATGCATGATATGATGTTATATGAGGTAAACTCATTGCTTATGGTTTCTTTACTAGTTGACTTAGTTTATGTGGGGCTATAGGGCTTCACATGAACATTGCACTAGTTGGCATGGATTGGGATTATGAGTAAGTGTCTTATGTTGGTTTGATGATATGAACTCTAAAACATGAAATATAGTTTATGCCTATATTAAGATGATATTCATGCATATGAGTATGATTATGTGTCAATGTTGATATGATTATGGACTTGTGTATGCTCTTGTATGTGCATTAAGGATTTCAAAGTTACTTAGAATATTTTTGAACAAAATACCTCTTTGTTCATGATTTCAATGGTTTTACGTGCATATGATTCCGTACTTAGTGCATTTGGTTTTTACTAACCCACATTCTCTCTATTTCTACAAAATGTAGGTTCACACCATTGAAGAGCTTCAAAACCATTTACTAGGAAGACTTATATAGTTCCTTAGTTGTTGGTGAGTCCTCATCTTCGAGGATGATGCTATTATTCTAGCCTTACTATTTGACTATGTCTAAGACAATGAGTCATTTCTTATCTTTTGAGACTTTGTTGTAAATCATGCATGGGACATATGATATTTGAGTAAGGTCTATGTGTCAAAATTTGTAATTCTCTAATAGATGGTTTTTGTGTGAGACAATAATATATTATGTTGTTAAATGAGAAGTCTAAGTAAACTTTATATACGGATAAACAAGAAGTTTATGTATACTTCATACATAAAGTTTAAATTTTTCCTCATTTTACATACCTATGATATGCAATGATGTATGCTAAGGGCTATTTTAAGGCCTTTTAGAGGGTGAAGACGTCGGATACATCTAGGAGGTGCTCCCCGGTCGTGACAACTTTACTAGAGGCAAATCACCTATGTCTAGGCTAAGAATTAGTAAGGTTACTTAAGGAAGTATTCATCTTTCATTATGATGTTCATTCTATCTTCATAATGCTTATGCCTTATGGCTTATGTCCACTAATCCTTATGTTATGTTATTTATGCTAGACATATATTTAGTACTTGGTTGTATTAACATATACTTTTTCCTACATTCTTATCAAATGTAAGGTTCGGTGATATAGATTCTCACACTCGTGGTGTCACGAGCGAAGAGCACCCCCTATCGTAACCGGTGTCCTCATCCTTTAATAGGTATTGGACAAGCATTAAGAATTCGTTATAGCGCATATTATATAATAAAAATGCAGAAAAATTAAAACTTTTACTTTGAAAGTTGAACTTTGCTTCATATATGAACATATAACTAACTACGTCATAACATACCAACTAAATGTAGAAGTATAGAAATTTGGGCCTTATCCCTTACATCAATAAGGAGTCTAGAAATAGGAAATACAACAAATGGTCCTTCGACATAAGCAAGAACTACAAGTAAGAAGAATATAAAGTGGTCTGTCCCCTGATTGAGGAATCACAACTTGGAGAGCATTCCAAATACCTAACAAATGATTGGATCCTTAACGTCCCGAACCTACATTATTTCTAAAAAAAGGAAGAAAATATGGGTTTGTACAACACACGTACTAACTATGGTTACTATGCTTAAAAACCATTGAAAACGCATAAAAAAACAATTTAGTTGAAACATGTTTTTTATCAAGTAACCCAATATGCACATATGTTAAGCATCATAAGCCAACCCACCATAAAATCATCCTAACATGTAGAAAACCAAACCAACACTTGTGCAATGCAAGGAATAGAATCCCATAACCCTATCCAAAGCTAAGTATTACATTAAACAACCTACTTCATACATACATTCATAATCTCATATTTCATCATGAATTTCCATATTCATAAAGATCATGCATATCTTAACATACATAAGTCGTAATCAAAATAATCACAAAGGAACGCTACTAGAAATATCTCTTAGGATCCCACAAGTGCAATGTGTAAGAGAAGTCCCATACCCTTTGTCACACTATGTAGAAACCCCTCAATAAAAGACCTAGTGAGAGTTCATACCTTTCCTTTATTCATTAATTTTTACATTAGGGAAAAAGGTAAATAATTGACCTATGCCATGTGAGCTACATGGAATCTAGTGTTTTACTCCCACACGAAAAAGAGAGGGTCAACACTTGCGTAAGGTGTATCCTTTCATACATAGCTATATAGGTTGATCTATTAAGATAGAGTCCTATGCGGTCACATAGTTAAGGGTCAAGGAGCTTGTTACTAGAAACCCAAACTTGCTAAACGTGGGGGTTTCCATCTCAAGAGGAAACACATATATTGGGAATCCGGGCTTGCTAAATGTGAGGAAACCCATGTAGGGAGACAAACTTACTAAACAAGAGACCCTATCTCATTTACATGCCCTTTTAGTTCTAAGAATCTATTCCCTGTAGTAATCATCTTTAGTCATCACATTAGTTCACATTATCCTTTACAAGACTCTTATTAAACATCTTATCCTAATAGCTCATAAATATTCACAAGTGAGAACAATCCCTTAACTTTAGAAGCACTAGCAAGTGAGTAAACCTTTCACTTTAACATTCCATTATAATCATAAGAACTATCTTTCAATCATATAGAAATCATACCATAATATACATACATACTTCATAGCTATTTCTAGTGTATAGGGTTAAGGGTGAGGAAACTGTGTCATCAACACCACAACAACACAATAGATAGCATCATTACTATTTAAGTAATTCATCTTTCATAATTGAGTTCAAGTAAGAAGATTCATACTTTCTTTCCCTTCATGGTACATTATAGTTAAATCACCTAACAATGCATAAAAGATAATATAACAAAGTAATTCATGAACCAATAAACTCACTAAGATTAATAGAAACAATTTACATATTCCTTATCTTTAATCAATTCACTGTATCATATCCAAGATTCATGAAACTGAGGAAGAACATGGGTCCAAGGGGAATTCCAAGTGAAAAACAACAAGTATCGATCATTATACACCTAAACAACCTTAATTAATCATATTTGATTCATAATTTCAATTTTCAAAAAAGACCCATGTGTAGAGAAAAACCCTAGATCATAGGGAATATTGAAAACATATTTGAAGGGACCTCTTGGGGAAAGGAATCCCAAGACTGAAAGAAATCATACCTTAATAAATAATTAACCAGTAAATTGAGTAGAAAACTTGGAGAATTGATCTTCTTCTTAGAGCTTCAATGTTCTTCAATGTAGGTTTGGGTAGAGAGAGAATTTAGACACAAGTGAGAGCAATTGGGTTTCAATTCGGGATTTGTTTTGGATCAGTAGAAGTGGGGTAAAACTGACTTAAAATGAATATACACGCTCCCCAAAAATACTCAAAAGACCCCTCACTTAGTTGGACCTTTTAATTAAGTCAAACTTGACTTTTATTTTTGAAATTTTCGTCGCGGAGGTATTTCCACAATTTTTTGGAAATTATTTTTGGGATAGAAGAGTCAGCATGCGGATCACTATTTGGCCATTGGGGGATCCAGTACATGACAGATACGTTCTCCATCCATGCCATTTGCTCGCCTTATTTGGCATCTTGTCGGCCAAATGTTTGGGTCCTCCTGAAGGACCCCTAGGGTGGTCCTTTGGGGGTCGCACCTGGACTTTTTTATCATAAAAATATTATTATACTCCCAAACCTTCGCAAGACCTAAGGACACCTACTAGTTCAATTTCACCAGTTTCCCGACGTCATGGTTGTTTCTTGACGTTTAGGATCAAATACTTATACACTAAGTTGATTAGATTAGTTTAGGTCTAGAAACACAAATTTAATAATTATTCATTAGGTGAGGCTCTAGCCTATGTCATTGTAATTTCGAGGTATAACAATATCCCCCCCCCCTTGGGAAACATTCGTCCTTCAATGACACTTAAAACAAATTTTTGGAATTTACGACTCAAGACTAGCAGCCCAACCAACACATGGTATATAATGATAATTCAATAACAAAGGGGGAAACATTAACCCCATTATGAAACACAATAATGCATCATTTATATGTGTAACGACCCTTTTAGTCATTTTATAAATTTTAAGAATTTTTCTTTTATTAACTTTTTAGTAGCTTTTATAAATAATTTATGAATTATAAGAATGAGTGATACAATTTTCAAATTAAATAAAGGATTATTTTGTTGCTAACAATAATGAAAAAAAAGAGAATATAATAAAAATAAATAAATGAATAAAAAAATAAGGGTCAAAAACCCTAATGTTGAAGCTTAAAGTGGCTGCTATAGAAAAAAAGAGGACAAACTGAAAGAAGAAGAAAAATACGCAAAGGAGAAAAACAAACAACGAACTAACAAGAGTAATGATGGATGCAAAACCTAAAGTCTCATTACGGCAAATATTTTCAGGTAGAACTGTATCAAAATCTCATTCTATATCCCTTTCTTGTTAATATGGTCATACCATTACATTCTTTGACCTATTATATTTTATAATATAATTAGTTAATTATATTGGGAGATTGAATATGAATAAGTGGTGTGATAGGGATTGATGGCGTGAAAGTAGGCCATTATTCATGAATACGTATCTGACAATTACTTATTATTAGAAAAAGAAAGAAAAGCATTGCTAATTGGATTCTAATTATTATAACATGGGAATTTTAGATATATCTTAATTCGTTTATTAGGATAGGATTTACTCATTAGGAATAATGATTGCAATTATAATATAGAATTGTATATTGCACAGTCGTTCGATTCGGATATAAGTTATATCATTCAGCTCTCGATTAGTTTTTTCTTTGAGTTTTGAAATTTATCTACCATACATATTATAAATTAAATTTGGATACATGAGAAAATGATTAATTATTAGGTGTATTATATTATGTAAATACTATTCAATTGAAGAAATACAAGAAATTGAAGATTTGGCATGTTAATTAGCATACAAATTTAGGTACCTTCATAACGATATCGAGTGAATTATTGGGTCTAGGTTCCAACATATTACTAGTGGGTGGGTTAGTTGGGACTCTTATTGTGATTATTATTAATAGATTGCATTGTTATGAAGCTTAACGAAAAGTGGAGGCCTCAGTCCTGTAGTGAATTCTTGATTTTGAGTTAAGGCATAGGAATTTCCTAAACTCTTTTTAAGTGTATAGAATGATGCGTGGTTATTTCCTTGTGGCAATATGGTTTGTTGGAAGTAATAGGGATTTTATGATGGTTGACTGTACACATTGATTAATTCTAATGATGAAAAAAGGGGTACGAAAAAATCACTGTAATTAAACTTTATGTGTGATGTTTGAGAAAGGTTGAAGGCTTGTTGAATCTTGTTGATGTTGTATCATGTTTGTGTTGCTGTGAATTGTGCAATGTTATAAAATGTCGTGTCCCTCATTATTGTGTGCACTTTCATTTGCTTTATTCTGAACAATGGTTTGACAATGTTGTGCTTAGAAAAAAATGATTAACTTTAAAAGAGGATGTACCATTTCGATGGTCTATCGTGCGCCGGCTGGATACTACTTTCGAAGGATCATATACGGCCACGATGGTAACTATTATCGGGGTGGTGTCCCCGTCGCCCACGACAGATGGGGCATGTACATATATATCCCCCATGGGTTCCCAGCCGAGAAACAGGGGTGTGTACGTTAGGGAGACCCGCATCCATACTTGACATTGTCATCTCCATGCATTGAACCACCTTATTATTATAATTAACTTGAATATGTGGTTTACTTATTGTGACAGTGTTTCTCTGCAAAATTGTGACGTTTGATATTCAGATGTTATTGAAATATGATGTAAACTAATAGGAGTGGGTGGTTATGAGTTGGTGTGTTTGGTAAACTGGATAGTTTTGTAGTGCGATGTCCAAATAAGGGTGTAAGAGTCCCATATTTTTTTTAACTTTAACTTGTTTTTAAAGAAGGTTTGCTTGTTGGTACCCTCGTGGTTTTATACTCACCCCTTGCTTCTACAAATTTTTGTAGGTTACAGCCTGGAGCTTCGTGATAGCTGGTCATTTCTTTTGTTTTCCTTCCGAGGCATTTTGTGAGGGTGGTGAGTAATCGGTTTGTTTCCTCTCAGCAACTTTCCGACCTGTAAGTTTTATCACTTTTGTTTTTTTTTGCTTGAAACACAACTTTCATTTTATACTTCTATTTTTTTCAATTCTAATATTTATGTAAACGCTTGTGCCCTGACACACGGTTTTTGGGGATTGAATTTCATATACTTGGTTTCATAAGAATAGAAATTTTGTTGGATTGTCCATTTTCACTTCCGCACGTGTTAGATATGGGGTTTTAGGTCTTTGTCTTGGGGGATAAGAGAGTGCCATCACACCCATTTTTGGGTCCGCAAAATGGTAGAAGCGCCCAAGGTTTTCATAGGTCTCACTTTGTACAAGTCAAGTCTATGTAGTCTGAAGATCAGTAGCGGAGACTTTACTTATCTTCAGAGGCTTAATGACTTTAGGAAAACATTTCCACTTCTTGAATCTCTATCGTAGCGTACTTGATCCGATTTCTGATTCTTTATTATCGCCTATTAGTCACTCTCATTTATGAGTGATGATCGTGCGTAGTTAACTTATTTGATATTGGGTGTGTGGTTTAACTCTCTTTGATGGTAGAATTTGTTAACAAATGTGGAAGTTTACTTTTATGGGAGGAGTGTGTATCACATTTGGATGTTTCAACTGCTCAAATTAGATGAGTTAGGTGATTACGATGAAACATTTTGAGAGGGGTTAGGTTGAAAACGTGTTTTAGCAGACTCATAGCGTCTTATCGTGTTTAGGCTATCATCTATAAATCAATCCGTGTGGGTGGTATACGAAATATTTGAGTGGTTTGACAATTGAAGTTAAAGAACTAAAAAAAGGTTAGATCATGAATGTGATAACCTTTAAATCTACATTTAACTTAACGTTTTATAACATATATTGCTACTTAGTGAATGATTAAAGAGTGTTTATCATAATTGAGGTCAGAATCTTTATTTTAGTTTCCATAGATTGAGGGATGTGCAAGATAAATTCCTAAATGTTTACTACTATAAAGGTAGCGATCATACGCTAAGTTTTCTGTAGTGGTGTTACTCGTACTATTGACCTGATGTATGAATGAATTCATTCAGGTGAGAGATCGCATGAATTTAGTAGTGTAATGTCAGTTTACTTTATGCAAATGTGTCAGCTATTGAGTTATTTCTTGAGGTGTATGTTGAATCCTCTGGTAGATTTAACAGACTTTCATATGTGGTCGTGTGGTGTTTTACTTGTTGAATATGAGATGGATAGGTTCTATAAAAAGCATGATAGAACTACTTAAAGGAGTTATAAGTGTATCACATGCTAGTATAATTAGATTCATTAATTCTTTTGAGAAACTACTGTTTTGGTTCTACAAGTTGCTTGAGTTAAAAACATTGTTATAAAAGGAATATATGAATGTGATTGTTGGTATTGTATTTATACATTAATTTGTGGGTGTATCTCGAGGTTTCTATATGAGCGATAGTCCAAGGGGAATGGAAATAACATAATGAAAAACTATAGTAAGGAAGCCTCAATGCGTATAAGGTAATTGAAAAATGGTAAGTAACAAATTGCATATGAGATTGGGTTATCTTTGATATTGATTGGTTAGATAGGAATTTAAGGTGTCATATTTGACTGAAAAAGTAATTTCGTGGGGGATGACTACGCTACTACAAAGCAATGATTGTAATAAGAGTTTCAGATGGATTACGATGAGGTGAACTATAGATAACAATTGTTGGTTAAACAATTTTTGCATTAATGACAACTTGCCCTGTATCGAATTTATGATTTGCTATTATTTGGTGAGTAGCGGGTTGCAAGAAAAGTTATAAGAGGTGTTGAAACTCTGCTTGAGTAGAATTTAAAAGGGCTAGAGTCATAATGAAAAATTAAATAAATATATTAGCGGGATATGGTGTAGCATTCAGAAAGAGGTTAGAATAAGAATATTTTCTTTGACTGCAAAATTTAAAGAGGTATCTTCAGAGGGGCTAAGAGTTAAATCTAGAAATACGTGATTTCACCTGTTTTTCTTTGATTATGTGTAATATTAATTAACGATCATCATTTGGTTCAAATATTGATAAAAATTCAAAAGAGTGTATGGATTTCATCTCGAGTATGATGATTAGTTCATTTGTTGTTTTGAGTTTGAAATGGTAGGTTAAAATTGTAGAGCGAAAATATGTTAAGGTTGAAATGAGAAGTGACTCAATAATACCTAAGATAAGTGTGTTCCATCAAAATAGTCCAGGTAAGAGCTAATGTTTTACACACACCTGGAAATGGGCTACATCTTTGAATCATAAATTTGAGTTCTCATCGAGTCGACATTTGTGCATAAGTGTTTGTTAAGGTACAAATAATAAGGGTTTTGTCGGCCAAAAATATAAGACTGGTAATGCGTGGAGAAAAAAAAAGATAAATTTTCTTTTGGTGTATTGAAGAGTAAAGTTATTTGAAATTTCCGTCATGGAAAGAATTTAAGAAAGGCGAAGGCATAATAATACCTCTACATAAAACACTGTATTTAGAGTGAGTGTTGTGGGTGATTTTTCGCCTGTGAATTTAGAACTATGAGATGTGACTAGTTCGACAGGCTACTTTACTATGGGTATAATTTTTTTTTTATTTTATAAATATTGAATATGTGGTTTGGGTGCAAACAACGAGGTAGCTTTATGTTGAGCTAGATTATTCACATTATGATGGTAACTTTGTATGTTCCACGGTATGAAACTTACCTCCTAATTGTTATAAGGATTTGGAGGATTGAAACTGACTTTGTTGATACAGGCGATATATACTATCATGAGTTGTTACATATGCAGTTGCTGTCGGGGGAGGTTTTACTAGCTTATAGTAAACAATATTATTAAAGTGACCAAGAAACTTTTAAAGATTTTTTTAACATGAGATACATACTGGTATGATTGGTAGTTGAAAAGTAGTATGTGAAAGTTCATGTAAAGTTGACATTGGGTGTAATTCAATTATTGTTCCTCGATGAAAAAGTATTTTTAATATTGTCATGGAGATCAGGCTGGTGGATTGTTGGTGGCTAAAACCTGAGAGAGTCTGTGGAGTTTGATAAATCGAATATGTGTGAGATTGCAATGGGGATCAAACTAGTTGAATTTAGGTGGCCAAAAAAAAATTGAGAGATGTAGTTAGATGAATGAAAATATTTGATATGGACATTATGTAAGAAATGGTTAGTATTATTCAACCTTGCTAGTATATATTCTTACGTAACCACCTTCTTCGTATTGGGTATTATTTGGAGTATGATTTCCCATCTTATCTACGGGCCGTTGGTTCCAACATTTATGGGTAATTCGTAGTGGTGGATCGGATATACTGATCCCTCTTAATTCCCCTTATATGATGATGATCCCTTTGGGAAGAATTGACACTTCATCAGATAGGTGTTGTTTTTGCTTGGAGTTGTAAGTATAAGTAGTTATATACACCAACAACCTTGTTTTAGAACCTATATAAGAGGTATGAAGAGTTACAATAATCTAAGAGTGTTGTAAAAGATTCTACATTTGAAGTGTATCGCTTGTTAGGTGTTTACTTGATTTTGTTTTTCTTGGGGTTAGATAAGTTTTATTCTCCCTTGATGGGTACTCGATGTCTAAAGATTAGATTTTTAAAACTTAAATTCGTGAAAAATTGTTTTGTGAAAAGAAAATCTTCATAAGATCTGTTATGGTGAGCATTAGGAGTGTGTGGTAATGGATTGAAGTTTACTTCTCCTTGTAGCTGGTATCGATTCAAAATGTTATCTTGGTTATGTGAGAAAAGATCCGGCATGATGGTTATGTTATGGTCCAATGGGTTTCAGTTTAGATTGAATTCATGAGTTAGTTTGAGGATTGATAATCACTCTTAATATATAGATCTTCCAAAGTTTGATTGGAAATTTCAGTTCTTGGTAATTGATCTTGATGGCATTGTCTTAAGGAGGAGTCCACTTAGAGAGATGAACACTGACTGATGGGTCCTAACTTAAACTTTTGGTAACGTCGATTATTCTTCCGTCTCATTTTTTATGTTCGAGGACGAACATGATTATTAGTGGTGGATAATGTAGACCCTTTTAGTCATTTTATGAATTTTAATAATTTTTCTTTTATTAACTTTTTTGTAGCTTTTATAAATAATTTATGAATTATAAGAATGAGTGATAAAATTTTCAAATTTAATAAAGAATTATTTTGTTGCTAACAATAATGAAAAAAAAATAATAAAAACAAATAAATGAGAGTCAAAAGCCCTAATGTTGAAGCTTAAAGTGGCTGCTATAGAAAAAAAAGAACGAACTGAAAGAAGAAGAAAAATACGCAGAGGAGAAAAACAAACAAAGAATTAACAAGAGCAATGATGGATGCAAAACCTAAAGTCTCAATTACGGCCAATAGTTTCAGTAGAGAGCCTTATCCAAATTCTCAATTCCTATATCCCATTGCTTGGTATGAATGGACCAACCTTACAATTAATATTACATTTATATTTATAATATATTTACTTGAATATTGTCAAAATTAAGATGAAAAGTGGTGACCTGATGATGCTGAAAGTAGGCACTATTAATTAATAGTATTTTACAATAGATTAGTATTATAACAAGAAAGAAAACATTTCAATTGGAAATCTAAATTATTATAACATGGAAATTTTAGGATATATCTAATTAATTATTAGGTAAGTACTTAATCATTAGGTTAATGGTTACAATTATATATAGAATGGATTATTTCATAGGATCGTTTCCATTTTCTATACAGTTCTCATTCACAGCTCTCGATAGATTTTTTCTTTCTTCTTTTGAAATTTAGTCATACCATATCCCGTTAATAAATTCACATTATACTGGAAAAATGATGTAATTATTGAGGTATTATATTATGTAAAATACTATTCAATTGAAAAAATCCAACGAATTGACAGATTTGACATGTTCTTTAGCTAACAAAATATTTTAGTACGGGGATTAAGATTCGAGTGAGTTTATTGGTCCTAGGATAGACCATATCATATGGGTGTGGTTGTTTTGAATCTTATTGTGATTATTATGGTGAATAGATTGCAGTGTTAGGAGATTACTAAAAGGAAGCTCAATTCCAGAAGTGAATTCTTGATTTATTAAGTAAAGGTGAATTCTAACTCTTGTTTAGTGTATAGAACGTGTATTTTTCTTGTGGCATCTGTTTGGGACTAATGAATTTTATGAATGGGTTTGACTTGTCCCATTGATTAATACTAATGAAGGAAAAAAAAGGGGGTGACAAAAAGGCAATGTTGATTTAACTATTAGGTGTGATGTGTTGAGAAGTTTTGAGGCTTGTTGATCATTCTTGATGTGATATCATTTTTGTTGGTGCATGAATTGTGCTGTTATGAAAATGGTCCTCCCTCATTATTTTGTGTGAACATGTCATTTGCATTATTCGGAGACATTGTTGTGACAAATGGTATGTGCATTGAGAAGAGATGATAACTTAAGAGGATGGTACCATTTCGAGGGCACGTATCGCGACCGCGATGGATACTTTATTTCGAGGGACGTATTCGCGTACCGCGGATTTTATATTATCGAGATCGGTCATGCGCCACGACAGATGCTTGGACAGATATGTCCCCCTTGGGTCCCAACTGAGAGACAAGGGTTTGTTTTATCGTTATGGATAGACATGCATCACTATACTTGGCATTGCTCTCTCATGGCATACACCTTTTTCCTTATTGATGAACTTGAATATGTGGTTTGCTTATCGTGATAGTGTTTCTCTAGGAAAATTGTGATTGGTGAATATTGAGATTTATGAGAATATGTAAACTAATAGGTGGTATTGGGAAAACTGTGATTTGTTTCCTAGTGTGGAGGTTCAAATGGGTGTAAGGATACCCGCATTTGTTTACACTTAACTTGTGTTAGAGGTTTACTTGTTGGGGGTACCGCGGTGGTTTGGTACCACCACCTTGTTTTGTACCAATTTTTGTAGTTACGAGCCCGGCTCTTCCGTTTACCTGTCATTCTTTTCTTTCCGTTCTGAGACATCAGTGGAGGGTTGTGAGGTAGCGGCTTTCATCCAGCGCACATTCCTACTCCGGTTTTATGACTTTTGTTTTTACTTTTGAAAGACAACTTTCTTTTAAGATTCATTTTATTTCAATTGTAATATTTACGTTAGGGCTTGTGCCGTGACAACCTGGTTTTGGAAATTGAATAATATGACTTGGTTTCATAATAGAATTGTTGTTGGATTTGTCATTTACTACTTCGCACTTTGTTAGTTATGGATGTTAGGCCTACTTGTCTTGGTGGGATAAGACGAGTGCCATCACACCAATTTTTGGGTCGTGACAATAGGTAGGAAATATATCAACTACAAAATGTGCACACATTTCATCACTTCACATTATGCATGGAGGAATTTCCTCCTCCTTCTCATATAGTTCAACATATTCAAAAAGGAGCCAATACATCATTTCATCACTTCACACTTGAGCAATATCATAACAAGAATTATCACATAACTCAACTATACCAACCATATAATCAAGTGTCATCTAGTATGAAGAAAATATGATTCAAGACACATATGAAACATGAATTTCACAAGAACATGCATAATTAAGGGAAATCATGGAAGTTCGAATATACTTATGACCCTTCATAAAACAAAACTAGGAGTGATTACTAACCTCAACCTTGACTAGAAGGGGAAGGAAAACGATGAGGATATCAGGACATCATATTGGTGTTGGACACTTAAGTAGAATTTTCCACAAGATGATTTTTCCAAAGAACCATTACGGAAGCTACTTCTTTTTTTTTTAAAACTTTTTCACTTGCAAGTCTAAAATATCAACCGGGACATCTTCATAGGCAAGATTAGCATCAACTTCTAAATCTTCTAGAGGAAGGTTTGACACCGGATCACACACTTTTTGAGCATTGATACATGGAACACCGGATGCACCGAAGCCAACTCATTAGGGAATTTCAACTCATAGGAAACACTTCCGATGTGTTTTAAAATATCATATGATCATACACACCAGGGAATTAAGTTTCCCTTTTTATCAAACCTCATCACCCCTTTCATGGGTGATATATTCAAATATATCAAGTCACCTACCATAAACTCAAGGTCTCTCTATCTATCGTCGGCATAAGATTTTTTTCGAATTTGGTTCACCTTCAAACTATCTGTTATGAGTCTAACTTTCTCCACGACCTCATAAATTGCATCAGGACCTATTAGATGAAACTTACCTACCTCAAACCACCCAATTGGAGATCTATATCTCCTCCCATAAAGGATCTTAAATGGTGCCATGGTGATACTTGAGTCATAGATATTATTGTAGGAAAATTCAATCAATGGTAGATGGTCATCCCGATTTACTTGAAGTTAATAAAGCATGGCCTCAGTATATCTTCTAATGTTTGGATGGTTTGTTTTGCATAACCATCCGTCTGTGGATAAAATACGGTACTATGTTTCACTTTAGTACCAAGTCCAATTTGGAATGCTTTCCAAAAATGATAAGTAAATTGAGTAGCACAACTAGAAATGATAGACAAGGGAAATCTATGGATTTCTCACAATCTCTTTACAATAAAACTTAGCATACTCTTCCACCAAATAAGTAGCTTTAACGGGAATAAACTTGGCTGATTTGGTCAACGTATCAACAATAACCCAAATCAATTCATATTGCCTTCGTGTATGAGGCAAACCCACACGAAATCCATAGTGACATCTTCCAAATTACAAGTGGGGATAGCTATATCTTAAGTTAACCCTCCGGTCTTTGATGTTTGACCTTTACTTGTAGACAATTCGGACATTTGGACAAATTACGCTATATCCCTCTTCAAACCATACCACCAGTAGATGTATTGTAGATCACGATACATTTTGGTGTCTCTAGGATAAATGGAATATCGGGAACCATGAGCCTCTTCCAAAATTTATCTTTTTAAGTTATCCACATTCGGAACGCACAACCTACCTTGATACCTAAGTACCCCATCCTCCCCTTAGGAGAAGGAATCATTAGCTTTGCTAAGAACCGATTCATTCAACTCCATAAATAGAGGATTAAGATGTTGCTTAGATTTCACCTCAACCACTACCGATTATTCAAAATTATGATGAACTGTGAAACCCCATTTTGGAGAGTCTTCAAGTCGAACACCCAACAGGGACAATCTATGTACATATTGTACTAACTCTTTCTTACCACCGACAACATAATGCACACTACCCATACAAAACCGACTCAAAGCATCCACAACAACGTTGGCTTTCCCGATGTGGTAAAATACACTCATATCATAATCTTTCAAAAGCTCTAGCAACCTTCTTTGTTGGATATTTAACTCTTTTTGGGTGAACACATATTGGAAACTTTTATGATCGGTGAACTCATCTACATGCACTTTATAGAGATAGTGACTCAATTTTATCGAAGCAAACACAACGGGTGCTAGTTTGAGATCATGGGTTGGTTTGTTCCTATCATGTACCTTGAGTTTCCTAAAGGCATATGCTATAACCTTACCATGTTTCATAAGAACAGAACCCAAACCTACTCGAGAAGCATCACAATATACAAAAAAAAACTTTTGCACCCTCTGATAAAGTTAAAACCGGAGCGGAGGTAAGCTTATCTTTTAAATTTTGAAACCCATGCTCACAAGCTTCCATCCATTCAAACATAACTTTCTTTTGGGTTAGGGTAGTCAAAGGAGAATCGATGGATGCAAATCCATCAACAAATCTTCTATAATACCTGGCTAAACCCAAGAAACTTCGAATATCGGTGGGAGTTAGAGGTCTAGGTTAATTCTTAACTTCCACCATCTTCTTCGGATCAACCTCAATAACCATACTAGATACAATGTGACAAAGAAAAACCAGTGATCTTAGACAATTCGCACTTAACAAACAATTTTAGCAAGAGTTTGTGCTTTCTTTTGAGGACGTTGCAATACTATGCCTCAATGCTCACGGTTTCTCCTCCCGTCTGAAATATCAAGGATATCATCCATAAAGACATTCAAAAAAAAAGGAAAAAAAAATCAAAAAGGGATAATTCTATAAACATCCCTATTCATAAGTCTATAAAGTCCGCTGGGGAATTAGATAGACCAAAAGACATGACTAAGAAATCATAATGGCCAATCTTGTTCAAAAAGCGTTTTAGGAATGATCACTCCTCAAAACTATAAATTGGTGCATACCACCAAACTCAGACAGTCCTTGAAGTACCTCGCACTTGGATGGTCGAACAAAATAATCATCACTAAGGAGTGGATACTTCTCTTTTTATAGCGGCCTGTTAAATGCGTCCATCAATAGACATTATAAAATACCCATATTTATTCTTTACAAACAATACCAAAGCATACCATGGAGATATGCTTTGTTGAATAAACTCTTATATTGAAAATCCTTGAGTTTATCCTTTAATTCCTTCAGCTTGGTCGGGGCCATCTGATAAGGAGGGTTTGAAATAGGTTGTGTATCAGGAAATAAATCTATACCAAAGTCTATTATTTATTTAGGAGGAATCTCGAGCAAGTCATCGGGAAAGTCTTCAGGAAATTCCTTCACTACGGGGACTGACTCTAAAGGAGGAATCTTGGATTCAAGATCATTGATCCTCAAAATAAAATAGATACAACCCTTCGCAGTCAACTTACAAGCTTTTAGACATAAAATTGCACTACCCCTAGGGATTATGTTTTCCCCATTACATTCAAAACTAGTTCATTAAGAAATTGAAACTTTACTACTCGAGTTCTACAATCAACAAAATCAAAACAAGAATTAAGCCAGTCCATCCCCAAAATGACATAAAAGTCCAACATATCAAATTCTATCAAATCAACCAATGTGACTCTATTGGGAAAAGAAATGGAACAACCCCTATAGAATATTGTAGCACTTTGAACAGTTAATCATTGAACCCTTGCAAGTCCTTCTCCATCATGGAACCAAAGAAAGTAGGGGGATTCATCCTTGTGAAATCCTTAATTCTTGAAGCGCTAGTGTTAGCATTGGGGTTCACTTTCACCCTAGTATCCCTAGAAACTTGAGTTCCTAACACTTTGGTCAAGCTATGAATAGCCTCCCTTATCTCAACATTAGATATAGCCCCTTCTTAAATAGAAACTTGAGGGTTGTGAGGAGGTTGAGAGGGAACGCCTCATTCGTATTCTCCTCCTTGACCCTCCTAGAATTGGTCCTTCTTGTATTCATTGACTATAAGCACAAGAAAGTGAATAGAAGAAAGGACTAGCTAGAGTTAAGACTCTTAGAGGCAAGGACTAAGAATAACAAAGAGGGTTGGGGTGGGGAAATTCTTAATCAATCTCATACCTCCTCATTCTCGTGCGTCACACTTCTCACCCATGAACAAAACTCTACTCGACGTGATATTCTGTTACATCAATTCTAGAATATTATCAACCTTATGTTGTGATACCAAGATTTTTACGACATGAGAGCACCTCTAGTCGTAATCGGCGTCCTCTTCCTCAAGATATATTACACAAGCCCTTAACATTCATCATAGCGCGTATCATAGAATAAAAGTGTGGTAAAAATAAAAGTTTTACTTTGAAAGTTCCACTGCGCTTCATATATGAAAACAAAAACTAACTTTGTCACAACAGACCATCTAAACATATAAGTATAGAAATTTGGGAGTTAGACCTTAAATCAATAAGGAGACTAAAAATAAGAAATACATCAATGTCTTACAACATAAGCAAAGAACTAAAAGGTAGAATATAAAGGTTTTGTCCTAGGACTTAAGGACTCACTAACTTGGAGAAGCAATTCCAAGTATCCTTGAGAAATAGACGTGGATCCTCAACGGACCGAACCTATATTGTTTGGGTAAATCGAAGAAAATATGGGTTAGTACATAACAGGTACTAGTATGGTTACTATGCATAAAAACCGTTGAAACATGCACAAAAGGACATTTTAATAAAACATGCTTTTATCAAGTTACACAATATGCACATAAGTTAAGCATCATAACCCAACGTAATATCATCCCAACATGTAGACAACCCAAGAAAATTGTGTGCATTGCAAGGAATAGAATCCCATAACCCTATCCAAAGCTCAGTATCACATTACGCAACCGACTTCATACATACATTCATAATCTCATATTTTATCATGACTTGCCATATTCATAAAGATCATGAATATCTTAACATACATAATTCATAATCAACATAATCACAAGGAACACTACTACAACCATCTCTTAGGATCCCATAAGTTCAATGTGTAAGAGAAATCCCATATCTTCCCTCACACTACGTAGAAACCCCTCAAGAAAAGTCCTAGTGAGATTTCATATATTTCCTATATTCATTTACTTTTACATAAGGTAAATAGGTTGCAATAACCGACATTATACCATGTGAGATACATGGAATCCAGTTTTCTTATCTCACACCGATAAGAGAGGTCCAACACACCGATAAGTGAGGGTCAACACTTGCATAATGTAGAACTTCTCGTACATAGCTATCTAGGTGGATCCACTAAGATAGAGTCCTATGTGGGCACATAGTTATGGTTCAAGGAGATTTTTATTAGAAACCCTAACTTTGTAAACATGAGGATTTTCAGCTTATGAGACAACATATAAATTGGGAATCCGGACTTGCTAAACGAGAGGAAACCCATGTACGAAGCCGGAGTTACTAAACCGGAGAACCCCATCTCGTTTATGCATCCATTCAGTTCTAATCATCTATTCCCTTTATTAATCCTCTTTAGTCATTACATTATTTCATATTAGCTTTTACTAGACTCTTATATAAACATCTTATCATAATAGCCATAAATGTTCATAAGTGAGAACAATCTATCACAATAGAAACACTAGAAAGTGAGTAAACCTTTCACTTTAACATTCCATTAAAATCATGAGAACTACATTTAAGTCATATAACAACCATAACTTAACATACATACATACTTCATAGATAGTTCAAGTATATAGGTTTAAGGATGAGGATACCATGTCCAACACAACACAACAAAAACACAATAGATGTAGCATCATTTGTATCTATGTAATTCATCTTTCCAACATTAATACCATTTTTACCTTAATAGTTATTCATACTTAAATCACCCAACAACGCATAACAAATACATAGAACAAGGTAACTCATGAAACAATAATCTAACTAACATCAATATAAACAATTGACATATTACTTATCTTTAATGAATTTAGCATATCATATCCAAGATTTATAAAATTGGGGAAACATTTTGGTCCAAGTGGAATTCCAAGTCAAAAACAACAATTATCCATCATTATACGCCTAAAGAAACTTAAGTAATCATAATTCATCATAATTGATTCATAATTTTATTTTTCAAAGAAGGCGCATGTGTAAAGAAAAATCCTAGATTTTGTGTAATTTTGAAAACATATTTGAAAGGACATGTTCAAGAAAGAAATCCCAAGTGTGAAAGAAATAATACCTTAATTAAGAATTATCCACGAAATTGATAAGAAAACTTTGAGAATTGATCTTCTTCTTGATGCTTCAACGTTCTTCAATAGAGGTTTCCGTAAAGAGAGAATATAGAGAGAAATGAGAGCAATTGGGTTTTAAATTGGGGATTTATTTTGGATAGGTAAAAGTGGGGTAAAAATGAATTAAAATCAATATTTACCCCTCCTCTAAAATACCCAAAATACGCCTCACTTAGTTGAACCTTTTAATTTATGTCACTTGACTTTTATTTTTGAAATTTTCATTGCGGAGGTATTCTCTCAAGTTTCTGGAAATTATTTTGGTATAGAAGAGTCCGCGATAACGTCCACAATGTGGGACTACATTTGGCCTTTGGTGAAGCTAGTCCGCGATGCGAACATGCTCCCTCTATGCTTTTTGCTCGCTGTCTTGGGAAGCTTGTTGGCCAAATGTTTGGGTCCTCCTTGCACCTAGACGTTTTGATCCTAAAAATATTATTTTACCTATTCAAAGTTTTTTTACAAGTTTTACCCTTCATAAGACACTTCTAAACCTTCACAAGACTTAATACACCTACTAGCTCAATTTCACTAGTTTCCAGATGTCATGGTCGTTTCTTGACGTTTAGGTCTTGAAATACCATTTTAATCACTATTCATTAGGTGAGGCTCTAGCCTAGGTCATTGGATTTCTAAGGTATAACAGGTTGCTAGATTCGTTGTTGATCAAGGAAATGAGTTTTGGTGAGTCCTCATTGTGTTCGAGGATGTGATGACCACTTGCTATGATGATGTTCCTTTATTTCTTGAATTATGTATGGTTTATGACCTATAAAATTATTCATGTTTTTTAGTTGGTTTGAGAAAATGTTGTTAGATTTTTGCTCATTTTATAGAAGACTTTGATTGTATTGAAAAGTTATAATTTTTTGTTGATTTTTATAAGCTTTTGTTTGAGATTCTAAGTGGCTATTGATGCTCTCGGGTATTACACATTTTTAATGTCTAAGGGTACCCGTGGGTCCATTGTAACGACCTGTTTTGATCGTTTTGAGCAGCAGATGTTAGTTCTGGAAAATAGGCTGAGGCACGGGACCCCACGCAGACCGTCAATGGGCGCGACGGACCGTCCCTCAGGGGTCCTGTTCAAAACCCTTGAAAATCTGAAATTGGTACTGAAAAAAACGACTCTCTGAACCGTCACGACTAAATGGGCGGGACGGACGCGTCACAAAGCTTGACGGACCGTCACAAGACTCTATATGGAAATCCAGTCCCTGAACCTTGCGACGGACAGCAGGACGGACCGTCTCGTCACCGGCCGTCACGGGCGCGTAATCCCCTTCTGGGTCGGATTTCTTTACGTACGTTTGTTTAAGGACGTTTTTGACTAATCCTGCTTTAAATTATAAAGTTAGAGGGTTAATGTTTAATAAGGTCTAAGTACTTGGGGTTAAAAGAGGTACCTTAGTAATTAGTGGGTTATTATTGCATCTTGTCATTCTTAATTAGATACTAATTTCGGGTAAAAGAAAGAGTGTTTGAATAAGAAAAATAGAAGAACAAAGATAGAAGAAAAAGAAGAAGAGAACGATGTCGAGAGAGAGAGAAACGAGAGGAGAGCAGGATTTTGAGAAGATACTTGTTGATCGCTAATTATCTTCGGTGGGGTAGGTTATGGTTTTTACACTATTCTTAGTAAACTCTAATAGCGAATGATATTTTGGGTAGTAGTTATTACGTCTTCTATATCTGAATTGTTGTATGCATGATTGATTTTTATATAATATATATATGATTTTGATAAATTAAGCATGATGAAGCTATTGATCTTAATCTTGACGAAACCCCTAATCTACTTTGTTCATGATGAATGCCTTGGTATAAAAGAGGCTTGATTAACGAAATTATTGCGATTAGGGATCGGTGCCACGATCCGGTACCAAATAGAATATGAGGATCTGATGTCACGTTCCGACACAAGGATATGAATGAGGATCTGAGTGTCACGTTCCGACACCAGGGATAGTAATAGTATCGGGTGCCACGTTCCGTACCAGGTAGAAATGAGATCGGAAGTTTCACTTTCCGACACCCCTCCAGATGTATATGGATCGGGTGCCACGTTACGTCACAATAGAATATAAGATCCGGAGTGTCACTTCTGACACCAGATAGTATAAATGGATCGGGGTGGCCACGTTCCTACATGGTGATATAATAGGAGTTCGAGTGTCACTACCGACACAATATAAATAATATAATAATCTGATATATACTAATTATCAATCTAAAGAACATTTTTCCCAAACAGAGTATGGTGTTGAGGCTTTGAGTCCTCAACTAGATATATGCGGTCATATTATACATGATGTTATCTGTTTCTATTTCTATCAACTGTTAGAAATATTAGTTGATTTTATGATTGTTATCCGAGATATATTGCTTTTTATTTGAGTTGGCCGATGATACCTATCTCATACTTTGTGGTTTTTATCTGACCCCCTACTTTATGGTTTCCTTTTGTTTGTTTGTGGAGTGCAGCAAACGTTGCGTCCATCTCACTCAACAGTAATTTCAAGCCAGTCTTGTCACACCCCGATCTTCAGGGTGAGCTATGCGTCTAGCTTGGACTGGATCTTTTTCCTCATGTCTTGATGCCTTGAAGTTTCGGCATAGACTAGCTTTATTGTTTTAGTTCTTAGCAGACTCTTAGTTAGTAATTGATATAGATGTTCTTGTGGTGATGACTTCAAGATTTGGGAATTAATAGAAGTTGAATTTAGAAGTTATTGAATTGTCTTATTTATGAGTTTCATTCTTCCGCATTGCTTTATGTTGATATTAAATTGAAATGATAAGGGTTCACGATTGGTGGTTCGCTCACATAGAAGGGTAAATGTGGGTGCATCCGGCGCTCGGTTTTTTTGGGTCGGACAAAAACATGGTATCAGAGCATTGGTTCGTGGTCTCATCACAAAGACGGTCTAGTAAGTCTTTAAAGAACGGTAGGGCGCCTTTACTTTTCTTTGAGAGGCTATAAGACTTTAGAAAATTCCATTCTTTCTTTCTTTCTTTCGTGCTATTAGCTTTTGATCCCATTGGTATCTAGGTGATACAAAATTGGGATCCTGACCATCTTCACTCACTCTATTTCGCAGATGGTTAGAACTAGAGCACCGACTACGCTCATCAACATCAGCAAGACAAGAATGCATCTAGCCAGCCAGCTGGGCTTTAGCTCTAGTGCACCGTGGCAGAGGCCGCTGAGAGGTCGTGGGATGACTCCTAATAGAGGGAGAGGACGAGCACCTGCCCTCTGGTGCTATGGTCGGTGACGCCTCCCCTACTGATGAGTAGTAGAGAGGGAGGAGGGGAGAATGAACAAGTACAACTGAGGAAATGCCACCCCACCTACCCCCCCAATGAAATGATCATCAGGCTCGCTCTATCTAGTGGGTTTTCTGATCAGGGTCAGTCACCCCCATGTTTCTGCACCAACACCTCTCCGGTTTTCATAGGGTAAAAACATGAGCCACTATGTCCCATCGTATGGTTCCTCATTGGACATAGGCACTTTTCCACTCCTGACTACTGGGCCTATATGACGAATGATCACTGAAACTTTAGTAAGTTCTTAATTGAACTCCAGTTCTTCAAGGTTGCAGAACGGATGATGCTTACGATTTTCTGGTTGACGTCATGAGCTACAAACAAATGGTATCGTAGAACGGTTGGTGTTGAGTTCCTTGAGTTGTCAGTTCAAGGAACGCCAAAATGTGTGGCGGTCACATGTTGATTCAACCAACAGAGCACCACCTATGACTTGGGGGGGGGCCCCCCTCTTCTCTAGTTTGTTTATGGAGAAGTATATCCCCGGCTTTGAGTGATAGGAAAGGGATGAAGTTCTTAAGCCTAGAGCAAGGTAGATGTCGTCAAGCAGTATGATTCTAAGTTTCGTGCACTATCCAGATATGCCACCCAACTTGTTTCAGTCCACAAGCGGATTCGTCCGTTTTGGTGAAGGGGTTGAGATCAGATTTGCATTTTCAGCTTTGACCGGTAGCGGCCACAGCAAAATCTTTTTTCAAGAGTAGTAAGACTTTCGTAGTAAGTTGAATGAGGTGAAGGCCAGATGGAATGTCACCATGGCATCGACATCAAAGAGGTTCAGAAGGGGTGTATTTTTAATGGTTTCTACTCTAGAGGGCAGGGGTTTCGGAAGTTACTCAGTTCGACCCTTCAGTCTTCACTACCAGACTTTAGTTGGGGGTCCCACCTCATACCGGTCACACTCTCTGAGAGCCCTATGCGTGAATTCTAGGAGTGTTATGGCTGTGGGGAGACGGGGCTATCAAGAGGTATTGTCCAAAACCGAGTTATAGCCCCCAACGCTAGGTAAAAAAGAGGTGGTCATGGCAGAGGCCTGTTACTCTTGAGGGTGTTGTGTCCGAGGTAAATGTGGTCACAAAACGGCCCGGGGTGATGGGCAAACGGGGCCCTACATCACAACATTGTAGGGACAGATACGGACAAACAAACTAAAGGGCCCATTGTTATGCTATCTCCCTGGGAGATCTGGAGGCGAGACATCTGATGCTGTCATCACAGTATCTTCTGGTTTGTGATTGCATGGCTTCTGGATTGTTTTGGATCCTTGGTCCACATTTTCTTATGTATCTTCCTATTTGCTGAATGGTCTCTAAATTTACAATTGTGAATTCTTGATACGCCTATTTGTTGTTTTCTACACTCTCTACTCCGGTGGGTGAGTCTGTGTAAGTTGAAAAGGTATATAGGTCTTGTTTGGGAACTTTGTGGGAGCAACATCTTATGTAGATTGGTTTCCTTAGAAATGTTGATTGTTGTGTATTCCTGGGTATGAACTTGCTTTCTCCGCAATTTCGATCTTATTGTAATGCTAAAACGGTGACGTTAGCCAAGCCTGGGAACGATCCTTTGTGTGGGAGGTGACTCACTTCCAATCCCGGTGGCTTATAAGTCTCGCTTTCTTTCTTTCGTGCTAATAATGGTTAGTAAAAAGGGTGTTTAGCTTTCTTGCACATCTCAAGATGACACTCACCATACCCAAGTACCTTCGATTGAGTCGTTTTTCGGTGGGTCAGTGAGTTTCGATGTGTTCCCTGCAGATCTTCCGGGTAGCCACCATTAGGGATATTGATTCTATATTGATCTTGACGGGTACTCGCCCCATTTCTATCCCCCTTATAGATGGCCCCGAAAGTTCAGAGATTACAATCCAACTTCAAGAGTTGTTGAGCAAAGGCTTCATTAGGACCAAGTTCATCTCCTTGGGGTGCTCCGGTTTTGTTTGTGAAGAATAAGGATGGGAGTTTTCGGATGTCATAGACTAATACTACCGGCAGTTGAACAAGTGACTATAAAGACAAGTATCCTCTTCTCGCATTATGACTGTTCGTCATTAAAGGTGCTTGTGTCTTCTCTAAGATTTTCCTTGAATCCTGTGATCATCATTGAAAATCCGGGCAACGGATGGCCAAAGAACGCTTTTAGAACCAGGTATGGGCATTACGATTTGTAGTATGTCTTTTGGGGTCTTACGAATTCCCCCCTGCTGCGTTCATGAGGTTTGATGACGGGAATTTTACGTTAAAGCCATATTTAGATCTCTTTGTGATGCGTATTTTAATTGATTAATACTGATATACTCCAAGATTAAGAAGGAACCTGAGGAGCATTTGGAGAATGTAGTTGAAATGTTGAGGGAGAAAAACTTTATGCCAAGTTCTCTAAGTGTGAGTTTTTGGCTAGATGCTTTTTATGAGTGTCCTTCTTGAGGCCCGTGGTTTCTAAGGATTGAGTTATGGTGATCCTTCTAAGATCGTGAAGTAGTGAAGAATTGGTAAGCCTACTATGTGTCAGAAATAACGAGCTTTGGTTGGGTTAGCTACTACTACCCGGACTACCAGCCGATTGTCAAGGGATTTGCTCTTCTTGCTTCCCACTGAGAACGTGACTAAGCAAAATGTTCCATTTGTATGGTCGGATGAGTGTGAGGAAGCTTTCACAAGCCAAGGACTTCTGTTTGACTACTTACGCACCGAGTCTCACCTTGGCCAGTGGAAGGCAAGAACTTCATTGTTATTGGATGCAGTCTTATTCGGTTTGGTGCAGTTTAATGCAAGAGAAGATTGATTGCTTATGCGTCAAGACAATTTAAAATGCATGACTTCACTACCAACTCATGATTGGATTTGGCCGCGGTAGTGTTTGCACTAAAGCAATGAAGACCACTATTTATATGGGGTTAATGTGAGGTCTATATATCGAATCATCGAATTTTTAAGTATGTCTTCAACTCAAAGAGATTTAATTTGAGACAGAGGAGATGGATGGAACTACTGAGGAACTACGACATCACTATCTTTGTTAATCATCCGGGGAAGGCGAATGTTGTAGCGGATGCTTTAAGAGTAGAAAAGGCGGGAAGCATGGAGTCTGCTCACTTGCAAGCTTCTAGACGCCCATTGGCTATGGAGGTTCAGATCTGGCTAACGACCTTATAGATTAGAAGTTAAATAGAAGGGAGGGATTTTTAGCTTGTGTGGAGGCAATCTTCCTTCCTTGACAAGATTAAGGGAAAGCAGTTAATGAATGAAATTGATCCGGATCCGAGATAAAGTTTTGCAAGGAGAGGCTAAAGAAGCGAAAATCGATGAGGAGGTGTTTTGAGGATTAAGGAATGGTATGTGTACCCCCGTCGATTATTTGATCAACACGATTCTGACAGAGTCTCATAGTTCAAGGTATTTGATACACCGGGTGCAACAGATTTTACTTGACCTAAAGCACACTTTTGTGGAGAAGAATTAGGCGTGATTTGTGGATTTTTATTTCCAAATGTCCAAATTGTTGTCACAAGTAAAGTAGAACACCACGGCCCCGGAGGAACACTTCAGAGAATGCCCATTCCGGATGGAAATTTGAGAGAATTGCAATGGACTCTGGTTGGTCTTCCAAAGACATTTGCAGTTCGACTCCGATTTGGGTGATGTGGACAGACTGAACTAGTCTGCTCATTTCATGCCTGTTAGGTGACTTACAATGCAGAGATTTAGCCAAAGTTTACATCTCAGAAGTTGTTCTTTGCATGAAGTTCCACTAATCCTCAATCAGATGAGGTACGCAGTTTACTTCTAATTTTTGGAAAACATTGCATGCGGAATTGGGTACTAGGTTGGATCTTAGTACTCTCGGCGTTCCATCCTCAGACCACGTCAGTCCTGAGCTAACGATGCAAGTGTTGGAGTAATATGCTTCTTGCATGTGTGATTAGAATTCGGTGG